>JAJGRW010001314.1:161918-301586 GCA_025461045.1 Carex parvula | reverse complement strand
TTTATGAGGGAGACTAATAGTATAATTTATTGTAAAAAAATAATTTGTATCTTGTTCTTTGATTCAGTCGAGTACAATAGCTTTAGCCTTCCGTGTTAGTCTTTCCGGTTAAAAAATATATACGGAGTTTATTTGTCAGTTTTAATTAATTTTATGATCTTAGAATAAATAATAAGCCTAAATTGATTATAAACATGAACATATACACACCCAAATGCACTATAAATACATTATAGCTGAACTTACGTGTATTTGTTATATTTGAGTTTCATTTAGTATCGAGAAAATTATGCACTTATATAAAAAAAAACATAAATCAAAAGTTTATTTGTCATATTTTATGATCTTAGTATCACAAATAATGCAAAATTGATTAAAAACGTGAACATACACACTAAACGCACTTCAAATACATTTTAGCTGAAATTTGTACTTAATAATTATTGTACTTGTTTAATTTATCAGTAAAAAATTATGCATGCAAAGACATAAGGAAGAATTTATCTTAATTTAATGTGTATTTGGGTGGATTAATCTGGTCTATTGAATGGTTGTTAAATTAAGTCAATTATAGAGAAGCACGTTGTTAAATAACCGGTTACTGAGCTTTGTAGCTGACTTCATTTGTTATTTTGTTTTCCTTTCTGTTGACGACGTAGGTTGATGGGCCAGGAAAAGTGCGATGATGATGTTATAATCACATTCCGGATGTTCAAAATATGGGGTTGTGACAGGATATTAGATGAATATGGATCATATATTAAATGGATACAGATATCCGCTTTTTTATAATGGTGAATAACAATTTTTTTTTCATAATATTATTAAACTATATGGTTATATCTATATTCAGAAATGAACAATTAAATTTAATAAAATCATCTATTCGTATCCGCCAGATATTCGGATATCGGATATCCGTATCCGGATACAAATAATTAAAATTAAAATTATATCCGTATATGTATCCGCACGCACGGATATTTAGATATCGGATATCCGTATCTAATTTTCGGATTCGAATCCGGATCTGGACAAATAATATCCGATGCGTATGCACACCTTAAGTGTATGGCTCAAATTTACCTGATTCATCCAAAACGGAAAACTGCTTTTGCGGAGCATATATATAGGGTCCGGGGCTTCAAATCATATCTACAAAATATCTAGCTGTAGCAGCCAATAAATGATGTGCATTTAATTTGCTACTAGAGAGAATGAAGTCGGCTAATTAAAATGCATTTCCAAAATTTTAAAATGTGTGTGTGTGTTTAATATAACACGTAATCGGAGAGGGACAGAACGCTAGTGGGGGTAAAGATTTTAACAGAGTACTTTTGACTTCATGCAGCGCACAAATCATATGCATTGCTGTTTTGATTCTATAGCCTGTGCACTGCATGAAGTCAAAACCGCTCTGTTAAAATCCTTACCCCGCCAGTGGCTTCCCACTTGTGCTGGAGTAGACGGTGACACTACGCCAAGTTGGCACTGCCCCTCAGCCGTCATGCCCCCTTATTTGTGCTTTGAGATATTTGAACGGTTGAGATTTTCGGAAAAAAAACACTCAAAGTTTGAGGATCTCAGAGGATGCGAATTTCAGCCACCATGCCCCTTAAATATATAGGATTTTTTTAAGCACAAAAACTGCAGAGCTGGTGTAGCAACCAATAGTTAAAACTTAATAGTTCGCCATTTAAGAATAATTATATTTGCAATGATTAACATTGGTAACCATTTTTAAGTTACAACATTTTATAACAATTCGGTTCAACATGATTTCTATATTAAAATATGCTTGGAGATCAAATTTTACATTTGTTTGATTTTTTTTTACTTTATTAAGTATTTTACAAAGTGTTGTTTTTAGACAATTATGGACTACTGAAAAATAACAGTTTGTAAAATACTTAATAAATTGTAAAAATAATTCAAAAAATGTAAAATTTAATCTCCAAGCACATTTTAATATAGAGATCATATTGAACGGTTTGGATCGATGTTTGGACTTGAAAATCGTAAAACCGAATTGTTGTAAGATGCTGTAACCTAAATGTTATATGTGGATCTCTCCTCTTTGTATATATATATAGTATGAATATATTTTGGAAATAATATATTATTTATAATGCAAATAATATATTAAATTAATTTCTTACAAAATAAATAAAAAAGTTTGTACAGGCAAATCCGGCTGGTGGTTGCGCACTCTATTTCTGATTTTGCATGGGAAGCAATAGCGGCTTATTATATCTGGTCCCAATATGAAATCATGAAACAAACACATGCACTAACAACAGAGATGCCCTTAGATTTATTCAAAAATGGTAATGAGAACAAACACACTAATATCTGCTGAATGCATGTTAATGACATCTTAACAACTTTTATAATTGAACTCCACCAAGTCATTATATTATAATATATATATTTTCTGGACCACCGGATCAGAAATTTTCAAAGTGGCTTAATAAATAGTAAAAAAATTCCAAAAATGTAAAATTTGGTCTCCAAGCACATTTCATGTTTAGAACATGTTGAACGGTTCGGATCGGTTGTTTGGATTTTCAAAATCCAAAAAGTAGCCCGAAGTAAACGGAGTGGTTTACTTTGCAAAGCACCGTAGCCTTACTCATATAGAGTAAGGCTACGGTGCTTTGCAAAGTAAACCACCCTCTTTACTTCGGGCTACTTTTTGGATTTTGAAAATTCAAACACCGATCCGAACCGTTCAACATGTTCTAAACATTGAAATGTGCTTGGAGACCAAATTTTACATTTTTTAGAATTTTTTACTATTTATTAAGCCACTTTGAAAATCACTGATCCGACCGTAAACAGTAAAAAAACAGTAAAATTTTCTGGACCACCGGATCAGAAATTTTCAAAGTGGCTTAATAAATAGTAAAAAAATTCCAAAAAATGTAAATTTGGTCTCCAAGCACATTTCAATGTTTAGAACATGTTGAACGGTTCGGATCGGTTGTTTGGATTTTCAAAATCCAAAAAGTAGCCCGAAGTAAACGGAGTGGTTTACTTTGCAAAGCACCGTAGCCTTACTCTATATATATATATATATATATATAGAGTCCGGCTAATTGCTGCCGGCAGCATTCTGGACAGCTGCTGCCGGGGGCAATTCGGTCATTTTCGGTGTTCCAACAACAAATCCGAACCGTTCAACGTGTTCTAAATATTAAAATCTACTTGGAGACCAAATTTACATTTTTTGGAATTTTTTACTATTTATTAAGCCACTTTGAAAATTCCAGATCACATGATCCAGAATTTGTTGCACTGTTCACCCGGATCAGCCAATTTCAAGTGGCCTAATAAATAGCTAAAAAATTCCAAAAAAATAAAATTTGGTCTCCAAGTAGATTTTAGTATAGATTGAATATCTGTATAAAAAAATTTGTTGTTTGAACACCGAAAATGACCGAATTGCCCCCGGCAGCAGCTGTCCAGAATGCTGCCGGCAGCAATTTAGCCATACTAATATATATATATATATATATATATGAGTGAGGCTACGGTGCTATGCATAGCACCAATTGGGTCCGTACTACGGCTCAAAATTTGACTTTTAAAAATTCTAACGATCGATCCGAACCGTTCAACATGATTATAAAATGAATATGTACTTGCAAACCAAATTTTACATTTTTTCGAATTTTTTTACTATTTTTTCGAAAATCACTTGATCTGAACATTCTGGACCATCCAAAACAACCTATCTAAAAAAATAGTAAAAAATTCAAAAAAATGTAAAATTTGGTTTGCAAGTACATATTCATTTTATAATCATGTTGAATGGTTCGGATCGACCGCTAGAATTTTAAAAGTCAAATTTTGAGCCGTAGCACGAACCCAATCCGTGCTATGAATAGCACCGTAGCCTCACTCTATATATATATATATATATATATAATATATATTATATATATATTATATAGGACATGGCTACCGTGCTACGCGTAGCATAGAGCACTCTGTGCTACGGCTCACTTTTTGAGTTTTCAAAATCCTAACGGTCGATCCGAACCGTTCAACATGATCTCCATATTAATATGTACTTGCAAACCAAATTTTACATTTTTTAGAATTTTTTTACTATTTATTAAGCCACTTTGAAAAAACACTAATTTGTACACAACAGTAAATCTGCTGGACCATTGGATCAGCGATTTTCAAAGTGGCTTAATAAATAGTAAAAAAATTCTAAAAAATGTAAAATTTGGTTTGCAAGTACATATTAATATGGAGATCATGTTGAACGGTTCGGATCAACCGTTAGGATTTTGAAAACTCAAAAAATGAGCCATAGCACGGAGAGGCTCTATGCTACGCGTAGCATATTAGCCAAATCCTATATATATATAGAGGTCGGCTACTCTACTTACATAAGCATATGAGAGCATATGCTTATAAGTCATTTTTGCGTTTTCAATGTCTAAATGGTCGATCTGAAGTGCTCAACATGTTCTTCATATTAATAAGTGTTTGGAAACGAAATTTTACATTTTTGGGAATTTTTTTAATATTTTTCTAGAATTTTTCAAAACCGTGGTTAATATGGTAAAAAAATAATAAAAAAAAATCTGAAGATGCTGAAAAATTCTAAACAAATAGTAATAAAATTCTAAAAATGTAAAATTTTTTTCCAACACACATATTAATATGGAGAACATGTTGAGCACTTCAGATCGACCATTTAGACATTAAAAACGCAAAAATAACTTATAAGCATATGCTCTCATATGCTTATGTAAGTAGAGTAGCCACCTCATATATATATAAATGGGCATGAGAACAAACGGTTTCCATAAATGGTAAGTTCAATTTATAAATGTTGAAATGATAAGTCACAAATTAGTCTTAATCACACAACACTATTCAGTTTATCTCTATACCGGACCAAATTTTTTTATGGAGACTATTTTGGTTTGGGGGGATCCATATCCTCAGAGGTAACAAAATATTTCTGTTTGTATCACGGATGTCCAATCAGAATCCGGGCCCGAGGTGGAACGCATGGTGCCGTTTTAATGGTCGTGCGCATTCTGATTGCTTCAAATTTCGTGCTAGGAGAATAAACAGTTCAAATTTTTCATGGATCAACTCAAATTTTAAGATATCTCAGGGATGTGAATACGAGTTTAAGGACCCTCTAGAGAAAAGTTTGGGTCCATTATCCAGCAAAAGCAAATTTGGATCCGATGGGTATGAGAGCTGTTCGATATGCTTTAAAATTTGTGTCGGTCCTGTGTTATGATTCGTGTGCATGAATTTTAAAGCTGATCGGATGGCTCTGATGCTAATGAAACCCAAATTTGCTTTCGATATATTGGATCCAAACTGCATTATTTTGATGAAGATCATATATACGCCATTTATACAATCAGACTCATTTGTTCTACATAAGAAATTAAACAAAACAAATAAAGAATGATGAAAGGATTGGCACATTATATACCGTTCACTTTTAAAATAAAAATAAAAATAAAGGCTGAAAAAACAAAATGGCGAAAAAGACATGACACTGTACAATTCTAAAAAGACCAAATGAGCGCTTTCAATACAATGCACCACCAGTACAGCATCCTTTTTTGGATAAACACAACAACCAAGCAAATCACGCTTCTAATTCTTTATCCTTCTCTCTGCTCCATCTATATAAGATGCTCTCCATCACTTCAAAACAACAAAAAATATATAAAGAAATTATATGACCATGTCAAATACTCTAATAATAGTATTCTTCATTCTGCTTCTCTTTACAACATGTCATGGAGCACGAATGCTCCCGCAAACCGAAACAAACACCGAATTCATCAAAACATCATGTAACACCACCCCTTACCCCGCTCTTTGCTTCAAATCTCTCTCAGCTTACGCCAGTACAATCCAAACAAGCCCCTTGAATATGGCAAGCACTGCTTTATCAGTAAGTCTTGCTAGTGCTCGATCGACCACAACTGCCATGACTCATATATCTACAACTCGCGGCATGGACCCACATGACAGAGAAGCACTGCACGATTGCATGGACACTCTAGGAGATGCCATAGATGAGTTGAGACAGTCTACCCAGACCATGAGTCATTTAGGAGGGAAGGCAAGAGGATACCAAATTAATAGTGTTCAAACATGGGTTAGCGCGGCAATAACCGATGATAACACATGCATGGATGGGTTCAGAGCAAGTGGAGTACATGTCAGGATGGAAGTGAGAAGCCATGTGTTGAATGTGGCACAGCTTACATATATGCAATGCATTGAATCTAATAAATGGTCTTTCTTCCTAGATTATCCACAAACTGCCTTAATTAATTATGTTTGTTTTGTTATATGTGATGATTAAATAGGATATATAAGGCACATCCTATGCATTGTTTCTGTTGTTATCAAGGAAATGACAAACCATTTTCTTGCTGTGCTTTGTGCAATCAATTTTAATGAACCAAACAAGTTCCTATTGATGTTTGCATTTATATGAATTGAGTTTTGTTCTACAGTGATATATAGCTTGAAATAATTATCGTTTCCTATGAACAGTATCAGCTCAAACCCACAATGCATGCATTCGACTAATACTTCGAAGTGCAAGAATATAGATTTCAACCATAATTTCACTGTTCTATTGAAATAAATAGATATTGTTGTTGTTTTCAATAGAATTGAGGATGTAGACCCAAAAAAAAAATCTCAGATAGTACCCAACGGTTCTTAAGTCACAGGTACAAAGTAGAAGAGTAGCCTCCTTTTTCTTTATCTTCTCTGTTTTTCATTGAATTCTGGAAAAAATAATACCTTATTGGTCTTTATATAAAGGTAGGACGAGTTTTTAATCGGTTGCATGAAACAAGGTAAAAACAAACAAAACAAAAAAATGAAACATTATCTCTAAAAAAATATATAAATTTGCCCATTTTCAAGTTGGTTTTTCTTTCAAGTTTTTACTCTTCTTAATGTAAAAATACACAAGTAACACAAATCTGATACATAAAAGCAAGAAACACGGCACTCCACCCCGAAAAAACCTACAAAATGTCTCATTTAAACATTCTCCAAAAGGCTAGTACTGAAGAGAAACTAAGAAGCTTAAATTCACTCAAGAGTCTCTCTTAGGAGACATATTCTGGACAAGACCGAGGCTTGTTACAACAACAAAAACTTGCAAGATCACACCTGTTAAAACCAACGAAAAATAAAATCTAAGAGTTAACATTAATGTATAAATTAATTACATCGGTTGATTCAAGTGTGTAATTGCACTGGTTTGGTACAAAACCGGTATTTTCCCCAGAAGGATTTCAGCAATTGATTTCCCAGTGAACTTAGATATCTAGTTAAAGTAAACTTTGGAAAGTACCAAATATAATAACCAACAGAACTAATAATTGAGAGAAGTTGACAGAATTGTTTTATTTTGTCTTGAATTTCCACTGGTACAATACCTGGTAAGTGTCTCACTAGCATCCTGAGACGACCGAACACTGAAATGTATATAGAATGAGTGAGGCTATGGTACTACACACAACGCAGATTGGTCCGTACTTTGGACCAATATCTTTGATTTCAAAGTCCAAATAGTAGATATGAACCGTTCAACATAATCTCCGTATGAAAATGTAGTTGCAGACTAAATTTTACATTTTTAGAATATTTTTACTATTTTTTTAGATAGGTAAAAATCTATATTTTTGAATGGTCTAGAAGTTTTAGATCAAGTGATATTTTCGACCTATCTAAAAAAATTGTAAAAAATGTAAAATTTGATCTATGGGTAGATTTTCATATGGAGATGATGTTTAACGGTTCAAATCGACTGTTTGAACTTTGAAAACGGAGATATTGATTCATAGTACGAACCAATCCGCACTATGCGTAGTACCCTAACATCACTCATATAGTCATATAGAATAAATGAATTTGGTAAGGATAATATACATAGGGAACTTACTCAATATAACACGCCCACCCTCTGCAAGTTCAAATGTTGTTAGCCCATTCAAGCTTTGTTGTTGCATAACCTATATTTAATAAACCATATTTCAGAACACAAGCGCGCACAAATATTTTATTTACATGCACTCATAAAAAAGCCACCCCCTCTAACTAAAACCAGTGTCAAATGTCAATGGATTCTAGCAGCCCCGCTTTACTGATACCAACAATCAAATATAAAAATATTGATGTTTCTTTCATTCTATATGACTGCTACTTATTTCATCAAAATAAGAAATATAGAAACAACAGCAATAGTTAGCTTTGTTAAAAGGAAGCAAGGGGGTGTTGACAAATCATCATTGAGAAAAATGTGTACCCCTGTAAACTACAAATTATATTGTATATTCATGCAGAATATAATATCATGGATACCCCTGAAAAGACACCAAATTAACTAACTCATATCAGTATAATTATACATTAGTGATATATAAGGTAAATACAATGCTTGTAAACCACAAGAGAGTTAATATCCAATTTATGGAATAGTGCTAAAAAATCTCCAGTATTTTGGAGGTTTTGCAAAATTATCCACAAAAATTAGGGTTTTGAAGGACTTATCGAAAGCATCTTTCTTCATAAAAACTTATCTAACCAAGCTATATCATCTCCTCTCTCCGATAACCTCTATAGCATAAAGGTAAAAATTGAAAAAGTGTAGGGTACATATGAAATTGTGCCTTAAGCAGGCATTACTGACTAGCTGCCTCGCATTAGCAGGTCAACAGTTACCCTCAATTATTTATATTGTAGTTTTGAAAAGGACAAAAAATACAGTATGCAGACTACATACAGGTGACAGTAACCTGATGGCGGACAGTACTGTACCCAACTCAAATATGAAAAGACACAATTTATGTTCAAAACCTTAAATCTTATTTCTAATTTGAAAAGGTTCAATAAAAATCCGATCTAAAAAAACTTATCCTTCATTCCCTATCGTCACTGAAGAAAACTCCAAAATGATCTTAATTCATTTTAGTAACCATCTCAGCCTCTTATATGTGAAATTTTTTTGGAGCAGTGAGGGTGCAAAGCAAATTTATGAGAGTTGTAGTGTATAAATGCGACAATTGGGTATTGATTTACAAACCTTGAAATATATAGGACTACTCATGATGCGTGCAATGGACCACAGCACAGAAATAGTTGATATGGAGGTGTATAATCTCAGCAAGGCTGATTTACTGCGTCTCCGGCCTATGATTATTAAAAAAAAATCTTTAAATCCATATTAGCAGCTTTATATAATTATGCAATTCATCGCTCTAGCATATCAAGGATAAGTCTTAAGCTGAAGTACTAATTAAAACAAAGTTGTATGAATGTCAGGTTTAAACCATACACATTAAGAAATTTTACCTATTTCTCCAAGTAAGATAGATAAGAACCCAGTGCTAATTGATAACATTGCAAATCTGTCAAATTCCTTCACTTCTGAAGATGTTAAGAACAAAATTGCTAAAGCAATTATTTGGCTAACAACCTGCATTTATAATTAAGTATTGATCAATTCATGGTTCAATGATTCTCTCACTAAGAACTTCACACTTCAAAAAAAAAAAAAAATTAGCTTGCCTGGCCTAAAATAAGAAACCCAAGACGTAGTTTTCCCTTGGCAACCTTCTGGTATCCTAAAATTATACAAGTTAGAATCAAATTATAAATACACAAAAAAATTAAGAATTTTAAATATAATCGGTTACTTACTTGAATCAACGACCATACGATAGGAGAAATCGGAACCATCGGTTCCTGAGGGACGGCCTGAGGCGACTTTCCTTTGCTGGACGGAAGCCATAGGTAGGTAGATCTTTTGGAATTCTCTATTGGTACCGTGAGGAAGAGGAAGAGAGGAGATAAATTATTAGGTAAAAATGATTATTGCACACATCTGCTAGAAACACTAAAAAAAATTAAATCGGAATTGAGTTGCAAACACGATTGATCAATTCGTCGTCGACGAAAGAGTAGATCGGATTTTTTTTTTTTTAAAGTTAATTTTGTGCTTGAAGGCGAGAAGAACTCGTAATTGGGTCGGATCCAGTGCAAATTTAGGCCGAATACGATTTAGCGACAGGGTTCTTTACTTCGAAGCCCGTTTAGTCAAATAGAATAGAATCAAACTCGGATTCGGCCCGTATTCACGAGAAAAGCCCCAACTAGGAAAAAGGTCAAATTTATAACCGGGCCTCAGCTTCTTTTCTGCGCTGTCTCAAATTATCATCAGTTCGTAATTTGCACCGAGCTTAGCCCACCAAATTTAGCAAATAATCAAAATACATATTTTCAAAAAAAAATGCCCAATGTTCGGTTATACCCAAAACCAAGCAAAGATATGATTTGAGAAATTATGCATAAACACACAAAAATTGTAAATTAACGGGGTCAATTGACCCACATTCTTACTTGTTGTGTCCGCCTCTAAATGAAGGTGATGCACAGATTGAGAGAGACTGCACCCGGAGGCGCAAACAAGAATATGATTTGAGAAAGTTTGGAAGAGAGATGTGTGAGGGAGAGAGTTCCAGCCATAAAAATCGAACATTGTCACTAAATTAAAAACTAGTTATCACTGATTTAATAGTTGTCTCGTATTTACTTTGACCACTAATTTGTACAAGGGACCTATGGTAATAACATTTTTTTTTACTGTAAAGTTTTAGAATTAAATTTCTACAATTATTGATTCTAAAATTTTCAACTGAACTTTTAAAGTAAATGGTTCAGTGCCTACTGATAAAGAAAAGGACAGACCATTTAATAAATAGGGTAATTATATCTTCCCCCATCTATCCATCCCCCATTTCATCCTCCAACTAACTAACTACCTCTTCTAACTATAATTCAAATTATAACTACCTAATGGCCCTACAAATTAATTATCCAATTTTATCCCTTTATTTCTTTTCTCTTTCTCCCTCCCTCTCCCACCTCTCCCTCTCCACCTCCGCCTCCACCTCCGCCCGTCTCTCCCACCTTCCCTTTGCGCCTCCGCCCGCCTCTTCCACCTCTCCCTCTCGGCCTCCGCCTCCCTCTTCCACCTCCGCCTCCCACCTCCCACCTTCGCCGCCTCTCTCTCCCACCTCTGCCTCCACCTGGTTAGATCCATCACTGTCGACCGCCGGGTCAGATCCGTCATGCCTATATTCCTCTTCCTCATGCAGTAGCGAGTTATTTGCAAAGAACAAAGCTTCATTAATAGTGAATTAGGCCAGTGCGTACTAAGTACTAAGAAATGACAGAAAAACAAATTTTGAAAAAATTAGAGGTGTATGAATGAATACTTGATGTTTTAGAGATGAATGCTTCAACGTTTATGGATGAATACTTAATATATTAGGTATAAATACTTTAACTTATATGTATGAATACTTGATATCTTATGGATGAATATTATTCGACTGCTCTTGTAAAATTAATCGAGGTATGCATATATGTTTGTAATACTCTTGGTACATTAACTATTTACACTTACACGACGATGATGAATACTTGCTCGATGAGAGATGAATACTTGTGACGAGATATGAATACTTGTGCAACGGACAACTCGAAAGTATGTCATCATAGATCTCATTTGAAAGAGAAAATTGTGTAGAAGACATTCGTGGTTTGAGATTTGCAAAATTCCTCACAAATCGTCAGAAATATTGGTTAGATTGAACGGAGAAAAAAAATCCATCTCTAAAAATGTGTAAAAGATGAGTGATTGATGTGTCCAAATATACTTCTATTGCAAAGATGAATACATTTATATAGATTGATGAATGCTAGTTGTGTTACAGATGAATACTTTTTTACAAATTTCTAAAATGCGCTGAAGGTTATGTGGTCCCCCCACTTAATTATTGCGCTGACGGTTATGCGGTCCCCCACTTAATTAATGCTCTGACAGTTATGCGGTCCCCTACTTAATTAATGCTCTGACAGTTATGCGGTCCCCCACACATGTTGTTTGTGGTCCCCTGCTTTTTTATACGCTGATATATCCAAATATGTTCTATTGCAAATGTGAATACCTTCATATAGATGGATGAATACTAGTTGTGTTACATATGAATATTTTTCTACAAATTCCTAAAATGCGCTGACAGTTATGCGGTCCCCCACTTAATTAATGCAACTGGCGGGGATGAAACGGGAGATGGTTCACGGGGGATAGCTAGGCTCTCCCTAATAAATATCAGATTAATTGTAGACCAATTAATTTAGATTATTATAAATAAGTGGATTTTTTTTTAAATAGAACTAATTTTAATGAACACACTGGAGTTGGATTTTATACAAAACAACTCCACCGATCTCTTGCTACGGTGGAGGGAGCAACGTGTTTGATGGGCTAAGCTCAGACCAAATTGATTATTATTAAAGGATTATGTACATTTTATCTCGAACCAAATTGATCCGGATTATGATCAGACGGGCTAAATCTAAACTCAATATTTGAGTTACTTGAGAATGTGCCACAAAATATATTGAAATGACAAAATAGAAGCCTATGGAAATTCTTTTTTTTTTTGAAATATTGGCAGGAGCTGCCATATAATCTTTATATCCCTGAATGTTTACAAACAAAGATACACAACAACCTCTCTCATCTATCTAGACTACTATGAAGTGTTAACTGCTAGTATCTTAGAGGGAGACCTAGTCAGGAAAAGAAAATACAGTAGCTGAAGTAGAACCAAAATAATCAAAAAACACAGACAGAACAAAAGTCAAAGCAAAGCAATCAATTGAACGAAACGCGCATCTGGCTTCTTCCCTAGCCTCCATTTCCACTTGACAGATTCACCTGTTAGCAGTATATCATCCACAGCCGCCCTTCAAGTATTATCTGTTTTGCCAGCACTTCCGGTGGCCTTCTTACTGCTCTGAATATCCTTGTGTTTCGTTCTTTCCAAATGTGCCAAGTGACACATATGAACCACATGATCCACTTTCCTTTTGTCGGGCTGATGCGATGTGTGAAGTCAGTTTGGGAGTCATGCCAAATCCGTTCGACAGTCCCTGCCGGTTTGAATAGTTGCGCCCCCAATTCAGAAGAAACGCAGAACCAAACATGCATTGCATACGGGCACAGAAAGAGTAGGTGTAGTATCGATTCAACTGGGCAGTTTTGGCACATTACACATCCCATTTGACACTGAATTTTCCGTCGCCGCAACATATCTTGTGTGAGGGTTCTGCCACGTAGCATTAAAAATGCAAAGATTCTCACTGTGGCTGGGCACTTGGCTGTCCAGACCTTGTAGGAGGCCGATTTGATTCTACCCCCTGATGCCATATTATCATAGGTAGTTTTAGCTGCGTAGTTCCCATTCGCACTCCATCTCCAAAACAACTCATCTTGGCCGCCACTGAGCAGGGACGGGTCCACCACAGATGGTAGCAACCCGTTAAGATCAGCCATTGCTTCAGCTAAGGACAAGGCTCTATTGGTAGGTCTCGGTAACCCATCAGTGCGTGTTCTAAGTGGGACTTCCGCCCAGTGATCATACCAATACGAAATAGTGGTGCCGTCTCCAATGATCCATCGCGAGCTCCATCGAAACAGGGGTTCGAATTTTAGAATTTGATTCTAGAAGAAAGATCCTTGTGTCAGCCATAGTTTTGGGGTCCCTTCCTGTACCGGCCTTGCCCTTAGCCGTGTTGCCCAGCAGGCCCAGAGTGAATCTCGAGCTTGGTACAGCCTCCACCACCATCTAAGGAGTAGAGCAATATTTTGCAATTCCATGTTACGGATGCCGAGACCACCCCATTTCTTGGGTAAACATGTCGTTTCCCAATTAATCAATGACAGTGCCCGACCTTCACGGTTACTTCTGCCCCAAAGGAAGAGCCTTCGTAGCTTGTCGATTTTCTGAATGACCCACCTTGGCAGCCGAAAGCAGTTCATGAAATAAATTGAATCGAAGAGAGTACCGAGTTAACCAGTTGGGCTCTCCCTCCTCTCGAAAGCAATTTTTCTTTCCATCCTTGTAATCTCCGTTCAAGTTTCTCTACTAGTTGCATGTAGCAGTGTCTAGGTGGTTGGTTGGCTGTCAAAGGCATACCTAGGTATGTTACCGGTAGGGATGATCTTTGGCATTCCAGCAAGAGCCGCACCATTCTGACCTGATCTGGTTGTATATTAAAATCGACAAAGGAGCTTTTCGAGAAGTTGATCTTAAGGCCAGAAACATTGGAGAAGAGTCTAAGGATGATCTTCAGTGTCACAAGGGTGTCGATACTTGCATTAGCAATTAAGGCGGTATCATCCGCGTATTGCAAAGCAAGGATTGATTCCTGAACCTTCGTTGAGATGGCCGAGTTGAGAGTGGTGTTGGCAACTCTAATCATCTGTTGCAGGACATCTACCGCTAGAATGAAGAGCATATGGGAGAGCGGATCTCCTTGCCGGAGACCTTGTTGATGAGGGAAAAAATCTGAGGGTTCCCCGTTGATGACTACTCTTGAGGTGGCCGAATAGAGCAGGTCTTTTATCCATCGTGTCCAACGAATCGGGAATCCCCTTTGGATTAGTACATCTTCTAAGAAATGCCAATTTATCGAGTCGAAGGCCTTGGAGAAGTCAATTTTAACAAAGATCGAGGGAGACTTTGTCGAGTGAATGTGGCTTAAAATTTCTCTAGTCACAATGAAATTTTCTGCAATGTGGCGTTGCTCTTTCTAAATAGAAAGAAGTTCTTCTGCCCACGAATGAAGGCCGTTTGGTGGGTGGAGACCAGTTCATCAAGCTTAGGAGATAGTCGAGCGGCCAGCAGCTTTGAAAGCAGCTTGGGTACTACGTTCAGGACGCTGATTGGACGGAAGTCCTGTACCGTCTCCGAGACTTCCTTCTTAGGTATCATAATTATGTTAGCTCGGTTGATCGTAGTAAGGTCTAGTTCATGGGCATAGAAGGCTTGGACTATCTGCATGATATCATCTTTGATATTCGGCCAATACAATTGTAGAAATTCATTTGGAATACCGTCGGGTCCGGATGCCTTATTTTTTGCCAATAGTCGGATTGCATTTTCAACCTCCTTTTCCGAAAACGGCGCAGCCAGGTGACATAGATCAGATTGGTTGGGATAGAGTGCTTGCGGTGCAAAACGGAGGACTTCATGAGCTGTGCCGAGGGTATTGCGCATATGCCCCAGAAAGGCTGACCGAATCTCATGTTCATTGGTAATCTCCACTCCCTCATGATTCAGAGTTGTAATGGTATTTCGCGCTGCTCGAGATGAAGCAAAGGCATGAAAAAATTTGGTATTGTTGTCTCCATTTTTTAACCACAGACACCGAGCTCTCTGCTTCCATTTGGTCTCAACATCAACCGCCAGGTCATAGGCCTTTTGTCGGACCTTCTGTCTGAACCAGAATTCTCGTGTATCAAGAGTCCTTTTCTCTTCAATGCAATCAAAGAATGAGATTACCTTTTTGCAATGTTTTAGTTGCGAGTCCATTTGAGTGAACCGGTCTCTGTGCCATCTACTGAGCATAGTTTGTAAGGTTGAGGTGCGGCCCATGAAGTCAGAAGGGTTTCCATCTTGCTGATCCCAGATTTGAGTGACAAATTGGCACATCTCGGGGTGTCGCATCCAGAAAAGTTCAATTTTTGGTTGTCTTTTGAGGTGTGAGCGGTGCTTAAAGGTCAGGAGTAGGGGTACATGATCCGAGATTATCATCTCCTGTGCATGAAGGGTAATAATGGGAAATACTGCACTCCAATCAGGTGACATAAAGCATCTATCATGCCACCATGTGTATAGCCGGTTCTTCAAGGGGATATCTATAAGTTGTAGTTCCTGTATCATGTCATTGAATAGATCCATCAAGTTGGTCGCTCGTACGCTTCCGAATCGATCGATAATCCATCTCACCAAGTTGAAATCGCCTAGTAGTAACCACTTGTTCGGCACGAGGTTTACCATTCCCCCCAGTTCAGCCAAAAATTCAGGTTTGAGCCCATCTTCAGCGGGGCCATACACATTGGTTATCGTAAAGGATTGCCCCGAATTATTCTGCTTTAACACCGCCGAACAACTGTGCCGGGTTGACCAAGAGTTCATGAGTGTATAATTCTTTTTCCATGCTATAATGCATCCTCCAGAACTGTTGAAAGCATTGATATACACACATCTCTTCTCAAAGTAAGATGGTAAAAATCTGGAGAAATACACTAAATCGAATTCATTAATTTTGGATTCCTGAATACAAACTATCTCACATCTGGACATTCTAATCGCACTTCTTACTCCATTACATTTGTTAATCTCCCCCAAACCTCTAGTGTTCCAGCAAAGTATTTTGATTTGCTTCATGAGAAATTGTTTAACTGCTTCACAGAGAATTAAAAAAAGAAAGGGGGAGCTCTCTAAAGGGCGACATCTTCTTCAGAATCCGAATCGTCTTCTGATAGTGGGTCAGTGCAAACCCGCTCCTCATCAATGATGTTATCAAAGTCACTCGGTTCTTCTGATGCAAGGTTTTCTCTTTGCAAATTTTGGTTTTCATCTCTAATGGCCGCCTCAATCTCTGAAATCGTGACACCACATCCTTCAGCCAAGCGGGTGATTTTGCCGACATCTACATGAACCTGGTAGAAGTTAGCAGGAGTAAGGCTTAGATCTATTTCCTTCGGTTGGGCTCTGGAGGTCGAAGGCCCTGAAGAGAGGCCCGTTTTTCTTTTAAGGCCGAAAAAGGATTGGGCTTCATGAGGAAATTCACACTGGGAGCATTCACGTGGAGGAGGCTGCTTTTGCTTGGTTTGGACTCGCGTGTGACCTTGGGTAATCCCACTCGATTTGGGCCCCTGCGCAGCATGGCTTAGGTTCGGCCCCTTTCCATGCGGCCTTATGTGTAACAGCCCATAACGTGATTTGAGATCGATCCGCTTCATCTGCTTGGACTTATCCTTGATACGAAGATGGAGACCGTTGTTTTTGTCTTTAGTGGCACGTGACTTCCCTTTCCGAGAGTCTGGGCCTCTCTGATCTTGGAAATGAGCAGGAATTCCTTTCAATTCTTCTGTTTTGTCCCTATGTGAGATTTTTGCTTCCTTGGATAACCGAGCCTCGGACTGCGCTCCTTTCTCCTTGATTATTTGTGGTGCATCTCTAGGTTGATATTCGGCTACAGTGGGATTTCCCCCTCCCATTTTGTTTGGTGTGGCTTCGTGATCCTTTGTGGCCGAGGCATGCTGGCGCCTCGGTTCTGCTACTCTGCTGTGAGAAGCCACCTGACTCCTCGGTTCTGCTGTGGCCGTAACTATCTGAAGCATGGGATTTTTTGTGGCTAAATCTTCCTCTTGTTGGTGAAGAAGGATAGCAGTTAGGTCATCTTTGGAGAACTTAGGTTTTTTGTTGCCGGCTATCATCGCCTGAATCTCTGGGGGAATGTCGCGTCCTCTGAACAGATCTTGTAGTAAGAACCGGGAGCAAGTAAAGAATGCATCCTGGTCCTCATCATAGCTGTATGAGTCGGGAGGAGTTTGCTCGGGTTTCTTAAATTTTTTTGGTTGCACCGGCAGGTCCTGCGGCTGGTAGATAGGACCATCCGTAACTTTGAGAACATTGATCGGCATGTAGAACTACACGCCTCCTACCACCATATTAACACCTTGGGGAATTCTTTGTAAGTCGTCAGTGGCAATGATTGCTGTCCATGTGGTGAGATTGGAAGGCTCTGCCTGATCCATCGTTCCCAGGTATAGACCGAAGCCTGCTGTGGCCCTGATCATTGCTTTCTCACGGTAGATGGGCGGGGGGACATCCAGTAGTTCGATGAAGAGGCGGTGGTTAGGGATGTTAATGGATGAGTAATCTAGTGGCGACCATTGTTGAAAGCTTAGACCTCTCTCCCAAGGTTCAGCTGGGATTGCAGTTATCACTTCTGCAGCATTGGTTCCCATGGGCATGTGCACCAGGAACCTACCTCTTGTTAGCTTTGTGAAGGTAAGATCTCCTACCGTCACCAGCCCGGACTGCGCAATAAGATCAGCAATTTTGTCGGTCGATATGCCATCAACCGTTTGAACTACTATTGCTCTCTGTAACCGATCTAGTTCAGCATAGTATTGCTCATCTCGCTCCATGAAGCAAGTGTGATACATGGGTCGTGAGGTTGGCATTTGTGGAGGGATATATGGGTAAGTGCCTGTGAGGAGGTCGTCAAAAGATGGTTCTAAGCTGAGAGGTTCGGACATGGGGATAGTGGGGGTGGCCGGTCTATATGGAGGAGCTTCTGGGTTAAGCAAGTTTGGTATCTGAGCTTTGCACCGAGCCCCTACGTGCCCATCAGCCCAGCACTTGCCACATTTGGCCGGGTGCCGGCACGAGGCAGCCGCATGCCCGGTACGACAGCAGCGAAAGCATCTGCCGCGCCATTCTTGGAATAGAGGTGAGGGAGGAAACCTGAGCGCTGTGGGACTGTGAGGGGAGATGTATGTCTTGGCATTTGGCCGCGGGTTGGGAGAAGGTGGGGGGGGAGTGAGGGGGGGTGACTGTGGAAGAGGGTAGCGGGATGCTCCTGAGTTGGAGGTTTTGGTAAGCTGAAGGTGGTTGCGGGTTGTTGAGGGTTCTTCCTGGGTTAGGGGCTGTCGATCGAACTATCTGGGCATAGGTTGCGGCGTATGGGAGGAATGGACGAACAGTTGGCTGCTGCGGTTGCGCATTCGGCTCTCTCCAGTTGTCGGGGTAGCGTCGACGGCGGGTAACTAGTTGCCAGTCTCCTTGAGTCGCCAGTCTGCTTGAATCGCCTTGGGTCGCCATCTTCGTCTATGCTTCTTTTTACCGAACAGTAGTCCTGCTCGCCTATGGAAATTCTAATACTTCTTATTTACATGCTTCAAAGAGGAAAATTTGGTATATATTTTGCTGATGTGTCCGCACGTCAAACGAGAGCAGTAAATAAAAATTGAAATATATTAATTCTTGAAGTGCCACAAAATTTATCTATTTTGTATTATTGAATTGAAGTGCGGATTACATATAATTCATTAATTAATGTGAACTATATATTAAAATTGAAATATATTTAATACGATTCAAACTTTATTTATATTTATTATTACATGCTTTCCACTTTATTGATATTACATAGTTTGCACTTTGATAGGGCCATGTTCCACAGGCCCTTCTACTTGTTCCAAACTGGGCCATGAAAGACTGGGATTCGGACCTTTACAAGGCCAACCCGACGTCATATGAAAAAGCCCAAAAGCTCGTTAAGCCGAGGCCCAATATGCCGGCCCCAAACCAGAGCCTTAAAATAGGCCCATGCCAACCGACATACGGGGTAGCCGGGGAAACGGCTAGCTTAATGCCCACGTCCCAGTAACGGCTGACATAACTGCCCACGTTCTCCATAAACGCCTGAGATGGCAGTTATGGCTGGACTATATAAGGCAGTGATTCCCATGAAACGGGGGACGCATTTTTCAACTAGGGGAGAGATCACACAGGTTAGAGTCCGAATCTCTCACAAACCACCCCGAGTTCTCAACTCAATCCACACCTCTGCCTGCCATCCCTTGGCAGGACGAATCCAGTTTAGCCCAAATTTCCCATACGGCCTCATCTCCCGAGATAGGACGTATCAACCACCGTGGGGCCACGCCTAGCTCGAACACAGAGAATTAGATAGCTCAACCAAACACATCAACTCCGCTCCCACCAGGGGTGACGACCCCTCCAGGAGTAATAATCACACCACCTCCGGTGGTAACATCACCTACAGCAAATCCCTCCCACAGTCAACTTCCGGGGGCGAGGCCTAGCAGCTCAATGGTACGACCCCAGGGTCCTCAACCTGCTCCACCTCGTCACACAGGCCCCGACGTTACTCGACTGTTCACTGAAGGGAACACTGAAGGAAATATGGGTTTCATGCAATAGCAAATTTCAAAAATTTAACTCAAAAGAAACCGACATAGATCTACTTATTTGACTAACGATGAACCGTATTTAACATTTTAACTTGTTTAATCTTTATACCTCAAATCTTGGTCTCTAAACCAAGAAGTAGGGACTTGAGATGTAGGGTTGTTGCCTCCTTGTCGAGCCTTCACTTCTCCAAGTCGGCCTCGAAATGACACCCGCTTCGAACGCACGAAGCCTCTACGAGTATCCACCCGAGATTAAACGAAACTCTTGTTTTTCCCTTGCTAGAGGTAATCAACCAAGAATCTAACTTAACCTTAGCTTCTACCTCTTCAATCAACTATTAATTTTAGTGTAGAAGTTGTGCTCAACACATGAGCAAAAATGGTGGAGACAAAATTGCAAAAACTCTTCTCTTTTTCACCTTTTCTTACAAAAACGTTTTTGCATTTTTCTTGCAAGAGAAGGAAGAAGAGAGGGATTAGAATGGTGGCTAGGGTTTGGAAAAAGGTGGGGTATTTATAGTGTGAAGTTAGGGTATGTTTTAATCATCTCAACCACAATGGATGGCTAGATTTAAACATGACAAAAGTAACTTTTACTTTTGCCATCCAATGGACCTCTCCATTAGATGCACCTTTATCTCACTTTATACCAAACCACTTCATCAAATGGACTTCTCCATTTAATATTAAATTGGGCTTGGGCCAATTTCTATTTATGCCATTTTTCATTTTGTCATTCATGCCAACTTTTGGCCCACCCGACAATTAATACAATTAATCGTCTTTGCTCAATTTTGTTGAGAAATAAATTTGTATACCATGTCCAACATGTAATAAATTTATTCTAAGATCAAGCTAGTCATCTCCATGACACTTTTATTTGTTTCGTTTTCTCTCTTGGGTGTGACCTCGTAGGATCTATATCGTGTTGACAATAGAATCAAAACTTTTTTTAATTCTATAAATTATAAGCGGCACCTAGCAATATGCATTATAATTACTCAACAGATAAAGATGATATGAACCAATCAACATCACGATCCTAAAGCAATATTTAATTGCTTGTGTCAATTCACGTGTCACATGATACCGGGAATAAACCAAGGCAGGAGAGTGTCATCCTTGCAAATTTATTCTTTTCTTGATTCCAAGTAATTCAGTAAATAATGATCAAACTCATTGATCATAATTGCATGCATACTTTATTACTCCATCAAGGGGCCCGAAGATATCATCACTCACATATGAAATATGAGAGACACTGGTATTCTTGATAAATATATTTTCCTCCGCACAAGACACACATATTGAGATATTATCTGTATAGCTCCCAGTTACGGTCAGCGTTGGATAATACCTACAGATACATGTATCTCATGTAGGAAAAGTAATCATCTCATACCAAAGAATTCAAGACACAAATGAAACATTAATGACACTAACACAATCCATGTTATGTTTCATTTTTGGGTCATGTCCAATCCCCTGATCTCCATCAGGTATTTATGTGATTAAATTGGTAGCTCCTTACCATATGATCCGTAGAACATGATCATCATTTAATCCACATACTAATCTTGTACCGGTAAATAGTGTTCCTTCTTAATTACCAAGATTAGGGACATTTAGAGTATTCGTTATATTATTATTATAGAGTTCTACATTTCAAGTCCTCAACTCGAAAAATCCATAATATAATTAAATACTCAAGGAACAAAATGATTCTTTCATTTCATGAACAAAACATAGAAACATCCATAAATAGTTGGCTTCTAGATCATAACACTAACAATCTTCCACTTGAACTAGAGTCAATCCCATATACAACTACATGCATAAAAGGCTCTAAACAAGTGTAGTCTCTAATACAACTCCATGTACTAAATCTCAAAGCCAGTCACTAACAAATCTAATCCCCATAGATGCAGTGTGCAGCGTATGCTTGGCCTGAGACAGAGATTTTGTCAGCGGGTCAGCTGTGTTGCTGGCCGAATCTACTCTACAAACCTTGACATCACCTCGGTCGATGATCTCTCGAATTAGGTGATATCTCCGTAGAACATGCTTGGATTTCTGGTGTGATCTTGGTTCCTTGGCTTGTGCAATGGCTCCATTGTTGTCACAATAGAGCTCCAGAGCACCCATGGAACTGGGGACCACCTCAAGTTCATTCAAGAACTTCCTAATCCAACAACCCTCTTTAGCTGCTTCTGAAGCGGCTATGTACTCTGCCTCGGTGGTTGAGTCCGCCGTTGTTTCTTGCTTGGAACTTTTCCAGCTTACAGCGCCACCATTGAGGATAAACACGAATCCTGACTGTGATCTCATGTCATCATGGTCAGTCTGGAAACTAGCATCGGTGTAACCCCTTACAACGAGCTCAGATTCCCCACCATAGACAAGGAACATATCCTTAGTCCTCTTTAGGTACTTCAGGATATTTTTGACGGCAGTCCAATGCGCCAAGCCTGGATTTGACTGATGTCTACTTGTCACACTCAATGGGTATGACACATCAGGGCGAGTGCATATCATGGCGTACATGATAGAGCCAATGGCGGAAGCATATGGCACTCTACTCATGCTATCTAGCTCAGCAGATGTCGATGGACATTGCTTCTTGCTCAGATGAACACCATGCGACATAGGCAAGAATCCTTTTTTGGAATCTTGCAGGTTGAACCTTTTCAACACTTTGTCAATGTATGCGCTTTGACTCAATCCAATGAGTCTCCTTGATCTATCCCAATAGATCCTAATGCCTAGTATATAGGCAGCCTCGTCCAAATCTTTCATTGAGAACACCTTCTTCAATGAAGACTTGACATAATCCAATGACGGGATGTCATTTCCGATTAGTAGTATGTCATCCACATACAACACAAGGAATATTATTACACTCCCACTAATCCTTTTGTATACACAAGGTTCTTCCTCGCTTTTAACAAAATCAAACTTTTTGACTTCTTTGTCAAAACGCTTGTTCCAACTCCGCGATGCTTGCTTCAAGCCATAAATGGACCTCTGAAGCTTGCATACTTTCTTAGCATGATTGGTATCTTCAAAACCAATCGGTTGTGTCATATACACGTCCTCTTCTAAATCTCCATTTAGAAAGGCGTTTTTGACATCCATTTGTCATATTTCATAGTCAGGAAATGCGGCAATTGCTAAGAGAATCCGTATTGACTTAAACATAGCAACGGGCGAGAAGGTCTCATCATAATCAACACCTTGAATCTGTCTGAAACCTTTCGCTACCAGCCGTGCTTTGTAAGTAGTCAAATTACCTTCCATGTCTGATTTCCTCTTGAAAACCCATTTGTTTTCAATAGGTTTTACCCCACTTGGAGGATCAACCAAATACCAAACTTGGTTGTCATACATAGATTGTATTTCAGATTTCATGGCTCCAAGCCATTCTGCAGAGTCGGGTCTCGCCATCGCTTCCGTATAGGTCAAAGGATCTTCAGTGTCTAACACTGTCACCTCGTGAAGTCCCAACCATCTTTCAGGTGGGCGACTTTCTCTTGCTGACCTACGAAGGACTTGTGCTTGTGGTTCAGGGGTCTCTTCCACAAACTCTTGTGGATTCGTTCCTTGATCCTCATTCTCAACTTCTTGCGAATTCGGTTCTAGGGGTGAGTGTTGAATCTCTTCCACAACTTCTTGTGAAATTGATTCATCTCGACTCCCACTGCCCACAATATCCACGGGTGGTTGAACATGATCATCATTGATCATTTTATTTTGTAGTGTAGATTGATCCTCTTCAAGTCTTACACTACTCCCACTACTTTCTCTTGAGAGAAACTCTTTCTTCAAGAATACACCATGTCGAGCAACAAACACTTTGTTCTCACACTGGTGATAGAAGTAATATCCCTTAGTTTCTTTGGGATATCCTATGAAAATGCACTTGTCCGATTTGGGTTGAAGCTTGTCTGATATCATCCGTTTGACATAAGCTTCACAACTCCAAATCTTTAGAAAAGACATACTTGGAACCTTTCCAAATCATAACTCATGTGGTGTCTTTTCCACGGATTTTGATGGAACCTTGTTTAGTGTGAATGCGGCGGTTTCAAGCGCATGCCCCCAAAATGAGAGTGGTAGGCCAGCTTGGCTCATCATTGATCTAACCATGTCCAACAAGGTTCGATTCCTTCTCTCAGAAACACCATTCCATTGTGGTGTCCCTGGAGGAGTGAGTTGTGAAACTATTCCACAATCTCTTAGATAGTCGCCAAACTCGTGACTCAAATACTCACCCCCACGATCTGATCGTAAGGCTTTAATCTTCTTGTCGAGTTGGTTCTCTACTTCATTCTTAAACTCCTTGAACTTTTCAAAGGATTCAGACTTATGTCTCATTAAGTAGACATAACCATATCTACTGAGGTCGTCAGTAAATGTGATGAAGTATCGATAACCTCCTCGGGCACTTGTACTCATTGGTCCACACACATCACTATGTATGAGTCCCAACAAACTATTTACCCTTCCACCTTTTCTGGTGAATGGTGCATTGGTCATCTTTCCAAGTAAACAAGGTTCGCATGTCTCAAGTGATTCTAAATCAAATTGACCAAGAAGTCCAACTTCTTGTAATTTCTTAATGCATCTCTCATTTATGTGACCTAGGCGACAATGCCACATGAGAGTCGTACTCTCATGACAAGTTTTGAGTCGTTTGTTATTGATGTTTAGAACCTGCTTTTCCATTTCGAGTAAATATAGACCATTCCTTATATAAGAACATCCATAAAACAAACCATCTCTATAAAAAGAACAACAATTGTCTTTGATGGTAAAACAAAAACCATCCATGTCCATACAAGAAATAGAGATAATGTTTCTCGAAATAGAAGGAACAAAATAAACATTTTTAAGTTCCATTACAAGCCCACTGGGCAAATGCAACTCGACACACCCGACGGCAACTGCTGCAACATTTGCACCATTTCCGACACGGAGCTGCACCTCACCCTTCCTTAGCATTCTTCTATCCTTTAGTGCCTGCATATTCATACAAATATGAGCACATGATCCAGTATCTAATACCCAATCATTGATAGAGGTAGCTAAGTGAACTTCAATGACAAAAATACCTGAGGAAGACGGGACCTTCCCATTTTTCTTGTCCTCCAAGTACTTAGGACAATTCCTTTTCCAGTGCCCCTTCATCTTACAGTAGAAGCACTCAGAATCAGAGGCAACCTTGACCTTGGGAGTGCTCACAGTCACCACTGGAACCTTCCCCTTGCCCTTGCCCTTGCCATTGCCCTTACGCTTGCCTTTGCCTTTCTTGACTTTCCTACTTCCCTCACTGACCGCAAGGACATGAGAAACACCTTTCTGCATGTCAGCCTCTGCAGTCTTGAGCATCCCATGTAATTCACCCAAACTTTTCTCCATTCCATGCATGTGATAGTTCATGATGAATGAAGAATACTTTGATGGGAGAGAGTTAAGAACGATGTCCGTGGCCAACTTTTTGTCCACAGCACACTCGAGCTTCTCCAGTTGCTCCACATAACTTATCATTTTGAGTATGTGAGCACTTACGGAGGTACCCCAGCCATCTTGCATCCCAGAAAACTTTTGGTCACGTTGTACCTCTCTACACGGGCCTGCTCTTGAAACATTTTCTTGAGCTGGTCCATGATGTAGTAACAAGAATTCTCCTCAAACCGCGTCTGCAGTTCGGGGTTCATTATTGATACTAAGAGGCACTGTACTTCAAGGTCGTCTTCCACGGCCTTGTTGTGCTTATCCTTAGTTTCCTGTTTAGCTTCATTATCTGGTAAATCAGGGATGGGAGTAGTCAAGACGTATTCCTTTTTCTCATGCCTGAGAACAAT
This sequence comes from Carex parvula, assembly GCA_025461045.1. NCBI lineage: Eukaryota > Viridiplantae > Streptophyta > Magnoliopsida > Poales > Cyperaceae > Carex > Carex parvula. The sequence continues at coordinate 275,831 of JAJGRW010001314.1, read as the reverse complement.
TCTCAAGGCACGATGCCAGTCTAGAAAATTCGATCCGTCATTTTTAAGTTTTTCTTTGTCTAACAGTGATCGCAGGAAAGAGGTTTCTTTTGCCATGATCTACAATTTAAAGGTTTGAGTTTAGTTCATGACAATGTTTTATTTTTAAAATAAAACTCCCACTACAATATTAATTTAGTTCCATTTGTAGTAGGTCCAAGATCCACATTTTCACTAAGATAAGTCAGCGTCGGCATGAAACTTAAACTTAGCTATTTTAGGTAAGCAACTCATGCTAATCACAACCGGGTGACTCTTGGTGTTTATCCATCCAACTCATGTATGAACAAACTATTCCCCAAGGCCCAAAACTGTTTTGGATTATCTATGCCAAGTAAACCTCTCTCTATTTGATTTGACATGATGGTCATGCCCTACATCTCCTAAAGATAGAAAGCGATGCCTACTGTGTAGGTCCCACCGACTAACGATCGATAGTTTGACATGGATAGAGAAGGAAGGGAATGACGCTTGATTTTGTTTGGAACTCTTTTGTTATTTATGGTGGTCATGTAAGCATACACCCATACTTATCCTATGACTCTTATATTTCATAAATACACATAAATGACATAAACACATCATGCGGCTGTGAGTAACTCCTTTCTCGCATTTGTCACTTGTTGCGCCAACTCCTTGGATGTGGCCACCACATTTCACAACTATTATATGCCTATTTATTTTCTATTAAGACTTTCTTAAAAGAAAATAAGTTACATTTAGAATTTCTAAAGTTTCTAAATATAGGCATGCAAGCCTTGAATGAATTACATTGAAAGGCATCCTAACATTTGTGCCTTAATTATTAATCTAATTAATTATTATAGGGCACCTTAGGCCGCATTACAACCATTCAACAAACATTCATTACATCCCACAAGGCATTGGAAATGACCATACAAAACTCACATTTTTGTCCCTACAAAAACAAGTTAGGTGCATGTGCAAAAATTACCCCATACATGCATAAACAATTCATGCATATGCAATTAATTAAATTAATTCCTCAAGCTTATGACCCATAATAATTTGTTTCAAAAACAAAATTATAACTGGAGGAGAGGGTTTGATTTATCACATAATTCATGTAAATTAAAATTTACAAACTACCCCTTGAAAACTATTCCAAATAGCACAAGTAATAGTCAACCCGTTATGTCTAATTAACAAATGTGCTTAGAAAATTAATTTTAACCTTTAAAATAATTTTCAATATTCCTAAAGAGGAATAAAAATATTCCAATTACTTCAAAATGCATTTCATCAAATAAATATGCATTTTAATCATTGGGTTTACACATTTTGTTAATAGCACTTAATTATCCTCTTAATTAGAATTATTTATAAATAACTCATAAAAATGCAAACTATACATAGATGCACTTCTAATGATATTTATAACAACATAATTAAATTGGATTTTCATAGATCTAAAAAAAAAATATGATAAAATTTTGGTCCAACTTTGAACCCGAGCCTATAAAGGCAATTTTTCATTATTTCATCAATTTCTTTCTTTGATCCATATGCTTTAAATTTAATTTAACCATTAAATAAATTTATTTCCAGAGATTAAAACATTACTAATTAATGTTTAAACACCTTAGAATGATCCAAAATAATTGTGTAAAAATAATCCTAAAATTAAATGCAAGATGTTCAAAAACACCAACGGTTGATTTAATCAAAAGGTCATAAGCTTCCAAGACTTAATTAAATTAATTACTCATGCTAATTTCGGCCAAAAATTAGTCAAATAAAGCCTTAAGCTCTGATACCAATTGAAGAAAATATGGGTTTCATGCAATAGCAAATTTCAAAAATTTAACTCAAAAGAAACCGACATAGATCTACTTATTTGACACTACTAGAATTTTGGTTTCTTACATGGATGAAATTTCGGTTGTTGCATGAGCTTACTCATGCAACAAGCCCGAAAAAGACTTGTTGCATGGGTTACCCATGTAACAACTACCCATGGTACAAGCCTCGATGCAAATACTCAATTTCAGACTTGTTGCATGGGCTACTCATGCAATAACTTTTCCAAATCTTGTTGCATGAGCTTTCTCATGTAACAAGTACGCATGCAACAAGTCTGAAAATTGGCGCCTGCAAGAAGTATTTGCAAGAATATAGAGCGTGGGCCCCATCTGAGTATTTGCAAGGATGAAGAGCGTGGGCCCCACCCTAGTATTTGCAAGGATAGACAACTGAGTATTTGCAAGGATAGAGAGCGTGGGTCCCACATGGGTTATTGCAAGGCAATTGAAGGGAGTAATTGCATGGATAGAGAAGGTGGGGCCCCCTGTTTATTTCCATGGGTATGTAGGTAGGCCCCACCAGGTTATTTGCATGGTTAATGCTGGTGGGCCCCACCATATTATTTGCAAGGATGTCGTTTGGACCTATTGCATGCACTGCATTACCCCATATTTGTAATGATATTCCGATGGAAATAATTGACGTTCCAGCAATATATTATCGTGCCAAATTTCTATAATCCTCTTGGTACCAATTTGGTACCAACCTAGTGGCAAGCAAGAAATCTGTTTCATTTCCCATTGAAACATAATAAGAACAACAACATTCATTCGCACACAAAAAACATAAACATAGCACAACAATTGATATTAACATCACATATATAAACTGCACTATTTACAAACATATATATCACAAATGTACTTAATTTAAGCTGTAAACATGCAATAATCAATATGAATTCCCAGTATCTTAATAACACCCTCTAAGCAAAACTAAACATCAGATAAAAATTAAAACTTGGATTGCATAATGTGAATGAATGGACCTTAAGACTTCTCAGCTGAACCAAGTCCCTTGAGAGCAAAAATTTGAGATCAAATTGAAGGATTGCTCAAGTAAAAAAATTAATTAAGGATTGAAAATTGCACCTATTAAAAAAGCAGGACTGTTAATAGGTAAATTTCTCTTTCTTCAGTTTGATCGGTCTCTAAAGTGCGCAAATTGAGTTTCATTAAAGGTAAATTGATCATTCTTCAATTTCATCAAGGAAAGTTGAGGTCAATTAGTTGGCGAACTGATGCCTGTACATATAAGTCTTGTACCAGCATGTAAATGCCGATATGAAACTAACATTTTAGGTACCACTTGGAATCTAGGAGTGAAGGCATTCTTACTCCTTAACCTAATATACACCGTAACAAGCTAATACCAATACAAGATAGGTCTGCATGGAGGTGCCATATACTAAAGACAAAAAGGAAGCTTACCCTTCTAGCAAATTTTATGCATGTGTCGCGATCCTGATTTTCATCTGCATATAAAAGATAAACCCATTACTTGTTGTTTTAAAGTACACCAAATAAAGAAGCAAAATTAAACCAAACATTAAAATGTAAAGATTTGAGTGGAAAATTCATTCCAGAGTCATGTTTTGGAACTTTAGGTAGGTCACTGCTCTTAGGATTTTCAAGCAAGATTCGACTTGGTAAAATGATAGCCACAATAAGATCATTACCTCGACAAGTAATCCTTCATCAGGACAAGGTGGTCTGCAGTATGGATAAGCTGGTAAGAACAGTTAAGTCCGGTCAAATGAAAAGGTCAAGCAATCTAGTTTTTTTTTTCTTCATAATAACTAACCATGCTATTGGTGATCAGCATTTGCAAATAAACCCAAAATATTAGATATTTTTTGAAACACTACAGAGAAAGCAATCAAATATGGAAAAGGTGAGAATGACAAAGTTTAATTGATTAATTTGAAGTGTAAAAACACAAACTGAGCTGCGGCAGTGTATTCCTCTTTTTTCTTTCATTTATCCAAAACCTTGTACTCTTTTTCATTAATCATGAGCGAATGCTAGAGATTTCTTCTACTAATTATATGATATATACACTTCTAGCTTATCTTTTCTAGAGGCAAGAAGCATCACAATTGATATAAAAATAAAAACTTATCTTTCTCTTAATTGCAATTGAGCCGAGTTTAGTTGCCGAGAGAGAAGACTTGAACTGAGCAAGGTACTGATCGGTGTGCGCACAACACCCACAATACATACATCTAAGAATATAAGAATTAATTAAAAAGGTGAAAATAAAGTGAGAATAAACTATTATTGATTTAAAGGGGCATGATCGTTACCCATAATTAAAATCCTTGGTCTTACTTGCATGTATGAGAAATACTACATAATTTCAATATTATCTAGAATTTGCCAAAAGAATCAAATAGAAAATCAAAAGATCTTTCATACAAGGAGCTGATGACAGCTGGATTCTCCTACTATTGGATTTCCCTCCCAGGCAATGAAGCAAGCAAATACGACCAAAATCCTAAATCAAACTAATGGAACTGGTAAAGTAAGAAAGACATAGCTCTAAGATATATCAGTTACTATTTAAATAAAAGCATCAAAAATTTCGAATTCAAACAGCTTAGAGGTTGAGAGTAGGCAAGTCAGGCACAGAGAATCAGCCAGCTCCTGAGGAGGTGCCTGTGACTCCTGCTTTTCCCGGATTTCAGTTTCCGGTAGTTCCTCTTTCATCTGCTTCAAGCTTGCCCAGTTCTTCTTATATCTCCTCCTCTTCTGTATCAATTGACTGAACTGGTACTGATTCTGCAGTTTTTAATATATTTGTATGACCAGGTGTGTGCATGCATTAATAAAAGTGCATTAATAAAAGTGCATTTCTGAGGTTAAACATCAATAAATATAATAAGGCAAATAGTGAATAAACAAAGTTGAGAAAAAAGGATAGAGGTTACCTAAGGCTGCATGAGCATCATTAAATACTGAAACAACATGATCCAGCTAGCAATTGTGACACTCCTCTGAATAACAAGAGATATGATCTCTTTGACAGACTTATCCATGGCAGCTTTAATAAGCCTGAATATTTCAACCATATTAGAACAAAATAAAGAAGAACAGCATCTATAATATAAGAGAAAGTAATAAGTTGAACCTGCAATAGGGCACTTGAGGATCGCCCACAGCACTAAGCTTAGGGTTGAATCTGAAATAATTGTCAGGAATAGCTTGCAAGAGCTGCACAAAAGCAAAGCACATCAATTATATATAAAGAGAAATTGCTGTTGATAGGATTTAAAAAAGATATAAACATACATTTCTGAGGTTTGCAACATACAACCAGCATAATTACGGTTACTTTTGCAAAGAAAATAGAACCATTCTGTCAAGAATTGACAATTTAATCTACATCAGTATCACTTATACCCAGTCTACAGAAATAAGTCAGGCAAATCAAATGTTGATTTCTCAATTCAGGTCATAAAAATAAAATGTCAGATCTTTGTTCCACTGATAGAAGGACAAAAATTGAAAAATTGTAAAAGAAACAAAACCTGATTAAGCAAGAAAGGTAATGGGGATGGGGAGGGAGCTTGAGCGGGTGTGACCACCTGAGGGATGCCATGAGGGGAGGGAATCTGTTCAGGCATGATAAGAGGGCCGACGTTGTCTTCTTCGACCAATGCATACTGTAAAAGACGCAAAAAGCTAAAGTAAATATCTCAATGTTCATAATATGCCATGGTATTATACTGCAAACAGGTGATAGTACCAATGCTGTTCTAAGCACTACAATTTCTGTCATATGTTATGATTTTTGCAAGTCTTTTATGGCTAGTACTAAAAGAACAACTTTTATCAGTACCAATGCACTTCATTTTTTGCTCTTTCAATATATTTAGTCATGCAACCTGGAAATGCTGCAAAAATTATGTTAAATGGAATATCCTATTGTATCTACTAATAAAAAAAACAATTAAAAAATTGCTCGCGAAAGATCAGATCTTCACCCTTGTGCCAGTAGAATGATGGCTGGGATTACTACTGACGTCAGGTGGCAGTTCCACATGGTTTCCAGGAACCGGTATGGAAGCTTCTGTGACAATAGGCAACGGAGACACAGTAGTAATGTCCTTGTTAGAAAAATCAGGGTTGCCTTCCACCTCACGCACCCGGTCCTTGATCAGAGAGGAGGGATTCACTTCTTTCACATCCACTACAAGATCCTTAAACAGCCTCTGAACAAAATCAAGCATAAATTTAAACTCTGATCTTTGCTATGACAGTCATAAAAGGCTCAACGAGCTAAGCGACATAAATTTGAGAAACAATAAGGGCACCGACACCAATTGGATTCACCTAATTACATAAGCAAAAAAACATAAATTGAATTGCAATCTTAATTCCTTGACTGTGATAGCCCGTCAACTGCTTGTAGAAATGTTTTGCAATTGTGATTCCTGCAAATCTGTTATGCAATGTTTTTAGTAAATAGCTTGATTAATCGATAAGAATTCAAGCAGTACTAGTTCTAGCAAAAGAATTAAGGAAAAAATGTCAAGGCATACCTCAATGTGCTCGTCAGCCCCGCTGTCCTAGCCTCGCACCTCGTCAGCCGACCAGTCCCGCACGCCCAAATCTCGCCTCGCCTGACCAAATCTCGCCTCCCCTGACCACATGCTGCACCAGGCCAGCGATCGCCTCACCTGAGCCGCCTCCAGCCTCGCACGACGGTTTGGTGGTGGGATTATGTGTGTGTGGGGGGCGGCAGTGAAAGAGAAAGAGATCGGTGCTGATGCTGAGGGGCGCCCGTCTGAGGCGAGAGAGCGAGAGATGGCGGAGAGGTTTTAGAGAGTTAGGTTTTATCGTAAGAGGGGGAATCAAAATTCAGGAGGGAAATGAAAATTTAGGAACGCGCCGAAATGAAATGTTTGGAGAGAAATGAAAATAAACCCTAAGTCCACAGAGAGGAAAGATAGAAGTTATGTATCGTATTTACTACGAAGACCTACATACAAATTCATATGCTCGAAGGTAACATAATATTTGTGTTTAAATCTGGATTGTCTGATCATTATTACGCACGAATATTAAAACAGCCAGTGTATCACCTAGAACCGGATCTAAAAAGAAGTATTATATTACCTCAGAGAATAGGGACTTCCTACCCACAACCTCTAAAATGAAGACATCAAGTCCACTCATTGCATATCGAACGGCTCGAAACTTGATATTTACTAATTGGTTATATAAACCGTTAAAAATTTGAAATATTTTTTAATTGTTTTTATATTATTTGCTGTATATATTTTATCGAATCTGTACATATGTAAATCATAAAAATTATTTTGTTAACTTGTAATTTTATTCTGACTTTAACAATTGACCTTTATAAAAGACCACTCAACTTAATTTATTTTACAATAAATTTTCATTTTGTCGTCATTCATTTAATTATTTTCAATATATAAATGAAAAAATATATAGTTTACAAATTTAATAGTGAATATTTTATTAAATTATTTTTTTTCCAAAATACAAGTTATAATTGTAAATAGTTTCACATTCGTTCTTAACTACTAAATTCAAAATTTAAAATAAACTCAATTATTAAATATCTTACAAAATATACACAATGCATGAATTTTATTCTCAAATAGTTATACACGATAATGAATGGAAGAACATGTTTATGAATTACTAAAAGATTTGTACAAAAAAACTATATAGCACAACATGCTTGTTGCATAAATAACTCACATCCTTCAAGCATCAACATAGAACATGAACTCTTGTAGTGTGAGTTAATGAAGATCCACAAGTATACGTTGTCTGATGGTCGATCGGAACCATTCAAATTGAAGAATATCACATTCATTTCATTGTAGTGAAGTTTGATAAAATTTTATGTTCATCTACCTATCCATCAAGCCGACGGAATATACAAACATCGTAGGGCCATAGACACTTCACGTCGGATCGAGACTTCTACATATAGTAACTTCAGTTTTTTTTTTATGGTTGCGTTCAATGTTTTCCCCTGATCATTTAAAAACTAATTTGAAACTATTTCACTGCAGATCGACCGTTGATTGCTCATTCAAAAATGAACGGTCCGTAATTATTGGCTCAATTTTAAGGGGCAAATATTGATGAAATTATATGAAATTAACAATTATAAGCATTATTTGGTCATTGGGCATGTATAAATGTAGAAAATATTTTTCCAGAAATTTATTTATATTATTTGATGTACAAAAATCACTAATTTTATCATTTGTTGATATGAGCCGTCTGATGGGTGATGAAGGGTCATGATTACCAATGTTGAAGGGGTAAACAATGATGAAATTCTATTAAATTGATAATTACAAATATGATTTGGTTATATAAACCGTTAAAAATTTGAAATATTTTTTAATTGTTTTTATATTATTTGCTGTATATGTTTTATCAAATTTGTACACATGTAAATCATAAAAATTATTTTGTTAACTTTTAATTTTATTATATATAAATGAAAAATATATAATTTACAAACTGTTTTCATCCGTAAAAATTTTGAAGTAAGGGTTTAGAAAACATCCAAGCATCAATTTTTTTGGATTCCCTCCAAATTTCTGTAACTTCCCTCCACATTATTTTGGTTGCCGCCAAATAATAATCCATATGCCTCAAAGTCCTTAACGGCTTAACCTAAGCGATAATAATCGATTTGTACATATGCAAATATGAACCGTCCGATTGAAATTGTGTAGCCTAGATTATCAATGGACAACTCCATTTAATGACAATCTATCTTATTATATTAATTTTACAATTGGAGGTGTCTCATTGACAGATGGGTCCCACTAGTCAGCTTTGATTTTTTCATTACGTCTTCCTTCTCTGGAAAGTTTCTCCCTTATCTTTTTTTCCCCTTCTCTGGTTGGTTCCTCCTCTCTTCTCCAAATGAAATTCCATTTCCCTCAAAAAATCAAAATCAAAATCAGAACCTCTCCTCTCTGTCACCTCAAAATATTGCGCTCTCTCTATCTCTCTCTCAAACTCTCCACTATGACAGAGAACTCCACCCGCTCTCACAAATGTCATTTCCCTCTCTCAGTCGCTGCTCTCTACGTCTCCTCTCTACTGATTGTTAGATTTATTTCTCCCACGGAACAACTTTGTTTATCAATTTAACATCGATGCAAATCAATTTTAAGGGGGTCAACAAGGGCTTGCGGTTTGCTTTTATGAAAAATTTAGAAGTAAATAAATGATTTGGGGCTTGTGAAAAAATGTGATTCTTTTTATCCTCCGGTAATTGAGTTGTTTTTAGATGTGATCAGTTTAGTTCCTTCTTCTTCCTCCTTTTTTTTTAGAAAAAAATTACGGGCTTGTCTGATTTTTACTTATCTTACGTACTAAACTACCAATTTCATCTTCTTCTTTTTCTATCTGTGAGATTCTAGATTTTTAGATCTTGTTTACTGGTATGAGAGAGAAAATATTATCAGAATCTGAGTATATAACAAAGCTAGAGTGCTATGTTTTTTTTTAATATATCATTTTTTCTCTCCTTTTTTTCGTGGAGGGTTCAAGATAGGAGACATAGTTGATGAAAAAATAAAAGAGAGGCGGGGTTGGGAAGTCGCTATTCACAATCTTGGTACCGGCTGGCTCCTACGGATTCAAGCATATTCGGGTAATTAATAAATCCCCTTTTCGGTTATTGCTTGATTTTTCTGTGATGCCTTCTATGGCTGTTTTTGTTTCATATTGGGCTCGGTTCTGATTTGTGTGAATGTGGTTAAGCCCTTCGTGGCTCTCGAACCCTTTATGCTTTTTCTTATGTATGATCCACTGGTATCGGTTCAGACCTGAACTGGTACATGTCCAATTGTCATACCTAATTGATTGTAGTTGTTGAAATAGTAAGTTGGTTCAGCCATGTTTATTATGTAGGTATATGTTTGAGAGTTTGGGTAGGATATATGTTGTACCAGTGCCTTGAATGCTTAGTGGATATGAGTAACTAATCTTAAAATGATTATTGATACCCGCCAGAAGTGTGCATGCGTGCTGTTCTTCTTTGCTCGGAATTGCAAAATTAAAAGTTATCTGGTTTTTAGTAAATGTTTAGGGTGTTTTTTTTTTCTTATCATTCCATGGCACTCTGATTTATCAGGTACGCTGGTGCCACATGGATTCTATCTCAGAACCAGTACTTCATTCTTTGCAAGCTGACAACTTGTCATTTTATACAGCTCAAGGTTGTCTATTGTTTACTTTTCTGCATTTTAATCAATTTAGGAACTAACAATGTGTTGCATAGAAAGTATTTGTGGAAATGCTTAAATGGGAAGAAGTGTTTTGTATGCATTAAAAATAAATATAGGTTGAATATAACTACAAGCTGACATTTTTGCTTAGTATTGCTTAATATTGAGAGTTCCTTGTTGTACATTTTTTTAGTTGTATAGCGGTGTTTGATTATGGGCACACAAAGTGTTTGATGAAATGGCATAAGTGCATAGTTGATTATTTATATCTTTTAAAAAGTTAGCACGAAGAAATAACTAATACCTTTGTATCTATGCTACTGGATTGAGTGTTAGACTATGTAAGTTCATGTCAATACACAGTGCAAAAGCAACATATACCATGGGTCAGTTTGTAGTCTCCTTGATGCTCAATCTGATGTTATCACAAAAATGTATGCACAACTTACCCAAAGACCTTCATACAACCTGTGTGCATGTTTTCCTTATTTTTGCAATATTTCTAACTATTTATTTCATCACTTTTCAGTTTGTGAGGTGCAGTTTGGATCATTCTGACATGTTGTTTTGTTATTTTTGTGTAGAACAAATCATAGATCGAAATTGGATGTTTTCTGTATCTAAAATTTCAGGAAGTCATGATCTGCACCCACAATTAATTTCAACTCATTGTATTGCCTAGAGCTATGCCAAACTTAAGTTTTTCTCAAGATCAGTTTTGTTCCAGTTTTGGTTCTGTACCAGTTTTTCATGATTCTGACAACCAGTTTTGCATAATTTACACTGGACAAACTACAACTCCAAATTGAGTGTTCTTGGTACCAAAATTCTCAGGATATTAAGATCTTTCACCATGATTTATTTCACATTTATATGGATTTTAACTGAGTTGAATTTGAGGTTTTGTATAGGGAAGTTCTGCACCAGCAGCACTATTGTACCAGTTTTTGCATTTCCTAAGGCCAATTGTTATCATCTATGTGTATGATTTTGTCATCTTTGGGTAATTCCAAATATGTGTTAATCCAATTGTCCACTGGTATCATCGGCATAAGCCCTTGATTGGTCTCTAAGGTAATAACTTGTACATATAATGAGAAAAATGTGATATAAATACATATTTTACTGGTATCAGCGCATTCTAGCTTTCTGATAAGTTTCTGGAACAAAGCAGGGTGTTTTCTGCAAATTTCAGCATTTTGATTAAAATTCTGATCCTGTTCAGGGTCTGTTTTATAAGTTCCTAGTTTTCTGTATAGTACTGGAGCAATTCTGCATCATTTAAGGGTCTTTTCTGTCAATTTCCAGCATTCTATACTACATTGAATGGATTCTGGTAAATGCCAGGGTCTAAATGCAAAAATACGTTTCTGACAGGATTTGAGGAAACTGTGACAGAAAATAAGTTAGTTTAGAAAACAGTCCCTGGCAGGGACCTTTTTGTGACAGGATGTAGAAATTTGTAGGAAGAGCTTTTTTCTCATGAGAATTTCATGAAAATACTAGATTAAAAATGTATAAAATATTTGTACTCGTGTGGAATAGTAATTTCAGTTAAAACATATATTGTTTTGAAACTTATTTGATATATTTTAGGTATTTACAGTTATTAATAATATAATTTGAAGTAAAGTGGTTAAGAAGCATAATAAATTAGTATTGGATAATTACTATACTTTAAAATGGAGGAATTGTTTCGACTTTGATTTTTAACTCGAGCCTTAATCTTTAAAATATTATGTATGTAATGTTAGGTGATTTGAATTATCAAAATTTATTTCACATAAGTAATTGATTTGGATGTGCATCTCTTAATATGATGTCATAGTCCTCTCTTTGGAAATACAAGAAGAGTTACATGAATCATTTTGTATATTATTTTGGTGAATTGTTTTGTATCTCAATAACTTTGTAAGGTTTATTCTTGAGAACAAAATTTAAAGATTCTACAATTTAAGTTTCCGAATATATTTGTGTATCTCATTTAGTTTTTAATATACTATTATAATTCATATTGTTTGCTGTGATATACAAAATATATTCAATTTGAAAGGAGAGATCAAATATATACAGGAAAGGCTCTGTCCAGAAATTTATAACAGTCGCATGAAATTAATATTTCTTGACAATCTAGATTAATTGCATGGATAGTGTATGACTTCTTACATGGACCTTTGGAATAAAATAATAAAAAACGAATCATCAAAACTTGTTACATGGATAAGCTCATGGAACAGTTTCGTCTCAATTCTGTAGACTTATTACATGGATAGTGTAGGACTTCTTACATGGACCTTTAGAATAAAATAATAAACAAAGAATCATCAAAACTTGTTACATGGATAAGCCCATGCAACTGTTGGGTCTCAGTTCTGTAGACTTGTTACATGGATACTTCTTTTGGTTTTTGCATGGACTTTCATTAAAATATACTATCAGGCGTCACTGGCGGGTCATGGGTCGTCAAATATTAGTTGCATGGGTCGGTAAGAGACAATTGCATGGATAAACATCAAATCTTTTGCATGGGTTACTTTTTGCATGGAACACCCATGCAACAAATATTGTTGTGTCAGAAATGCCAATTCTTTTGCATGGGACATCCACATCCATGTAACTACTAAGTTTTATCCATGCAAGAAACCAAAATTCTAGTAGTGTGACTAACGATGAACCGTATTTAACATTTTAACTTGTTTAATCTTTATACCTCAAATCTTAGTCTCTAAACCAAGAAGTAGGGACTTGAGATGTAGGGTTGTTGCCTCCTTGTCGAGCCTTCACTTCTCCAAGTCGGTCTCGAAATGACACCCGCTTCGAACGCACGAAGCCTCTACGAGTATCCACCCGAGATTAAACGAAACTCTTGTTTTTCCCTTGCTAGAGGTAATCAACCAAGAATCTAACTTAACCTTAGCTTCTACCTCTTCAATCAACTATTAATTTTAGTGTAGAAGTTGTGCTCAACACATGAGCAAAAATGGTGGAGAAAAAATTGCAAAAACTCTTCTCTTTTTCAGCTTTTCTTACAAAAAAGATTTTGCATTTTTCTTGCAAGAGAAGGAAGAAGAGAGGGATTAGAATGGTGGTTAGGGTTTGGAAAAAGGTGGGGTATTTATAGTGTGAAGTTAGGGTATGTTTTAATCATCTCAACCACAATGGATGGCTAGATTTAAACATGACAAACGTAACTTTTACTTTTGCCATCCAATGGACCTCTCCATTAGATGCACCTTTATCTCACTTTATTCCAAATCACTTCATCAAATGGACTTCTCCATTTAATATTAAATTGGGCTTGGGCCAATTTCTATTTATGCCATTTTTCATTTTGTCATTCATGCCAACTTTTGGCCCAGCCGACAATTAATACAATTAATCGTCTTTGCTCAATTTTGTTGAGAAATAAATTTGTATACCATGTCCAACATGTAATAAATTTATTCTAAGATCAAGCTAGTCATCTCCATGACACTTTTATTTGTTTCGTTTTCTCTCTTGGGTGTGACCTCGTAGGATCTATATCGTGTTGACAATAGAATCAAAACTTCTTTTAATTCTATAAATTATAAGCGGCACCTAGCAATATGCATTATAATTACTCAACAGATAAAGATGATATGAACCAATCAACATCACGATCCTAAAGCAATATTTAATTGCTTGTGTCAATTCACGTGTCACATGATACCGGGAATAAACCAAGGCAGGAGAGTGTCATCCTTGCAAATTTATTCTTTTCTTGATTCCAAGTAATTCAGTAAATAATGATCAAACTCATTGATCATAATTGCATGCATACTTTATTACTCCATCAAGGGGCCCGAAGATATGATCACTCACATATGAAATATGAGAGACACTAGTATTCTTGATAAATATCTTTTCCTCCGCACAAGACACACATATTGAGATATTATCTGTATAGCTGCCAGTTACGGTCAGCATTGGACAACACCTACAGATACATGTATCTCATGTAGGAAAAATAATCATCTCATACCAAAGAATTCAAGACACAAATGAAACATTAATGACACTAACACAATCCATGTTATGTTTCGTTTTTGGGTCATGTCCAATTCCCTGATCTCCATCAGGTATTTATGTGATTAAATTGGTAGCTCCTTACCATATGATCCGTAGAACATGATCATCATTTAATCCACATACTAATCTCGTACCGGTAAATAGTGTTCCTTTTTAATTACCAAGATTAGGGACATTTAGAGTATTCGTTATATTATTATTATAGAGTTCTACATTTCAAGTCCTCAATTTCGAAAAAATCCATAATATAATTAAATACTCAAGGAACAAAATAATTCTTTCATTTCATGAACAAAACATAGAAACATCCATAAATGGTTGGCTTCTAGATCATAACACTAACAAACACAACCAGACCACTCTACACCGAGCACAATCAGATGTCTGGTACCTATCACAATCAGGTAACTGGTACCTATCACAATCGGATAACTGGTACTTATCAGGTACCTTACATACCTTATTATACTCCGCAAACGCCGTATTACCAATATGGCACGATTCCTTACACGCCCTTCACCCCGTCGGGTCCCCAGTACCCTTATGTGACACCACCTGGACAATGGGGTCCGGGAGGCGTTAACGGGACACAACCTATGACAGGTCCAATACCGTGTTCTCAACAATTACCACCGCGACCTGTACACCAGACCGTACCACCCACTGCACTTATACCACGAACTTTGTCAGCAAACCGAGTCCATAGTCTATTGCAAATGTCTCCCCAAGAAATCTGGACCGAGATTTCGTACAGGTCCGAACCGGTAACCAGACAGACACACCCACCCTATCAGAACATCAGGTCCAGTCCGCCCGCAGAGGCCAGAATGTTCTACCAACAGGGGTACACCCCGATGAAGGAAGACGGCCAGAAGGGCAGGACGAGAATAGGGAACTTGATCCCAGATACCACCACATGCCGAAGGTCCTGAAGTTCACCACAACAACGAGCGAGAATCAGCCAATCATGGCAGAGGGCCCAGACCATCTCGCAGAGAACAATCTCGCTCCCGTAGAGAACGTGAATGAAGCCCACCCCGAGGTCGGGATAGAACTCGCCGCGAGGACCGAAGAAGGAGCCGGCGATCACCTACTCCTACCTGAGGTATCAACATGGCTCAAGTTGAAGAGCTAATCCAAACCAGACTTGCGGCCAAACTAGCCGAACTCGAATCCCAGAAGACAGGCACTTACTCTCGACCTATGGGAATCGAGGATGGCCCCCTGTCCAGAGACATCTATCGCCAGTCAATGACGGATTTCAAGTATCCGACAACCCTTCCCAGCTTTCGGGATAGCGGAGATACACAGGATCCGCACAACTTTGTGTACGGATTTCTTGAGCGACTACGCCTCCTTGGAGCCACCGATGCCATCATGTGCCGTGTCTTCACCACTTGTTTAACTGGAGAAGCATGGGATTGGTACATGACGCTACCTCGGAGGTCCATCAACAAATTCGAGAACTTCGCGAAACTGTTTTTGGAAAGATACACCATCATCAAACCACCGCAAGCCACGTGCGAGATGCTTCTGGATATTATCCAGGGACAGCGCGAAAGAACAGGTGCGTTTGTCAATCGTTTCATACAGGCATCTCGGCGAATTCAGAACCTCAATGAAGAATTCGCCTTAGCCGCAATCAAGAAAGGACTCCGCAAAGGGGGTCCAGGAACCTTGCGTTATGAAGCTCACATGAAGAAGATGACCACTTTGAGGGAGTTTGTAACCTTTGCGGAGGGTTACATCCGCACCGAGGACGACAACGGAAGTCCCACGAGGCCCAGATCTCGATCTCCCCATCACCAAACTACCAGACAGCCAGCTCAGGACAGGTTTCGCAACCAAAGAGAACCTCGGAGAAACCAACCTAACTGATCAACCGAACAAGAGCATAAATCTAGCACTGAGGGATACCGACAACACTTTGTGAGATACGCACCTCTCACCAAGAAGCAGCACGAGATGTACAACATCATAGAGGAAATGTTCGACCTTCCTCCGCCTTTGCCCGAAGGCATTTTTACGGTACAAGATAACTCCCAGAAGTGTGAGTACCACGGATTCAATGGGCCCTCCACTGCGGATTGCCTTCAGCTTAAAGACATCCTGGAGAGACTAGCTCGAGAGGGTAAGCTAATCGAGTTCATCAACCCCGACTTCTTCAGAAAATTCTCCAGGAAATACAACGACAAAGGTAAGATTTTCAAGAAACCCATTCCTTACAGACAGGACTATACTGGACCCCGAGTTGGGGAAGCCGGTCCTCAAACCCGGGATGGCCCCGAGAATAGGCGCCAGGAACGGAAGAACAGTCCTGTCATCAATGTGATCAGTGGTGGCCATCGAGGCACCATTCGAAAATCTTACCTCGAGACAATCGAAAACCATATCCTACCGTCCTACAAGTCGAAACCACGACCGACAAGAAACGGCCCCGATCCGAGGAAGCGATATCTTTTTCCGAGAAGGATCTAGGTGAGATCTCTAGCCCGCACGATGATCCCGTGGTGTTTAAACCTTAAGATCAACACACATCGGGTTAAGAGGGTGTTAGTTGATACGGGAAGCTCAGCAGACATCCTGTATTTGTCGGCCTTCACGCAAATGAGCCTCAACACTCGCGCCCTCCAACAACACATTTCACCTTTGATAGGCTTCACGGGAGATGCCCTTCAACCTCGGAGAATGATGCCACTCAGAGTAACATTTGGCACCTCCCCTCGGACAGTGGAAGTCATGGTGGACTTCCTCATCGTTAATGCTCCCTCGGCATACAACGCAATCCTAGGAAGAGGAACCCTGAACAAAATCGGTGCTATCATCTCCCCTTCCCACCTGAAAATCAAGTTTCACACCGATAACGGGATAGGGGAAGAAAGTGGCCAACAGCAGGTGGCGCGTGAATGCTACATGACCTCCATTCAGGGTCAAGGAGGCTCTGTCCACCAAGTCGAGCAGTCGGAAGCAAAAACCAACCAACAGCGGTTGCGTTCAAGTACCGAGTATCTACCACCCAACATCAATCTGGCACTAGATCCAGTTGATACAGCTGACACCAAAGCTTCTCTTGAGCTGGCAGACGAAGTTGAACAACTCGATTTGGGCGGAGGCAGAACACTCAACATCGGAAGGGCAGTCCAGGGGCAAGCGAAGGACGAACTCATCAAGTTTCTTCGAGAGAACCAGTCCGTTTTTGCCTGGACAGCAGCCGACATGCCAGGAATTCCGAGGTCAATAGTAGAACACCGATTGCATATCAAGCCGGGTTCAAAACCAGTTAGGCAACGAAAACGTAACATGGGGGAAGAACGGCAGCAGGCCGTAAAATGCGAAGTACAGAAGCTGCTTGATGCTGGCTTTGATACGTCCTATCTCGGGAGATGAGGCCGTATGGTAAACTGGGCTGAGTTGGATTTGCTCTGCCAAAGGTTGGCAGGCCGAGATATGGATCAAGTTTGGAACTCGGGGTGGATTGTGAGAGATTCGGACTCTAACCTGTATGATCTCTCTCTTCGTTCAGAATTGCGTCCCCTGTTTCCTGGGGATTACTGTCTTATATAGTCTAGCCATAACTGCCATCTCGGGCGTTTATGGGAGAACGTGGGCAGTTATGTCGCCCGTTACTGGAACGTGGGCATTAAACCAGCCGTTTCTGGGACGTGGGCATTAAGCTAGCCATTTCCACGGCTATCCTGTATGTCGGTTGGCTTTAACCTATATTCGGGCCATATACGTTTGAGGCCGCCGAGTTGGGCCTCGGCTTAGCTAATCTTTGGGCTTTTTCATATGACGTCGGGTTGGCCTTGTAAAGGTCCGAATCCCAGTCTTTCATGGCCCAGTTTAGAACAAGTAAAAGGGCCTGTGGAACATGGCCCTATCATTAGCCCCCGAAGTCGGAATGCATCGGCGAGATGCTTTCGACTTGAGGATGGATAACTCATAAGACATAGTATCTATTACCGACATTGGTGTGTTAGTCATGTTGTCATAACTCGAGTGTAGCGTATGTTGGATATATATATCGCAGTTATTGTTGATATGTTATCCACAGTTTAAGTATCTCGGTATATATTACCGATACATATATATCGCCGTTACCGATGCTTCATTTTTTTTTTTTTTTTTTTTTTTACAAGGAAGATGGTATCCGAGTTAGTCAAAAATGACATGATATCCGAGTTAGTCGACAATGAAATGATATCCGAGTTAGTCAAAAATAAAAGAAGTGAAACATAGAAGTTATAAGTAATCATTTATATTGCATTTCCATACAAACCTAAATATAAAAAACATCGAAATCATACAACGCCTCGATCTAGTAAAATATCGAAATCATACAACGCCTAATTAAACTGAACCCGGGACATGATGTTATAAGGTGCCTGGAAGTATATTTCCGCTCTGGGCGCCATATCTGTCATGTCACGTCTTCCACGCACCATTATTGTCGTGTTCAGCAAAAAGACGTGTGTGATGTCGCTTCTCTAAGTTGAAAATCACACTTACACCATCTCATTGTCGGTATCCTCAAAGAGGTTATCCGATATGAGCTCGGGTTCAGTGGCGGTGTACAACGTCGGACCTCCGGTATTACGTGATAAACACCCAGGACATTTCCAAAACTGACGACGAGGGTCCGACCGACCTTGGATGTCGTAATGGGTGAAACAACTCCACTCATAGCACCCCCGACATTTCACCATCTCGTGCTTGGCTTCTTTGTCACGGCAGATGATGCACCTACGCAACTTAGGCTCGAGATCGAATTTATAAATGTCGTTCTCGTCTTCCTTGGTGAACGAGGGTGCGTTAGCAAGGGTGAGGTCAATAAGGTCACCGATTTGGAAGTCCTCATTCGCGAGCATCCAATCCAAATCTTTCTCGGGAAAATGTTGGAGGAGGGTCCATCTCTCAGGCCGAGATAGGGCCCGTATTGTGTCCCGAGAATGTCGAGGATTAGGGGGAGGTATGTTGTGGCCGTGCCTTGATGGTTGGACATCGCGACTATGACCACGATCAAGGGGTGTTTTGTTTTTGGAAACAACTCTCTTGAAAGGCATCTCGTAGGTTTTAAGGAAGGAGAAAAAGACAGAGGAAGGATGTGCGATTGACATATAAGCAGCCGGCTATTTATAGGCGTTATGGGCGAAGGTTGCCATAAATACCGTAGGCCGTACTGTCAAAATAGGCAACCGCCAGCTACTAGCCATAAATGTCATTGGGCAGTGTGCCTTTTGAATGACAGGCTTTCAGCGTTCCCGATGTAGTCAAATTGATTCACGATAAATTGTATTAAGCAGTAATGAAACAATAATATATATTACTCAAAACAACCCGAGGTGAGAACCTCGGGGGAGTTTACAAAAGAGATGTAGAGTTAAAAGTTACGTCTACGTATTAAACAAAAGACGGGCTATTCCCATGATAGTCTATATATGGCTAAAGCTACTCATGACGGGAGCGCTTAGCTCGGCGCTCGTGAGCAAGGCACCTTCTGCAGGTGAAGGATATGAAACGTGGATCACCATGGTTCCGAGGTGATCTACGGGCTAAACACCCGGGATGAAAAGCTTCTTCGCATCCATCACAATGGAACATGTACTGATAGTTCCCTCGTGTCTTGCAGACGACACACCGATCCCAAGCTAGTGGGTGATTGTCGTCTCCCTCGGGATGGTTTATTGGTAGTGCGACGTTGACCTCGGGGTCTTCATGCTGGAGAGGTGCTTGAGGTGGCAGAATGTCATTGTGTTCCAACTTGACTTCTTCGTTCCTCCGCTTGTTATTCGCCATCGTGTTGCGGCCCGAGTTGGATGGGGTAACTGTGATTGCTGGGTCTTCCGTTAAGGAGAGACGGAGGGAACATATATATGGTATATCGGCATTAATTACTCGACGCCTCGTCTTCCGTTAACCGTCGTCAGCCATCAAATCAGTCGTCAAATCAGTCAGGGGTATGGGGTTACGGCGCAATCTTCGTATGACACCTGGCACACGCCAACTTGGTAAGAGCCCAATGCCCTTGATTGTACGCGGGGATCGAGGCATCACCATGATGAAAGGAAGCAACGCGACGCTTCGTGGCGACTTTTCGAAATTCGCACGAGTTTTGAGCGGGAAAATGGAGATCCCTATAAATACGTTGTCCCGGCCCACTCACTCATTATCTTCCATCTTGAGCTATTCAATCTCGGAGCCACAGAGAGAAAATAATCTCGGCGATAGCAGAAAGAGTTCAGAGTTTCCAGACGGGGTTCGAAATAGACGTCGGACCAACCTCAGGAGTTGCGAAGGATTCTTAGCACAAGGTAATTCTTTATCACCTCGGTAATCGACCTTGATTGGTCATGCATGTAGTTACTGGTATGTTTTGCCGGGGTCGAGGGTAACTTAGTTAATGACCTAGGTTTGGTAATGTTGCTAAGGGCCTAAGATAAACTTCATAACCTCGGCAATCAATGTACATATGTTAAGTCAATAGTTGTAATTCTTCAGAAAAAGTGAGACCGGTTACCTAAGCCAATCATGTTTCTTCGTTAATTTAGAAATGGCTGAAGAACAAGAAGGATCTCGGGATTCATCACCTGCCACTTCGGGGGAACAGTCCCCGGTACCCCAGGAGGTGTTCCGTCCAGGTAGGGGCAAGAGTATCCGTGGCGTGGTTCTTACCAACCCCGAGAGTTCAGAGGAATCTGAAGGTGAACAATAGAGCGAAGGAGACGGGGAAAATGAAGGTAATTCACCTCGGGGTGAACTCGTTGTGGCCCCAGTGGGGACGTCGCACGGGCCTCCGGAGCCCATGAAGAAAAATAAAAGGGCAAAGAAAGATGTCGTTCCCCGAGATGGTCACAGGGATGACACGATTTTTCCAGCATCGGCCGGTATCCCTCCAAAACTGGTTGTCCGATACGAAGCCTATGCCGACGCGTTTTATGAGGAACTCGTGGATGAAGATGACAGAGAAGAATATCCGCGACATGCACTTAAGCTGACAGTCCCGGGTCTAAATGACCGAGCGCATGACTCGAGTCTCGGGATGTGCATATATTGGAAAATGCCGAAATGCGATTTTAAAGTGAGGGTGTCTGTTACACCAAAAAGGTATAGTACAAAGTTTCGGTACAACAAGCTGTACCTTTTAACCTTTAATACACTTCTGGTTCAGACTGCAAGTATACAATCCTACCGCGTAGTATATCGTCGGGTATCGATCACAGGGACGGTTCAAATGTTATCCGGACTCTACTCAGATTAATTAAAAACTAGAAGTTGGAAAAGGTTGATTTTGGTTGTTTATGTTTCCTACAGATTTAAGACAACAATAAAGTGCAAGAAAGAAGATTAAACTGGTTTTAATCGATAAATAAAAGCGTTCCCAGGGTTAAGACTTCATCTCAGTTTTGCCCTCTGGCTGTCCTGTCCGGGCCGTGTCATTTCCTACACGGGCCGTGTCATTTTGCTACACGGTCCGTGTCAGCCTCGGGTTAATGCAGCAGCTACTGTTTCTTTGTATCGTTTCTTTGTGTAGGGTTCTACTGACCGGACCTAATGTTTCTGGACCTCAACTGTCGTTTGTTGGTTCATCAACTTGGTACGGAAACTGCAATATATGCCCTCGTCGGGTTCTAGACCTCAACTTTCGTGTATTGGTCCCTACTACCTAGTTGCTTGATTGGTATACTAAAGGTAACTCCTATCCGTCGATAGAGAGTAATTTTCGCCTTTCGGTTACTACTTAGTTTCACCTTTCGGGTCACAAATCCTACCTCATGTACTTAGTTTGGTTGAGAGACGTTAAAGGGCTATAATGCCTTCTAGATGTGGCCATTCATCTAGTGGCAAACCAATATAAGTCAAACAATTCAATCTAAGCAATTAAAATACTACTCAATCAATCAAACACAAATTTCAATACAAAGATTCAATAACTAGCATGCAAGACAAAACATTCGATTACATCAAAACCCTAGAAACAAAGTAAATTACTCACTCATAGTTCTAAAACAGCAAATACAAATAAAGATAGAGTTGATCATGACAAAACCCAAAGTGCAAAGAAGATCAATCGAAAACTCGCGTATTTCACTTCTCCAATTCGCCTCCAAGCTTAGCCGCCAAAGCCAAACCCTAGAATCTGCTCTCCTGTTCCAGAATGACCTTTCCTGGAGAGAAATCCCGATTATATGCTCAATTGGTCGACCTTCCATCAATAGCCTACTTTCCAGATTTCTGGATCTGTTTCCGGATTTGCTTGACACGGGCCGTGTCGATCTTGTCCGGCCCGTGTGACTTGTGTTCCTTCAGTGGTCGAGTCAGCAGTTGTATGTGGTCGGATCAGTGGTCGAGTCGAGGTTGACACGGCCCGCGCGGAATGTGACACGGCCCGTGTAGAGACTTCTTGATTCCAGATTTTCTCCTCGATTTCGCCCGGATTCTGCAAAATAAGAATAAACTTGCAGCAGTACCACATTCTAAAGATATTCAATGAAATACAACTGAATTAATGATTTAAAACACAAGTTTGGTACAATTTGAAGGTCGAAATATAGATAAGTTTGCGAGATATCAAATTCCCCCAAGCTGAAATCTTGCTTGTCCTCAAGCAAAAATCCCAACTTAGGAATCGGGTCGGTCTTTGGATTACTTAAATGCAAATTAAACTAAAAGTGTGAAAAGTTTACGTGAGCTTGCTATCGTTAAGAACCTTGAGAATCATCTTGAATGACAATTTGGAGTTACTTTATAAACTTTGATTCACCTCACAAATTGACTAATCAAATTTCATATTTTGAGATGCTTCAACATTTGCCAAAATTAATTGCTCAAATCAATCGATCTTTCATTCTTATACTGAAACTATGCCCTCATTTGTGGTGATTTTTCCTTTTTACCCCCCCAAGCTTGGAACAAGCTTAGGTTAGAAAGTCGCGGACTTCGTGTGTTGATGTATGCAAAAGTTCTTTTCTTTTCTAAGTTTGGGAGACGAGCTCAAAGGCGCCCAACAGGACTTATTGCCAGTACTCTTATACTCTCCATCTTTTCATTTTGATTCATCACTTTATTTTATATATTTTTTTTTTTTCGCATACACCATGAATACACACATCCAATGGTATTCATTCATACCAATAGATATCCCAATCTTTCTTTATTTAAAAATCCCATTTCCCTATTTAAAAAGGCACAGTTTAGTTTCGGAGTGGTTTTTCGATTCAATTTGGCTTTCAATCTTTCAACAAAATAACTCATCCTATTCAAGTTTTTGTCAATTGTGGGGTTATTTCCAATTCCTCAAGGTCATCCTAATTACAACTCAAAAATTTTCAAATAAGTCCCTAATCCTAGCAATCACACAAATTTATCACCTAAAAATGCAAATTTTTTTGAAAAATAAACATGTCTAAATGCAGATACAGTTTTCTTCTATTCCACCCCCCCAAGCTTGAATGAAGCATTGTCCTCAATGCTTGAATTTACACAAGGAAAAAGTAAATAGAAGAAAATATGGAAACTTACTAGATAGTGAGCGAGGGATGAGGCGGGGGTGCCTCACTGGTTGGTGGGAGGTGGATCGGGTGGCACTGGGGGGAGCACCCACTTCTGAGGTACAAGGACAACGCGATCAAACTCTTCAATCAGAAGAATCCACAAGATTTCATTCAAGTCCTTGATCGAGCACCCGATCGCGCCTTTGTGAGCTTTCAATTTCTCCAACAGCGTAGCAGTCCGATCAGGTTTAAGATCTGCACTTATGATCACAGGACAAGATTTATCGGGGTCCAGGAACTCATACCTGAGGTTAGCTGGCAGAGGCTTGAGCTCAGGAATCGGCTACTCTGTCTGGGCTGTTGCACGGTCCGTGTGAGATATGTCCGGTCCGTGTGAGGTTCCCGTGTGAGCTTTGTGCGCCCCGCGTGCCATCTCCAGCTCCTCTGGCTGTGGTGCACGGTCCATGCAAGATGCATGCGGTCCGTGTGTCAGTTCCCCCAGGTTGTCAGCCTCCTTTGACGCGGCCCGCGTGTCAGTGACGCGGCTCGCGTTCACAGGTTCTTCAGCAATGACTGCCGGTCGAGTCAGTTCGACGCGGCCAGGATTTCCTTCTTCAGGGGGTGACACGGTCCGTGTGAGATTTGTACGGGCCGTGTGCACTGTTGTCTCAGAGGTTGGTGGTACTGCTGCAAGTAACCTTGTGGTACTGCTGCAAGTTAACCACGACTCAACACCAAAAGAAATGGGCTGAGGAGCACCCTGATCAAGTCGTGGGTCAGGTGTTGAGGTCGTTGCATGATACCGGGGTTTACTTCGGATTCCTCAAAGACTCGCTTGAGCATAATAAGCTCGGTGCTCTTGCTGTTACTTCTGATCAAGAGACGCTTAACAGGGCGATTCTGGAGAGGAGCCACTTTTTTGAATTGGCAAAAAAGAAAGATCAAGAAAGGAGAGTAGCCACTGGCCAAGCTGCCGTACATGAGGCGAAATACGAGCTCGCTCGGTACATAGGCATGACGGCGGATGCCGAACGCAAGGAAGCCGTGGCAAAGGCGAAGCGTTATAAGGCAAGAGTTGAAAAGCATAAGAGCAAAGTTGCTCGTCTTAAGTCCGAGCTCAAGATCCGGACCAAGGAATTGGAAGAGGCAAGGTCCGAGAATGATCGTATACGGGATGAAGCGCGGAACTTGCCCAAGAAATACCTTAGCAAGTTTTTAGGCAGCAAAGCCTTCGCGCAAGCCGTTCCTTATGCAATGAAAGATATGATGACGCATACCGTGTATGAGTATCTCAAGGTGATGGGGGGTTTTTACCCGTTCAAACCCGAGAATGTCGGGTTTACGGCAGTAGAATCGGAGAAGCTCGTGGTTAGGGATCTCTCGAGCTATGGTTGGGATGAAGAGAATGATGTGTTTTTGAGCCGGGATGGTACTGTTGTCGGTACTTGCGCAACTTCTTGTCCATAACGCGGCATTCATCGTTTATCTGCTAAACTGCTAACTCTGAATCACTGCGAAGATGAACCTCGCGAGCGCCTAACTCTTTGGCCAGTTTAAGGCCTGCTATCATGGCTTCATACTCTGCTGTGTTGTTTGTTACCGGGAACTGAAAGTGGAGAGCATAATTCAGTGTTTCCCCATGTGGACCAGTGAGGGATACCCGGGCCCCAGCCCCATGTAACGAAGAAGCACCATCAACATGGATTATCCAACGTCCCTCAGATTCAGGAGGAATGCCGGAATACTCGGCGATGAAGTCAGCAAAAATCTGAGACTTCAGTGCATTTTGTGGGTGGAAGGAAACGTCGAACTCAGATAATTCGAGAGCCCAGGCTAATAGTCGCCCGGATGAGTCGAAGTTTGCGAATGCTTTCTTGAGGGGGATCCCGGTATAAACCTTTATGGAATGGGACTGAAAGTAAGGCCTCAACTTTCTAGCAGCTATGACGAGAGCATATGCTGCCTTTTCCATCTGGGAATATCTGGTTTCAGCATCCCAAAGTATGTGAGAGACGAAATAGATAGGCTTCTGATCTCGTCCCTCTTCTCGAACAAGGGCGGCGCTCACTGCATGACCCGTTGTTGCCAAGTACAACACGAGGATATCGCCCGCAGTAGGCCTGCTGAGACAAGGTGGATTGGCGAGATAGGCTTTGATCTTTTCGAAGGCCATTGCACATTCCTCTGTCCACTCGAATTTGGCCGACTTGCGCATGGCTTTGAAGAAGGGGAAACAGACGTCCCCGGATCTCGCAATAAACCTGTTGAGAGCGGCCAACTTGCCTGTGAGGGATTGCAGCTCTTTGAGGTTTCGAGGTGGTTTCATGTCGAGAATGGCTTGTGATTTCGAAGGATGGATCTCAATGCCTCGCATAGAAACCATGAAGCCAAGGAATTTTCCACCAGTTAAACCGAAGAAACTCTTCTTCGGGTTGAGTTTCATGCTGGCTGAGTTCAGTGTCGCGAAGGTTTCTCGAAGATCTCGGACATGGTCAAGGTCGGACATGCTCTTGACAAGCAGGTCATCTACATACGCCTCTACATTTCGTCCGATCTGGTCGTGAAATACAGTGTTAACCATGCGCTGGAAAGTGGCTCCAGCATTGCGCAACCCGAAAGGCATGACCCGGTAGCAGTATAGCCCCGAGTTAGTGGTGAAAGCTGTCTTTTCTTCGTCGTCTTGATTCATCCGGATTTGATTGTACCCGGAGAACGCATCCATGAAACTGAGGTAGGCATGTCCCGAGGTGGAGTCGACCAGTTGGTCGATTTTGGGCAAGGGAAACGGATCCATGGGGCATGCCTTATTGAGATCAGTGTAATCGATACACATACGCCAGTCACCGTTGGACTTCTTGACAAGCACGGGATTGGCTGTCCACTCGGGACACTCGACATTTCTGATGAAACCAGCGTCCAGTAGCTTCTGGACTTCGCATTTTACGACCTGCTGCCGTTCTTCCCCCATGTTACGTTTTCGTTGCCTAACCGGTTTTGAACCCGGCTTGATATGCAGTCGGTGTTCTGCTATTGACCTCGGAATCCCTGGCATGTCGGCGGCTGTCCAGGCAAAAACGGATTGATTTTCTCGGAGAAACTTGATGAGTTCGTCCTTCGCTTGTCCCTGGACTGCCTTTCCGATGTTGAGCGTTCTGCCTCCGCCCAAATCGAGTTGTTCGACTTCGTCCGCCGGTTCGAGGGAACCTTTGGTCTCGGCTTTATCAACTGGATCCAGCACCAGGTTGGTGTTGGGTGGTAGATACTCGGTACTCGAACGCAACCGCTGTTGGTTGGTTTTTGCCTCCGACTGCTCGACTTGGTGGACAGAGCCTCCTTGACCCTGAATGGAAGTTATGTAGCATTCACGCGCCACCTGTTGTTAGCCACTTTCTTCCCCCTATCCCGTTATCTGTGTGAAATTTAATTTTTAGGTGGGAAGGGGAGATGATAGCGCCGATTTTGTTCAGAGTTCCTCTTCCTAGGATTGCGTTGTATGCCGAGGGAGCATTAACGATGAGGAAGTCTACCATGACTTCCACCGTTCGAGGGAAGGTGCCAAATGTTACTCTGAGTGGCATCATTCCCCGAGGTCGAAGGGCATCTCCCGTGAAGCCTATCAAAGGTGAAATGTGTTGTTGGAGGGCGCGAGTGTCGAGGCCCATTTGCGTGAAGGCCGACAGATACAGGATGTCTGCTGAGCTTCCCGTATCCACTAATACTCTCTTAACCCGATGTGTGTTGATCTTAAGATTCAACACCACGGGATCATCATGCGGGCTAGAGATCTCACCTAGATCCTTCTCGGAAAAGGATATCGCTTCCTCGGATCGGGGTCGTTTTTTGTCAGTTGATACCTCGCATATTTAGTCTATTTTAGGCCTGTTTTAGTACCAGATTCGTGCCCTAATTCACCAGAATCATGTGCATTTCATCGATATATCTTTAGAGTTTGGTACTGCTGAGTGTTTGTTTGTTTTCTGCAGGTTTGGAGCAAAACACACGAAGAAATGGCGATTTGGGATGATGTGGTACGACCCTTACCAGGTTTGGTACGGGTCTCACCAGACTTAGCCGATTTCAGCTCATCACGCCTGGTACGGCCGGGCCGTACCTAAAGGCGGCCTGACAGATTTAAATCTTGGCAGAGGCTATTTAAGGCGGGGAGCTCCCCAATTTCGCAAGCTTTTCATTCCAGAAATATTTGAGAGCACAGTAAGAGAGAGAAAGAGAGCTGAGGAGCTAGGAGCAAGAAGGAAGGAAGAGGAAAGAGGCGAAACTCGACGGATCACGCCTCCTCCACTCGATCCCTTCGATCCATGGCTTTCTTTACCTCTTTTATTGCATTTTTAGATCAGATCATGTGCTGTGAGTAGTTGCTTTAGTTTCTAGGGTTTTGAGATGGATTCTTGATTTGCTTTGACTTTCTTTGACTTGTATCTTGTATGAACTCTTTTGATTGATTGATTGTGATTTCTTTGCTATCTCTTGCTTTGTTTGCTGTGATTGTGTATGGTGAACCTCTAGGTCTAGATCAAACCTATCAAGGTCATGTGATCATCTCAATCTCTCAACCAAATCAATTGCTTAGGGTAAACTTGTTCGAATTGAAGCCGAGAGGTTGAATTCCCCTCTGATTGACAGATCATAGGGTACCTTAGGTCTCCAATCAACCAGCTAGGGTAGATCTGTACCAACATATGAAAATTGAGGTGTAGAAATCCCTAAAAGGCAATCAATTGCATTCCAACCTAGATCTTGATCCAATACACGAGAGTTGAGGCTTAGGAACCTTAGGCGTGGTCAATTGAACCTTTCTAAAGAGTTTAGCACAAGGTACCAGTAAGAAATGCATCAACTCGAACTGGTAAGTTTTGTTCTGGCAAGCCAGTACGGGTCTTACCAGAGTGGTGCGGCCTTGCCTTACCAAGTAGAGATGATACGGGTCTTACCTGAACCTGAAGAGATGGCTGAGGCAAAGGACGAAGCCCGAATCAGACTGGAGGTAGAGGCCAGGGAAAGAGAAAGAGAAAGGCAAGAAGAAGAAGGCCGTCTGACGGACGACGATGCGGATGTTTTCATGCCTCGGACCCTGCGGGAGTTCAACGTGCCGAGAGCTGGAGACGTGCGAGGTGCGATCCGGCTGCCACACATTCCAGGACAGCAACCGAACTTCAATCCGGGGGTTGTCAACATGGTGCAGCAAAACACCTTCCACGGACTCGACCACGAGGACCCGCACGCTCACCTCCAGACCTTCCTCGAGTGCATCACGACCATCAAAACCAACGGTGAGAATGCTGATTACACCAAGCTTGCTCTATTTCCTTTTACTCTTAGGGATAAGGCCAAGAAATGGTTAGGATCTTTGCCTAGGGACTCTGTTAGAACTTGGAGGGACTTGTCCAAATTGTTTCTGACCAGATTTTTCCCTCACAAGAGGACAGCCAAGGTAAGACATGACCTGACCAGCTTTAGGCAGATTTTTGATGAACCCCTGAACGAGGCTTGGGAAAGGTTTAGAGAATTGCAGTACTCTTGTCCACACCATGGTATACCCGACTGGCTTTTAATTCAAACATTTTACGACGGCCTGAACGAGAGCACACGTGCTTACGTGGACGCTGTTGCGGGAGGCGCGTTGATGTCAAGGGAGCCTTTAGAGACTATGAACTTGATCGACAGCATGGCGTAGAACCAGCAATGGTCCGGCCGCGACACGTTACGCCAGCGAGGAGGCCAAGGAGGTAGCCAAGGAGGTGGCAAGTACGAGCTCGATCACATCACGGCTCTCACCGCTAAGATGGACGCCATGCAGCGGGCGATGGACAAGCTCAGTGTCAAGGCAGTCGAACAGCAACCTCAAGTCTGCGTCATGTGCAGAGACGAGAGACACGCATACGAGCAGTGCCCGCTGGTGCAACAAGACGAGGAGAGTGAGCAGGTCAATTCTCTCAACAACGAGCCTTCCTTCTTCCCAAGACCTCCCTTCAGCCGGTCCTACTCCAAGGATCCGGTTGAGCAGCAGCACTGGAGGTCGAACCAGAACAACCCTGCGCCTTTCAACAACTCTTCGTTCAGACCGCCCTTCAACAACAACAGCTTCCAGAGGCCGCAGTACAACAACAACTGGAACAATCGGGCGAACAACACTGGGAACTACCCCCCTCCAAACAACAACGATTGGAGAACCCAAACTTCGAGCAACAGCAACAGTAACAACAATGGCAACAGGAACTTCTATCAGAACGCTTCCTTTCCCAATCAAGGCAACCGAGCAGCTCCATCTGACCCCTCAAAGTCAAATGTGCCTACCGAAGTGAACAACTTCACTCACGAGCAGGGCAAGATGAATCAGATGATGTGGGAGCAGATGCAGAGCATGACCACTCAAATGGCTGCCCAAAGCAAGTTGCTGGAGCAGCTGAGCCAGATGGTCACCTCAAGCCACTCTCAACCTGGAAAGCTTCCAGCTCAACCAGAACCCAATCCAAGAGGAGAGGCTAAGGCGATCACTCTGAGAAGTGGGACCCAGTACGACGAGCCACCAATGCCAAGTGAGACCACAGTTGATCCGATCCTTGACGCGACACCTGACGCGACCCTGACCCCTGTGTCAATTCCATTGAAGGAGGTTAATCCAGAACGAGCTGAGGTCATCCAATCTCAAGCGAGTGCAGACTGCACCAGCTCGGCAAGACCTGTACAACCTCCATCCGAAGCGTCAGGAAGTCAGAAAAAGAAAGGTGCCGAGAAACCACCTCCATACCGGCCACCTGTTCCATTCCCCCAGAGATTAGCTGAGACGAGACTGAACGAGCAATTCGCTAACTTCGCAAACGTCATCAAGCAGCTGCACATCACCATCCCTTTCACCAACGCTCTGACCCAAATGCCCACCTATGCCAAGTTTCTGAAGGACATCCTTTCCAACAAGAGAAGCTTAGAGGGGCACGCGACAGTCAAGCTAATGGAGCAGTGCAGCGCAATCTTGAAAAGCGAGCTACCCCCCAAATTGGACGATCCTGGAAAGTTTTTCATTCCATGCACCATTGGGAAGGCCACAATTAAGAAAGCCCTGTGTGATCTAGGAGCGAGCGTGAGTCTCATGCCACGCACCATCTATGATCGCATAGGAGTGGGGGAGCTCAAACCCACAAGGATGACACTGCAGTTGGCGGATTCTTCAGTCCGACTTCCACTTGGTGTGGTGGAGGATCTGCCAGTTCAAGTCGGGAAGTTCTTCGTGCCCGTCGATTTCGTCGTCATGGAGATGGAGGAAGATAAGGAAGTCCCAATCATCCTGGGGCGACCTTTTCTGAGCACAGCTGGCGCGATAATTGACGTGAAGCAAGGCATCCTGACTTTGAACTTTGGAGGGGAGAAGGTGAAGTTCCAAATCGATCGCGCCATGAAATATCTGTCACGCTCTGAGACATGCTTCCGGGTTGACGGGATAGAGGAGTGCTTGGCTGATCTGGCCGAGGACTACTTTCTTGAACAAGTCAACAACTCGCTGCGCCAAGACGCTGAATTCCTCTCCCAATTGCCAAGCGAGGCGAGCGAGTCAATCTGTGCAGCAGATGCGATTCCTGAGGTTCTGGAGGATCTCCGATGCGAGTCGGATGGATCACACGAGGACCGTACATCACACTCTGCGACGAGGAGTGGAGCGGAGCTTGCCAAGGCCGACGTCTCGACAACACACGAGTCATATCACCCAGATGCGACTCGTGTCAATGATCAGCCTGAGCGTCCGACTCCCGAACTCAAACCTCTTCCAACCAATCTCAGATACGAGTTCCTCGATCTAGAAAAATTCATGTCCTGTGATCGTGAATGCGAGTCTAAACCCCGATCAAACCGCCAAACTTCTGGAGAAGCTGAGATTTCACAAGGGCACGATCAGGGTACTCGATCAAGGACTTGAAAGGGATCAACCCAGCCATCTGCTCACACCGGATTCTTCTCGAGGATGATCACAAGCCGTCTGTTGAGCACCAGCGGCGACTCAACCCCAACCTGAAAGAGGTGGTGAAAAAGGAAATTCTCAAACTCCTGGATGCAGGCATCATCTATCCCATCTCTGACAGCAAGTGGGTGAGTCCAGTTCACGTGGTGCCCAAGAAGGGAGGCACGACAGTGGTGAGAAATGAAAAGAACGAGCTGGTCCCGACTCGTGTGGTATCTGGGTACCGCATGTGTATTGACTACTAGAAAGCTCAACGCTGCCACGCGCAAGGATCACTTCCCATTGCCGTTTGTCGACCAACTCCTTGAAAGGCTGGCGAATCATTCTCATTTCTGCTACCTTGACGGGTACTCAGGATTCTTTCAGATCCCCATTCACCCGAACGACCAAGACAAGACCACTTTCACATGCCCCTACGGTACATTCGCATACCGTAGGATGCCATTCGGTCTGTGCAATGCACCTGCCACCTTCCAAAGAGCCATGATGGCTATCTTCTCGGATTTCATCGAGAAAGAGGTTGAGGTCTTCATGGACGACTTCTCTGTCTATGGAACCAGCTTTGACTCATGTCTAGCCAACCTCTGCAAAATCCTGGAGAAGTGTGAAGAGGTCAACCTGATCCTGAACTGGGAGAAGTGTCACTTCATGGTCCAAGAGGGAGTTGTCCTTGGACATGTGGTGACCTCCAAAGGAATTGAGGTCGACAAAGCCAAGGTGGAGGTGATCGAGAAGCTGGAGATCCCAACAAATGTCAAAGCTGTGCGAAGCTTTCTGGGACACGCTGGCTTCTACCGCCGCTTCATCAAGGACTTCTCAAAAATCGCGAAACCGTTGACCAACCTGCTCATTAAGGATTCTGATTTCATCTTCTCGCAGGAGTGTGTCGACTCGTTTTGTCGATTAAAAGAAGCCCTTGTCTCAGCACCCATCCTGCAGCCTCCAGACTGGACCTTGCCATTCGAATTGATGTGCGATGCGAGTGATTACGCAGTGGGAGCAGTTCTAGGGCAGCGGAAGGAGAACAAGCCATGTGCTATCTACTACGCTAGCAAGGTGCTAGACCCTGCCCAAATGAACTACACAACAACCGAGAAGGAGCTTTTGGCTGTTGTGTTCGCTCTCGACAAGTTTAGATCCTATCTGGTTGGTTCCAAGATAGTGATCTACACTGACCACGCCGCACTCAAGTATCTGTTGAGCAAGCAGGATGCCAAGCCTCGCCTGATTAGGTGGATCCTCCTCCTGCAGGAGTTTGACATAGAAATCAGGGACAAGAAAGGAGTAGAAAACACCGTGGCTGACCATCTGTCCCGGCTTCGCTGGGAAGATGAGGGCTCTGGTAGCCTGCCAATCGATGACTCATTCCCTGATGACCAATTCCATTCGATTTCTGCCATGGAGGAGATCAACTCGGTTGGTACACCGATGCACGCGACTCATGCTGTGCGAAGATCGGACATTCCATGCAACTGACCGAGTGAACACCAAGTCAGTGCCCTGGTATGCAGACATTGCGAACTTTCTCGCTTCAGGAGTGCTTCCTCCTACCATGTCATACCAGCAGAAGAAGAAGCTTCGATCGGACGCCAAGTTCTATTTCTGGGACGACCCCTACCTCTTCAAGACTGGCGTTGATGGCATCTACAGACGATGTGTGCCATACGACGAGACGCGCTCCATTCTTGAGCACTGCCACTCCTCAGCCTACGGAGGACACGCTTCATCCTCCAAGACTGCTTCAAAGGTCCTGCAATCCGGCTTCTTCTGGCCTTCACTTTTCAGAGATGCTAGGACCTTCGTCGCAGCTTGTGACAAGTGTCAGCGCACCGGGAACATCTCCAAGAGGAATGAAATGCCTCTCCACTCTATTCTAGAGGTAGACATCTTTGATGTCTGGGGCATTGACTTCATGGGACCGTTTCCACCCTCTTGTGGGAACGAGTACATCCTGGTGGCAGTTGACTACGTCTCCAAGTGGGTGGAGGCAGTAGCTTGCAAGAATGCGGACTCCAATGCAGTGAAAAGACTGTTCACTGACATCATCTTCCCTCGCTTTGGAGTTCCAAGAGCCGTCATCAGTGATGGTGGCAAGCACTTCATCAACCGCCAGTTCGACAATCTCCTGAGTCGCCATGGAGTGACTCACAAGGTGACCACATCCTACCATCCTCAAGCCAACGGTCAAGCCGAGATTTCCAACAGAGAGATCAAGTCTATCCTGGAGAAGACCGTGGCTAGAACGAGAAAGGATTGGTCGCTCAAGCTGAGTGACGCACTGTGGGCCTACCGTACAGCCTTCAAAACTCCGATTGGGATGAGCCCTTTCAAATTGGTGTACGGAAAGTCCTGCCACTTGCCCGTGGAGATTGAGCACAAGGCATACTGGGCCACACGGGCCATCAACATGGACTTGCTCTCAGCTGGAGAGAAACGCATCCTTGACTTGCATGAGTTAGAGGAGATGCGTCTCAATGCCTACGAGAACGCGAGAATCTACAAGGAAAGGACCAAACAGGTTCACGACAAGCGCATCATGCCTCGTGAGTTCCATGAGGGAGACCTGGTCCTCTTGTTCAATTCTCGACTTAGGCTCTTTCCAGGGAAGCTGAAGTCCAGGTGGTCCGGTCCATTCCGGGTGAGGGCAGTGTTCCCATTTGGCGCCGTGGAGTTGGAAAACAAGGAGGGGCAGACTTTCAAAGTCAATGGTCAGCGTCTCAAGCACTACATTGCTGATCATCCCCGAGAAATGCGAGTGAACTTGGATCTCTCCGATCCATCTCCAACCGAAGCCTGAAAAGAGAAGGTCGAGCTCGAGACCTAAAACGAGCGCTCCTTGGGAGGCAGCCCAAGCCATTTTTACCTGTTTTGCATCTTAGGAACAGATAGACATGCATTCATTCTACTGCATTGCATCACGAGCGGCTTGAGAAGTCAAGAGAAAGAGACAAACAAAAATTTGTGATTGGTACGGCCTGAAAAAAATGAAGGGTCGGTACGGCCCGTACCAAGTTGGTACGGCCAGGCCGTACCTAGATCTGTGACGCGAACAGTTGCATTACTGCCGCCTTTTTTCCATTTAACCCCCCGTACCCGCACCCCTTTCCCTTCCCTACCCAGCCGCACCTCTCCCTCTCTACTCTCTCTTCTCTCCCTCTCCACCCTCTCCACTCCCTCTACCTCTCATTCTCTCCTAACCCGAGCACAAGGAGCCCCAACCAAGCACCGACCGAAGCACCAGCGCACCACCATCTTTCTTCTCTTCGCACGGCCTCCTTCTTCGCACGGCCAATCCGTACCTCTCCGGTCCGACCCGCACCACCTCCTTCTTGCTCTCGGTTGGTACCTTTTCTTCCATTTTTCATTGACTTCACCAATTTCTCAGTTCCGCCCCAAATCTGTCAAAACCCTAGCCTGGTACTGGCCCACCCGTACCAGGTAGGTACGGCCCGTACTGACCGCCATGACCTGACACCAAACCTGTACCAGTTTGTACCAATCAACCCTAACCAGCCCAGTTTTGTGTTTTGTAATCACCTTGTCTGGTTTAGGAGTTCATTGGTTGCAAGAAACCACAAAATTGCCATTGGTACCAGTTGGTGCGGCCCTTATCAAGCCCACACCAAAGACCTAAGTCTGGTACGGCCCTCCCGTACCATCCTGTACGGCTAGGCCGTATCAACCTAGTTCAGACCAGGCCGTACCAACCCAGTCAGACCCTCAACCAGCCCAACGCCATGAGCGTCTGAGAGAGATGCGTCGGCAATCCTCTCGCTCCTCTACACCCTCTGACAACTCCGTCCCTTCCGCCACTGGCCCGATGGCCGACGTCCCTCCTGGTGCTGCCCCCACGTCATCTCATCACTCCCACCGGAGTGCGTCTCGGAGTGGCTCCCGAGCATCTCGCCACTCCCAGGAGAGTGCAGCCAGGACCGGGTCCCGCCAGAGTGTATCCCTTCAGGACGCAGTCCAGCCCATCTACTATGAGGGTGAGACCACATCCAGTGGGTCTCAGTCCGGTTTCCGGAGCCCACAGGAGAGCCCCTCCTACCACCCATCTTCTGACCAGGACCAGGGCTCTGACGACGCCTCTGAGCAGGCCTCCGTTCACGGCTCCTCCACGGCTCCGTCCACGGCTCCGACCACGCCTCTGACTCCTTTGGCACCGATGAGGCCCTCTCTGATGCCACCCAGCGTGCCGACGCTTACACTGAGGAGTACTTCTTCATGCCGACCCGTCGGCAGTTCAAGTACTTCGACATACTGCGGACGAAGAAGATCAACAACACGAGGATTGTTGATTTTTCTGCTCTGCAGGCGCTGGGACTTGAGGATGAGTTCCTCCGCCTCACTACCCGGATTGGGATCCCTCCTGCCTTCTGGATGATCGCCCAGAAGGGATACAGGAAACTCACCCTTGAGTTTCTTTCCTCTCTGGAGCTCAAGTACACGCGGCAGGATCACCCGTATATCAGATTCCGCATGCATCAGGAGACCTACCGCGTGATGCTCTCTGACTTGAGGGGCTGGTTTGGCTTTGAGCCGAACCCGACCACTGACACCCTCTCTTTCTCTGAGGGCCTGGAGCGCGACAGTTTCTGGGAGCTGATCTCTGGCAGCCCAGCCGGGTCAGCTTTCAACAAAGACTACAAGCAGCTCAATATCCCTCACCCAGTCATCCGATGTCTGCTGCGTATCCTCGGTTGCACCATCTTTGCGCGTGGCGAGACGTTCGCCCGTGCCAATGTTGAGGATATGCAGCTGGTGGATCATATGCTGCGCCCCGACAGCACTCTCGAGCGGCCCGATCTGATGCTCGCCATGATCCACCACTGGCTCGACATCCAGAAGCAGCCCAAGCCAGGTGGCATTGTCTCCATTTCTGCCTATGTCACTCTGATCGCCGAGCGCTTACATCTCCAGATCATTGGCGACGACGAGTGCAGGAGCGCCCGACATCTCTCTCTCTCTCAATTCAGCGCCTACAAGTTCATCGAGTCAGCAGCAGGACGCGATGGGCGAGGTGCTTGGGCATGGCGCATGCCTGACATGCGGACCAGCTATGTCATGCCTTTCCCGGTTACTCTCTCCTTCGATGACCGGAGCACTTGGTTTTTCCGCCGTCCGCCCCGCGTGCGGCCTGCCCCTGGGGCCCCACCTCCACCTCCTCCACCACCACCGCAGGACGATGAGGAGATGATCGATGCCACCACCTCTCCAGTCCAGCCTCAGTATGAGCAGTTGCATCCTCTTTCTCCTCAGGTGCACCCATTCCCCGGCCAGGATCCCCCCTTCTCCGAGCAGGTACATGTCTCACCCTTTGATGCAGGTACCTCATCATATGGGCTGGCCCTCACACGTACCAGACTGGCCCATCCACCTCCGCCTACGCTGCCGGACCCTCCACCTCCTACGGTAGACCCGTGTATCCCCCTCCAGTCACTGAGCCCACCATCCGGGATG
Source organism: Carex parvula (assembly GCA_025461045.1). Classification (NCBI taxonomy): domain Eukaryota; kingdom Viridiplantae; phylum Streptophyta; class Magnoliopsida; order Poales; family Cyperaceae; genus Carex; species Carex parvula. The sequence continues at coordinate 238,756 of JAJGRW010001314.1, read as the reverse complement.
TCTACCAGCTGATGTACGACATGCGTCAGGAGCAGGGTGTTGCCCATTATGAGCAGGGCGCCACACTCCATGATCTCCAGCAGCGGGTGGCTGATATAGAGGACGAGTTGCGCGACTGGCTATGGTACGACCACTCCGAGGACTGATCAGGTTCGCTCTCTTTTTTCTCCGAGCTTCTTTTATTTCTTTTATCTCATAGTCTTGAAGCATTGAGGACAATGCTCAGGCTAAGCTTGGGGGGGCGACATTTGCATGTAGGTCATGTTTGCTTTACCGTTATTTTTCTTGCATTTTTTCGTATTTTCGTGCATTGTTAGGTGACAATTTGCGTGAACTGCTAGAATTGAGAATAACTTTGAAACAATTTGGTTGTGATTAGGATAGACCTGAGTGAACTGGAACTAACCCATGATTGGTTAATGAACTGCTTAGGTTGAGATGTTTTTAATAATTGAAAAGATGAAACAAACTTAGAATTGAATCGAACGAGATTATTCGAAAAAACTGAACTGTGCCTTTAGGAATTGGGATTTTCAAATTAAGAAAGTTTGGAATATCCATTGGTATGAGTGAATACCAATAGATGTGTGTATTCATGGTATGAGCAAAAAAAAAAAAAAAAAAAAAAAAAAAAGAGGAGCAATAAGCGAGTACTGGCAATAAGTCTGACTCAAAATGAGAATCAGGCGCCTTTGAGCTCGCCTCCCAACCTAGGAAAAATTAGAAATAAAGAGAGAATTTTGCTCGTACCAACACACTTCGTTCGCAGCTTTCTTACCCTTAAGCTTGATTCAAGCTTGGGGGAGGGAAAATGAAAAGAAAAATCACCTTGAATAAAAGCACTGACTCGGAAAAAGAATGAAATTGTTTCGATCAAACCTAAGTAATTAGTCTTTACATTGTTAGAAGCATCTCAAAATAAGAAGTTCAATTGACCAATTGGTGGAGTGAATCAAGGTTTATAAAGGGATGTTTGAATTACAACCGAATCGATTCTAGCAATTCTTGACTATAGCAGACTCACGTAGGTTTTCACATTTAGACTTGTATCCGCATTTAGATTAGTTGTCCAGCACTTTTACCCGAGTTTGAAACTTTTTGCTTGAGGACAAGCAAAGGTTCAGCTTGGGGGAATTTGATACCTCGCATATTTAGTCTATTTTAGGCCTGTTTTAGTACCAGATTCGTGCCCTAATTCACCAGAATCATGTGCATTTCATCGATATATCTTTAGAATTTGGTACTGCTGAGTGTTTGTTTGTTTTCTGCAGGTTTGGAGCAAAACACACGAAGAAACGGTGATTTGGGATGATCTGGTACGGCCCTTACCAGGTTTGGTACGGGTCTCACCGGACTTAGCCGATTTCAGCTCATCACGCCTGGTACGGCCAGGCCGTACCACTTTGGTACGGGCCGTACGGCCTGACAGATTCAAATCTTGGCAGAGGCTATTTAAGGCGGGGAGCTCTCCAATTTCGTAAGCTTTTCAATCCATAAACATTTGAGAGCACAGTAAGAGAGAGAAAGAGAGCTGAGGAGCTAGGAGCAAGAAGGAAGGAAGAGGAAAGAGGCGAAACTCGACGGATCAAGCCTCCTCCACTCGATCCCTTCGATCCATGGCTTTCTTTACCTCTTTTATTGCATTTTTAGATCAGATCATGTGCTGTGAGTAGTTACTTTAGTTTCTAGGGTTTTGAGATGGATTCTTGATTTGCTTTGACTTTCTTTGACTTGTATCTTGTATGAACTCTTTTGATTGATTGATTGTGATTTCTTTGCTATCTCTTGCTTTGCTTGCTGTGATTGTGTATGGTGAACCTCTAGGTCTAGATCAAACCTATCAAGGTCATGTGATCATCTCAATCTCTCAACCAAATCAATTGCTTAGGGTAGACTTGTTCGAATTGAAGCCGAGAGGTTGAATTCCCCTCTAATTGACAGATCAGAGGGTACCTTAGGTCTCCAATCAACCAGCTATGGTAGATCTGTACCAACATATGAAAATTGAGGTGTAGAAATCCCTAAAAGGCAATCAATTGCATTCCAACCTAGATCTTGATCCAATACACGAGAGTTGAGGCTTAGGAACCTTAGGCGTGGTCAATTGAACCTTTCTAAAGAGTTTAGCACAAGGTACCAGCAAGAAATGCATCAACTCGAACTGGTAAGCTCTGTTCTGGCAAGCCAGTACGGGTCTTACCAGAGTGGTGCGGCCTTGCCTTACCAAGTAGAGTACGGCCTAGCCGTACCAACTTGGTACGGGCCGTACCACTAGAGGCAGATCACAGATGAAGTCTGAAACCCTGGAAACGCCTTTTATCCATAATCAAAACACAGTTTACATTTCTTCTAGCACTTTATTACATCTGTTTGCATTGTTCGATTTGTTTGAATTGATCTTTTAGGAACTTAAATACCAAACCCAATCTTTCTCACTTCTAGTTTTTAATTGAGTTCGGTGGATTCTAACCTAACAATTGCCCGTCCCTGTGGATCGATACCCGATTATATTACTCGATAGGGGTTGTGCACTTGCAACCCTTACTCGTGAAGTGTAAGCGCGGTTTTTAAAAGGTACGCCCTCAAGCGTACCGAAACTTGCGTTGCGCTTTCGCGCGAACAAGTTTTTGGCGCCGTTGCCGGGGACGGTAACCAATTGCCTAGTTAGATTTTACCTTACTTAGTTAATCTAGATTTTATCTTGTATCTTTGTTGCTTTTTCTTATTCAAAATCACTAAAAACTGGCTTTTCAACCCCCCCCTGCAAGCCAATACAGGTTGAAATATCATCTGAGAAGCAAGGGCCCACTGTTCGATCAAACTCCTCCAGACTCAGCCGAGACTGCTCAGCCACCCTCTGGTACGGCCCGTACCAACTCAGGCACGGCCAGGCCGCACCAATCTATATTGCTACCGGGTCATGCCTTTCGGGTTATGCAATGCTGGAGCCACGTTCCAGCACATGGTCAACACTGTGTTCCACGACCAGATTGGGAGAAATGTAGAGGCATATGTGGATGACCTACTTGTCAAGAGCATGTCCGACCTCGACCATGTCCGAGATCTCCAAGAAACCTTCGCAACACTGAATTCGGCCAACATGAAACTCAACCCAAAGAAAAGTTTCTTCGGCCTGACTGGTGGCAAATTTCTAGGCTTCATGGTTTCTATGCGAGGCATTAAGATCCATCATTCGAAATCACAAGCCATCCTCGATATGAAGCCACCTCGTAACCTCAAAGAACTGCAATCCCTCACAGGCAAGTTAGCCGCTTTCAACAGATTTATTACGAGATTCGGGGACGTCTGCTTCCCCTTCTTCAAAGCCATGCGCAAGTCGGCCAAATTCGAATGGACGGAGGAATGTGCAATAGCCTTTGAGAAGATCAAAGCCTATCTTGCCAATCCACCATGTCTCAGCAGGCCTACTGCGGGCGATATCCTCGTGTTGTATTTGGCAACAACGGGTCATGCAGTGAGCGCCGCCCTTGTTCGAGAAGAGGGACGAGATCAGAAACCTATCTATTTCGTCTCGCACGTACTTCGGGACGCTGAAACCAGGTACTCCCAGATTGAAAAGGCAGCATATGCTCTTGTCATAGCTGCTAGAAAGTTGAGACCTTACTTTCAGTCACATTCCATAAAGGTTTATACCGGGATCCCCCTCAAGAAGGCATTCGCAAATTTTGACTCATCCGGGCGATTGCTGGCTTGGGCGCTCGAATTATCCGAGTTCGATATTTCTTTCCACCCCCAAAATGCTCTGAAATCCCAAATATTCGCTGACTTCATCGCTGAGTATTCCGGAGTTCCTCCCGAGTCTGAGGGACGTTGGACAATCCATGTTGATGGCGCCTCTTCGTTACAAGGGGCTGGAGCCGGGGTATCCCTCACTGGTCCACACGGGGAAACCCTGAATTATGCTCTCCATTTTCAATTCCCGGTAACAAACAACACCGCAGAATATGAAGCCATGATAGCAGGCCTTAAGTTAGCTAAAGAATTGGGCGCCCGCGAGGTTCATCTTCGCAGTGACTCCGAGTTAGCGGTCAAGCAGATAAACGATGAATGCCGAGTCATGGACGAGAAGTTGCGCAAGTACCGACAGCAGTTCCACCTGCTCAAGAGCCATTTCAACGAGGTTGATATCCAACATGTCTCGCGCAACAAGAACTGCCAAGCCGATGCTTTGTCCAAACTTGGCGCCGCGGTCAACCTTGACAAAGATCGGCCCGTGATTGTTATGGATGTCCCGGAATCCAGCATCAACCTTGATACCATAGCCGTACTCGCTATCGGGGAACCCGGTGAGTCCTGGTTCTCCCCGATGTGGAATTTCCTTAACACCGGGGTTCTCCCCACCGACCAGCTGGAAGCCCGACGTTTGAAAAGGATCGCACCGATGTACTCTATATTCAACAATCACCTCTACAAACGGGGGTACGTGCGACCTTGGCTCAAATGCATCAATGAGGAGACGGCCTCAAAAATGCTATCTGAGGTACATGAAGGCATCTGCGGCAGCCATCAAGGAGCGAAAACTCTTGCCAAACGAATCCTCAGAGCCGGCTTTTATTGGCCAACCATGCAACATGATGCGGCAAGCTTAGTCCGAAAATGCGAGCGATGTCAATACCACAGCAAATTGAGCAACATCCCGGCTTACGATCAGATATCCATCTCGGGAGCCTGGCCTTTTGACTTATGGGGAATAGACATAGTTGGGCCATTTCCCAAAGCTGTCGGACAGCACCGTTGGATTATCGTAGCCGTCGAGTATTTCACTAAATGGGTCGAAGCCGAAGCATTAGCAACTATCACTGCTGCAGCAGCAGAGAAGTTCATCTGGCGGAACATCGTTTGTCGTTTTGGCATACCGCACGCCCTCATCTCGGACAACGGAACACAATTCAATGCAGCACGCACCATGACTTTCCTCTCCAACCTGGGTATTCAGAATAACTTTACCTCGGTCAGCCACCCTGCTAGCAATGGTTTAGCAGAAGTCACAAACTGCACCATTCTAGATGGCCTCAAGAAGAAAGTTGCCGAAAACAGAACGAATTGGCCCGACATCCTTGATGGAATTCTATGGGCCTACCGCACCACACCTAGAGAAGCCACACAGCAAACACCTTAGTCTCTGGTGTTCGGAATGGAAGCAGTCACTCCAATCGAAATGATGGAACCATCTCTCCGTACTTTGACATATTCCGCTGACGACAACCGCGATGCGCGTGCCGCGGAACTCGACCTCATCACAGAAGGTCGGGAGAAGGCCCGCATCCGCACCATGGAATATCAACGCAGGGTTAAACGTGCATTTGATAAACACGTGGTACCTCGGGAATTCCAGCCGGGCGATTTGGTACTCAAAACTGTGGAAGCAACTGGCAAACATGTCAGCCAACTTGCTCCTCAATGGGAAGATCCCTTTAAGGTCATTCGCCCACGAGGTAAAGGCGCTTATGAATTAGAAGATCCCAGTGGTTTCATACTTACTCGTCCATGGAACACTTGCCATCTCCGTAAATTCTACACTTAATGTATGTTGTTTTTATGTTTTTATTAACCGCGAGATACTCAGGGCGAGATAAGCCTCTGTTTTTTATTCCATGTATTCACTTAGACCAAGATGCAAATTTTTGTATGGTTCTAAGCTTTTATCAATATATATATCTTATGATTATGTTTCACTTATTGGGTCCGAGATATATGAACGAAAGCCTTTTGTGGCAACGAAATGCGTCTCGGGTAATACCCCTGAGATACACAACAAATTAATGTAGTCCTAAGAGATGACGACTGTTCCACCAGTAACATGAATTTTATTCTGTCGAGAACATTTATCGAAAACCCCTCGGGGTAACGCATACGTTTGCGCGACGTACCTGTCTCCTCACATTGACCATTTTTGTCAAAAAAAAAGGGGGAGCAAGGATATACAATCAAGCACATTTTGCTTGTTTACAAAGAAAATCAAAGCATGCAACCGAGATAAAACTGACAGAAAAGAAATCAATTTCGGGCAAAGAAACATGCGATTAAAAGAAACAAGTTACATTTAATTGTTCTGCTAAAACCCCACATCCCGGGGGTATCAAATACTGTATTACAGAAATTTCTGTTATAACCCCCACATCTCGGGGGTGCAAATAAAAACAGTACACATTACAACAACTTTAACCCCCACATCTCGGGAGTACAAATGTCTTCCTCATGCCGACGTTGCATCAATTGCTTGCATCCTTCTTACAAACAAAACAAAAACGATTAGTTAGGTTAAGCAAGAATGAAACACCTCGGTGATAGTAGTAATAGAACTTTTTACTTACATGGAGTAGGGGGATTCGGCTTCACGGGAGCATCATCATCTCCTCCATCACGTGGAGAGTTAAAAAGATTTATATCCGCTTCATCCTCTTGCCCCCCGCACTGATGTATGTCCTCTTCGACATTCTCTACCTCGACATTCTCCATCTCGGTGTCCTCTTTTTCACCTTCGGAGGAGGTATCAGAAGGAGTGTCTTCATCTTCCTCCTCGGCTGCATTGTCGGGTAGGTCGAGATGCTTAGGCCACTTATCCTTAGGCCAAGGATGGACAATCTTCGAAACCGGATGGTTCTCGAGTTCAAGCTCCTTATAAAACAGAGTACCATCCGGGTTCAACAGTGCATCATTTTCTTCATCCCAGCCATAATCCGAGAGATCTTTGATAACAAGTCTCTCGGATTCCACTTCGACAAAACCCACATGCTCGGGTTTGAACGGGTAATGCTTTGCCAGTTCATCCAGATAGCAATAAATGGTTTGCGTCATCATGTCCTTGCAGGCATAAGGGACAGCCTGGGCAAAGGCTTTGCTGCCTAAAACCGCCTAAGTGTTTTCTTTTTTAAATCCTGCATCTCGGTTTTTAGTCGGACATTTTCGGATCTCGCATCCTCTACCTCCTTGGTCTGGGCCTCGAGCTTGGACTTAAGATCCTCGACTTCACCCTTGTACTTATCGGCTCTGCGTTTATAGCGCTTTGCCTTTTTCTCGGCCTCCAGACGCTCGACATCGGCCTTCCTGCCCGTGATGCAGGCAAGTTCATATTTTGCCGAGTTCACGGCGGCTTGACCAGTAGCTATCCTTCTTTCCTTATCTTTTTGCTGCGCCAATTGTAAAAAATGGTTCCTCTCTAAAATCGCCTTGTTAAGCGCCTCTTGATCAGCTGTGACAGCAAGAGCACTGCGCTTCTCACTATTAAGCGAATCCTTGAGGAACCCAAAGTAAACCCCGGCGTCATGCAACGACCTCAAAACCTGGCCCGCGACTTGATCGGGATTTTCCTCAGCCCACTTCTTTTGATATTGAGTAGTGGTGAGTCTGAACGTTTCCCGAGCATACGCGGCCCGGACCTCGGGATGATCTTCCTCTTCTTGCATCCGCGAATACCCAGGAAGATAGCCTAAAAAGCTGTCGGGGAACCCCTGAGAAATCCCGGTTCCCCACACGAACCCGGTATGTCGCCCTTGTTCAGAAATCCACGACTCAAGGAACGCTCTATGTTCCTCTGCGGGATTCCACACGTCACCAGCTGCCTCTTCAATGATTCTTTTCAAATCCGCTTCAGCAGCGTCAACCTCGGCTTGCGAAGTGACCTTGGGTGTCACCAACACAATATCGGACTGAGCCTTTTGCTTCTTAGGCTCAGGTTCCTCTACTGCAGCGCCTTTCCCCTTCTCTTGTCTCGTTAAACGCGAGGGGGGACCAACAGAAGTCTCCTTCCTCTTTCGCGATACCCCGAGTTGAGAGGGACCAGAAGCACTGCCCTCCGTGCCCTTGGCACTGGATTTAGAAGCCGACTTCGAGGGTGCCGCCGGGGTAGTGACAAGACTCAACTTCGGCGTCTTCTGACCCTTGGAAACGCTCGGTTTTGGGGGGATGGCACCTTTGTCCCTAACGAAGCCGTCTTCAGGATTGGCAAAGATAGGAATTGAACGAGCAGCCTTCCAAGGTAGTGCCATAAAACCGCGACCTGCGACATTAGAAATATGCAAGAGTTAACAAGTTGTCCATGACAATACGAGATAAACAAACGAATACGATACAAAGATATGCTAGTACGAACTGAAAAACAAAAAACTAACTTGTAAAATATTTGTCAAGAATTCGGACAACTTTTAGTTCATCCGAGGTTAAGGTTGGGGGGGAACGCGGGATGAGACTTTCCTTTTTCAAAGGACGCCAGTCCCTCCGTATTCCTTTGAAGCATGGCAAATCATTGGGATTCGCGAGGTATACCCAACCGTGGTTCCAATCGTCCGCCTTCGACAATTTGTCAAACAGCGCAACCTTGCCACGCTTCCGAATTGCGAGATGGCTCTCATTATTATATAAAGGAGTGAAATAATGAAAGAACAACCCCACACTTGGAAAGTCCGGCTTCAACTCCGGCATCATATCAAACAAATATTTGAAGCTCATGATATAACACCATGCGGGCGCAGTCAATTGCGCTGGGGCTACGTCGAGATGTCGCAATATCTCGCGTACAAACTTAGATACCCTTACTTTGAAGCCGCATTTCGGCATCTTCCAGTACAGGCATATCCCACGACCTGAGTCATGCGCTCGGTCATCAGGACCCGGAGCTACCAGCTTAAGGGCATCCTGAGGATATTTTTCTCTGTCATCTTCGGGCACAAGTTCTTCATAAAAAGCATCTGCATAAGCTTTACATTGAACGACTAGTTTTGGCGGGATACTAGCAGATACTGGGAACAACAGATCACCTTTGTGACCATCTCGGGGAGCCGTCTTTTCCTTTAGTTTCTGATTTCTTTTTCGGGGCTCCAAAGGCTCACGAGATGTTCCCGCTGAGGCTTCAACAAGTTCACCCCGAGGCGAACTTTCTTCGTGTTCCCCATTTCCTTCGCTATACTGTTCGCCTTCAACTTCTTCTGAAGCCTCCGGGTTAGTAAAGGTCACACCATGAATGCTCTTACCCCTACCCGGGTGAAAAACCTACTGTGGAAACGGGGACTGTTCCCCCGAAGTAGTCGGTGACGAATCCCGAGATCCTTCTTGTTCTTCGGCCATTTCTAAATTAACTAAGAAACAGGATTGGCTTAGCTAACCGCTATTATTTGTCTCTAAGGTATTACATTTACCGACTTATCACATACAAATCAATTGCCGAGGTTAGGTCATTAATCCTAAGGTTGACAACATTACCATGCCTATGTGGTCAACTACATTACTATTGACCTCGACAAATATTCATATACAGTTCCAAATAAACTTTATCAATAAGGCCGACTATCGAGATGGTAAAGAGTTACCTTATGTTGAGATTTCTTTTCAACGCGGTCTTCGGCAGATGTCTTCTCCGAGGTTTTTTGAATGCACTGAACTCGCTCCGCTATCACAGAGAACACTTTCGCTTTGTGGCTCCGAGATCGATTTGCTCACAATAAACGATAATGAATGAGTAAGGCGGGATGAGGTATATATATAGGGGTCTCCATTTTCCCGCTCAGTACTCGCCCAAATTTCGAAAAGGAGCCACGAAGCGTCGCGTTTCATCATGGCGACGCCTCGATTCCCGCGCATAATCCAGGGAATCGGGCTCTTACCGAGTTGACGCGCGCCAGGTGTCATGCGGGAATTGCGCCATAACCACGTACCTCTGACTGATTTGATGGCTGACGACGGTTAACGGAAGACGAGGCATCGAGTAATCAATGCCGGTATACTATATATACTCCCTCCGTCTCCCTTTAACGGAACACACATCGATCACAGTTATCACTTTCAACTCGGGCTACAATTCGATGGCTGAAACTAAGCAAATGAAGGGCGGAGTTAAGTTGGAGAATGATGACATTACGTTACTTCACGCCTCTCCCCAACATAAAGACCCTGAGGTCAACATCGAGCCACCCGTGAATAACCCCGAGAAAGAAGACGACGACCCGTTAGCTTGGGATCGGTGCGCTGTTTGCAAAACTCGGGGAAACTATCAGCGCATGTTCCATTGTGACGGTTGTGAAGAAGCTTTTCACCCCGGGTGTCTGGCTCGAAGATCACCTCGGAACCATGGTGATCCCCGCTTCACATCCTTCATTTGCAGACAATGCCTTGATCAAGAATGTCGGACTAAGCGCTCCCGTCATGAATAGCTTTATCTGTTTATAGACTATCACGGGAATAGCCCGCCTTTTGTTTGTTACAATATGAACTTCTCAAATTTACATGTATGCTCATCCGAGGTTCTTACCTCGTTTTGTTTTCATTAATATATATTTTGCATCAACATTTCCTCTTTAGCTCTTAATGCCACCTCGTATGGGTCAATCTGACCACCTCGAGAATAACGAAAGCTTGTCATTTCGTACAAAATACACAACAACCAACGTCATTTATGGCAAGTAGCTAGCAGTTACTTATTTTGACAGTATGGCCCACAGTATTTATGGCACTATTTACCCCCTTACGACTATAAATAACAGACTCACCATACGTAAAAAAGGACACATCTTTACTCTTTTGCCTTTTACCAATCGTTACCACACTTCCGAGATGCCTATCAAAAGAGTGGTCTCTAAAAACAAAAAACCCCTCGACCATGGTCAGAGTATTCATGACCAGACTCCCAAACGTAGCCGTAGCCAACCTCGCCCCAAACCTCGTCGCCCTCATGTCCCGCGACGGGTCCTATCTCGGCCCGAGAGATGGACTCTACTCCAACATTTTCCCGAAGAGGATTTAGATTGGATGCTCGCGAACGAAGATCTCCAAATTTGTGACCTTATTGACCTCACCCTCGCAGGAGCACCATCGTTCACTAAGGAGGATGAGAACGACATCTATAAATTTGACTTAGAGCCCAAGTTGCGTTGGTGTGTCCTATGTCACGACCAAGCGTACAAGCACGAGATGGCGAAATGCCGAATGTGCTACGAGTGGAGTTGCTTCCACCACTATGACATCCAAGGCCGTTCAGACCCCGTCGTCGGTTTTGAAAGTGCCCGGGGTGTTTATCACGTAATTGCGGAGGACCGAGTCTGTACCCCGCTACCCAACATGAACTCAACGACGATAACCTTTTTGAAGACACCGACAACGACATGGTGTAAGTGTGATTTTCAACTTAGAAAAGCGACATCACACCCGTCTTTTTGCTGAACATGGCCATCACGGTGCGTGGAAGGCGCGACATGACAGATATGGCGCCCATGGTGGAAATATTCTTCCAGGCACTATATAATATCATGTCTCATGTTTAGTCTAATTAGGCGTTGTATGATTTCGATATTTTACTAGATCGAGGCGTTGTATGATTTCGTTGTTTTCTTATATTTAGGCTTGTTCTGCTTTTACGATATCAATACTTATAATGTCTATGATTCCTTTTTTCATTTATGTTTGACTAACTTGGATACCATCTGACTTGTCAAAAAAAAAAAAATATATATATAATAAACTACTCAACACATTAACTGTGGGTAGCATATCAACACTAACTGTGGAATACATACCGAGATACTTATACATTAACACATTAACTTCGGGTTACATGTCTGGGATAGATGACCGACATGTTTTAAACCCAAGATGGTACATCACCAACACATAGATAACATTTAATAAAGTATGTTTTATGAGTTATCCACCCTCAAGTCGAAAGCATCTCGCTGATGCATTCCGACTTCGGGGGCTAATGATAGGGCCATGTTCCACAGGCCCTTTTACTTGTTCCAAACTGGGCCATGAAAGACTGGGATTCGGACCTTTACAAGGCCAACCCGACGTCATATGAAAAAGCCCAAAAGCTCGTTAAGCCGGGGCCCAATATGCCGGCCCCAAACCAGAGCCTTAAAATAGGCCCATGCCAACCGACATACGGGGTAGCCGGGGAAACAGCTAGCTTAATGCCCACGTCCCAGTAACGGCTAGCTTAATGCCCACGTCCCAGTAACGGCTGACATAACTGCCCACGTTCTCCATAAACGCCCGAGATGGCAGTTATGGCTGGACTATATAAGGCAGTGATTCCCATGAAACGGGGGACGCATTTTTCAACTAGGGGAGAGATCACACAGGTTAGAGTCCGAATCTCTCACAAACCACTCCGAGTTCTCAACTCAATCCACACCTCGGCCTGCCATCCCTTAGCAGGACGAATCCAGTTTAATCCAAATTTCCCATACGGCCTCATCTCCCGAGATAGGACGTATCACACTTTATTCCCATTAATTAAAATCTAGTAAGTAATTAAGGGTGGACCATGCACTTTATTTATTTTTTTGAGAAAATTAAATTTCAGGTAATGGTAAACTGTGTACAAATTTAAATTTAAACCTTATACAAACTTCATTTTTTTTATAAATATTTAAAATTAAAATATATTAATTCTTGAAGGTTACACCATTAGTAGTCACAAATGCAAAATTTAGAAGACATTGCAATACCTTTTGTTTGAAAATATGGCTCATCAACATTTAATAGTGTTTCTTTTCATTTTCTACAGAAACATAAGTTATACATCATTTGAAAATAGTAATTGATACATATTTTGTACTTCATTCGTACTAATTAATATGATGCGCACTAATTTCTAGTATGAATAATTTGTGCAGAATTTACGCTCATTAAGGATGAACCCCATATATACAATCATGTATAAATTTAAATTTTACAAAAACATGAATCAGTGATATTTTACGTAAATTTTATATCATAATTGTCAGTTTTTGATCTAGTGGTAAAAAGCACATAGCTCTCATGTAGAAAGTTATATTCAAAACTACAAAGTGAGAAAATCCTCTATTTTAATTCTATGGGAGGCAATATTTTAATGTTCCTGTCAAAGTTATTCTCTCATAAATGAAGTTTTTATATTAATGACAACAATAAAGCTTCTTTTATTTTCTTAAATTTGACCGATTTCAGAGCTTAGTGCACTAAATTGGAGGTGTTACCTGTCTGCAAAAATGTGTTGCTTGAATTACATATTTTTTAAAATATTTTGATATCCTCATTTAAAATATAATAAGAGAAAATGAGAGCTCAAAGCTGATGAGAATAAATATGAAATGAAATAGGGAGCGAAAGAATAAAGAAGAGGAAAATGATAGCGGATATTTTGTTAATAAATTTAAAGAAGAAATATTTTATTTGAAAATTTTAAAAAGTAGGACAATTTATAAAATTTTCAACAAAATCAAAGCCTAGCAAAATTATCATGCTTTTCATTTATAACTTGAGAGTAGGTCCGATGGGCATCGGACCTACTTTGGTTCGATGGGTTTAATCACCATCGATTTGCTTTAAGATTCGTGCGGAACGCTTTAAACTTTGTGCGTGTCTGTTTCAATTTTCGTGCGCACAAATCTTAAATTAGATCGGACGGTCATCATGCTCGTTGAACCTAAAAGTAGGTCCGATGCCCATCGGACCTACTCCGTTCTCTTCATTTATATGGCATTCGAGTCATCGTTTCAAGGCATTACTAAATGACAACTGTTTAGTCTTAATCCAAACGCGCTTGATGGAGGAAAGTATGGTCTATATTTTGCCTTGGGGTATGCTTTACCACTACTGCCTCTTTTCTTTGCTGGTATTCCCTGATGCATAGGGCGACTGTCTCTGTTGCCTTCCAAAAAGGTTATTTGTCTGGTCGAATTGAAGTGCATTATATGCAAACAGATGGAATACGGATCGTATAGTGATAAAATTATATCCGTATCTGCTTTACGGATACTCTTTTTATATTTTGAATACGGATATCAATTGGATATTAAACGGATACCAATACAGATATCTGTTTTAAAATGATAAATAATATAATTTTTTTTCATAATATATATTAAACTTTGTGGTATATATCTACTATTCAGATACAAATAATTAAAATTTAAAACTATATATGTATTCGTATCCGCACGGATATTCCAATATTAGATATTTGTATCTAATTTTTGAATACGGATCCAGAGACGGACGGATAATATATGACCCGTTTGCACCACTAATTATATAATTCTCATTATGGGAACCATATATATTAAAATCTATTTAATATAGGGGTGTAAACGGAGCGGATTTGGAGCGGATAATGCTAATACCAAATCCGTATCCGCCTTTCAATGAACGGATACGGATACGGATACGGATAGTAAACGGATATCAAAATTTAAAACCATATCCGCCTTAAACGGATACGGATACGGAGCGGATAATTTACGGATACGGATTCGAATACGAATATAGAACGGATAATTGTCGGATATTGAGTTATATGAACTTTAAGATATAATTAATAATTAATAAAATTTAAATATAAAAATAAATGAATAATTGTAAGTTGATAGAGATATTAATGTTAGAAAGATGAGAGAATATAAGATATTTATTTTATTAATAGTGTGGTGTAGTGGTTTGTAACTTGGTTGTTTAGACTTCACTTCACATGGCATGAGTTCTAATTTCCTTGAAAGCAAAATAATTTAAAACCTCACATGATACGGATACGGATACGGATACGGATACGGATACGGATACGGATACGGATACGGATAGTAAGCGGATATCAAAATTTAAAACCATATCCGTATCCGTATCCGCATCTTCTATGGGTAATTGATAATTATCCGTATCCGTATCCGCGATATCCGTATCCGTTTAAATCCGGATACGGATTATATGCGGATTCGGAGCGGATATCCGGCCGGATATCCGTGTCCGTTTACACCCCTAATTTAATATGATTCAAACTTTATTTATATTCATATTACATGCTTTCCACTTTATTGATAATGCATAATTTGCACTTTGTTCCCACTAATCAAAACCTAGTACGTAATTAAGATTGAACCATGTACGGATTTAAAGGTTAATTTTATAAAAAAAATTCTTTTTTTGAGAAAAATAAATATGTTCGACTTGTTCAGATAATGGTGAACAGTGTACAAAGAAATATTTGTTAGATTGAACAGAGAAAAAAAAAACAACCTCTAAAAACGTGTAAAAAATGGGTGAGTGATGTGTCCAGTTTTTTTTTAAATACTTGATATTCTAGGTATTTTAGGTGTGAATACTTGATGTATTATATATGAATATTTGCGCACGTCAGTTGTAAAATATTTCAAATATTAGGCTGTCTCCAAATAGTAAGTGGTCCTCCCAAATAGTTAGTAGTTACTCAAATAATTAATGACTAAGTGAAAAAATAAGAAAATGTTACGGGAGATAGTTAGATGCTCCCAAATAAATTTTTTTTTTTTTTTTGAAAATAAGACGCGAAGCCCGTTTCATATAGAAACAACGTAACTTACAGAGTTTGTTTGTTAAAAGGAAATCGAGAAATTACTCTAAAACAACAAGCCATATAGTAAATCCAAGCCATCAAAAGAGCAGAAAGATACTGAAAATCAATAAGCCACAACCGGCATAACAAAACTAGGGAGATGTCAATCTAGTAAACTAATCCTCCAGAAGAGAACGCGTGTTAATTGGAGTGTGACACCATCTGGCGGTCAGAAGAAGGCTGGACTTCTTGTAACGGCACATCCTCCAATGAGGTCGGCATCCATTGATCCTGGGCCAGAGTAGAGTTCTCCTCCACGCCCCCTGTCCAATAGAGAATAAGATGAACAATATTATGAACTATTGACCTAACCGATTCATGTGCAGAGTTATTAAAACATATAGTATTACGCATAGTCCACATGGTCCAAGCAAATGCACTAATAGAAAGTAGAAAATATTGTTTTGTTGTTGGCAGTAAAGCAAAACCGAAATGTAACACTTCCTGAAAGGAAGACCATTCGCTGATAAAGTGTTGACAGTCGCCAAGCCAGAAGAGAACTTGGCGTGCCTTAGAGCAAAGAAAAAATAAATGATCAACAGTTTCAATTTCAGTGCAAAAATGGCAGCGTTGATCACCAGCCCAACCTTTAAGCGCTAAATTATCCTTGGTCAAAATTTTATTATGCTGCACCAGCCACATAAAAACCTGTATTTTAGGTGGAACTGGGAGCTGCCACCATTCCAATGAGTATAGTTCATAACATCCCCCAAAACTTAAAAATTGATATAAAGATTTAACAGAAAACTTCCCATTCGAGTTCCAGAGCCAAGTGATATGTTCCTGGGGAGTATGCAGGGTAAAGGTTGAGATGATGTGTAATAGTTCAATCCATTCAAATTTAAGAACCCCAGTGAGTGTTCTAAAGAAGGTGATACACTGCCCTTGCGAGGCAATCACTGCTGGTAATGTAACAGTAAGATTACTACATAAGAAAAACAAAAATGGATATAGGGTAGCTAAAGAGCATTCCCCCATCCAGATATCAGTCCAAAAGGATACATTACTCTGTGGACCTGCATGATATAAGATCCCTCTATCATAGATAGAGGAGTGATTAGAAACAGCTTGCTAAAAGAGAGAAAAGCAAGGGAGAGGATGATCTGAGAAGTAATTGAGGGAAATAGCAGTTTTCCATAATCCGAAACAACAAGGATCTTTAAATTTCCATCTCCATTTGCCCAAGAGTGCAGTATTCATTAAGCTCAAATCTAAAACCCCCAGGTCACCCTGTTTTTTGGGAAGACAAACTTGAGCCCAATTAACTAGGTGATATTTATGTGCATGAAGACCATACCCTTGCCATAGAAATTTCCTTCTAGCCTTGTCCAATCTAAGAAGAACTGTTTTTGGAATTTGAAAGATGGACAATGCATATAAGGCAATAGAAGATAAAGCTGAATTTAATAGAGTTAGTCTACCCCCTATCGATAAAAGGCGACTTTTCCAAGTTTGAAGTTTAGCTTCTACTTTGTGAAGTAAAAAATCCCAGTCTTTGACCCTTAACTTAGCATTTGAAAGTGGGAGACCTAAGTATTTAAAAGGAAAGGTACCAAGTTTGCATCCAAAAAGAGTAGCCAAAAGGTGGGCAGAGTCATTAGAGATGTTCAAGGGATACAATTCAGTTTTAGAAATGTTCATTTTGATCCCAGAGAGGGCTTCAAATCCCATCATGGTCCACCAGATACGTTCAATGTTCTGAGGATTAGCTTGGGCAAAGATGATTGTGTCATCAGCATAGTGACAATTAGTCACTGCTTTATGCTGATGACAGGGGGGGCCTAATCCTTGAATATAATCCAAATTTCGACCTCTATTGAACATCTTACTTAGTGTATCAGCTGCTAGGATATCAAGGAAAGGGGACAGAGGGTCACCTTGTCGTACACCCCTGTGACACTTAAAATAGGGGGTGAGATGGCCATTAATATTAATGCAGGAATGTGAGCTAGTGAGCCAAGTATGTATCCATTTAACCCAATGTGAACCAAAATTTCTCCCATGTAGTATCTCTAAGAGGTATGTCCAATTAATTTTATCATAGGCTTTCTCAAAATCTATTTTAATAACTACCCCAGCTGATGCTAAACTTTGAGCATGGTGAATCACCTCTTGACTAAGAACTACATTGTCTAGAATAAACCTACCCCTAATGAATGCTGCTTGAGTGGGGTCAATGAGTCTATCTATAATATGATCCAATCTTAAAGTGAGAATTTTAGATATGATCTCAAAACTGCAATTCACTAAACTAATAGGTCTATATTGTTTAAGCAAGGAAGCATCTTGTTCTTTCGGGATTAGGCAAATAACTGATTTATTAAGGTGCCACAAATTAAGATCATGTGAGTGGAACTTATGGCAGAGAAGGAGTAGATCAGCTTTTACCAAGTCCCAAAAAAATTGATAGAAATGAAAAGAGAATCCATCTGGTCCAGAGGCACCAGAAGGATTTGATGACCAGATGGCTTTGTGTATCTCTTCCTCAGTAAAAGGTTTAACCAATGTCTCTTGTTCAGCCATATTCAGAAGGTCAGTTTCCTGCCAGAAATTGTGAGCTAGGGAAGCATATTTGATCCCTGGAGTCCCTAAAAGCTGTTTATAATACTCACTGGCATGTAATTGGATATCCCTAATACTAGTACATTCCCTATTACCATTTTGTAATCTAGAAATCCTATTTTTTTTTCTGCCTATGGGAAGCTATTCGATGAAAAAATTTGGTATTTTTATCACCCTCCTCCAACCATTGTTGTTTTAGATCATTGTTTCCAATGTAATTCCTCTTCAAGATATATGTCTTTGTTTGACCCTAAAAAGTCGTCACATGATAAATGGAAATTTTTGGGGTAATTAAAATGCTAAAGTCACACTCAGACCCTTCAAGCAAATTGGTCACACATATTAAAATTCTTGTTAGTATTTTACATGCAAAACAATGAATTTTGATATTTAAAAATGGTCAAAATCACCAAGGAATTAATTCCCTATAAATGAAACAATGGCTGGATAGCATGCTGGGTACAAACAGGGGGATATACTTAGCAAAATCATCTACCAAATGCTCTCTGGGTGCAACTTGGGGAGGCATAACGGCTCCCTGACATTTAGAGCCCACAAGTCAGCGGTTTAAAACAAATCTCGCTGGATAGCCGACTTGAGTAAACACGGTTCATCAGCCTATAACATGTACACCTATCCAGTACGGTTTATGGTAGACCGGACTCATTCAAATAGAAAGGGACTTAAATCAAACTTGCGCTAAGGCGCTGCTGACCCCTTCAACTTGGGTGCACCAGGCATTCATGCGCCGCCTATAAGATTCTACACGGTTCACGGGATACCAAGTGCAGCTAGCTATACTTCAAAAATTAAAAGAAGCACAGTGCTTCTGGTTAGTGAGACCGACGAGAGGACCCCACACGTCAGTCCCCTCTTCTCCTTCCTTTTCCATTTCTCTCCCGATTCCAAGTAGAAAACCAAGCTCAAAACTTCGATTAAAGATTGAAGCTTTTAATAAGTCAGTTACCTGAAATTGTTGACAGTCTCGCCCCTCTTCCCCTTTAACCAAAATATTAAGTTTGGATATTATTGGTGAACTTCAATTAGCGGCCGAGAAAGGAGCTAAGTTGAAAATGGAAACTGAGAATTAAGGCTAGTTCAAGCCTTGAGACTCGAGGAAAATACTCTAAAGGCCTACACGATGATGCAATGAATGCCAATTCGGGTTAAAAGAAGGCAATTTTATTGGCACTATGAATCAGAGCCATATCGGGCTTGAGTAATGGTGGCACTGCATGCCCAGCTACCTATGCGATAAATTGGGCTTGGGCACATAATAAGGGGACATAAGCGATACTCTCTGTCAGTATCTCATGTCCTAGAGTATATTTATTGGAGTGGTAACACGTTAAGCCGGGACCGGCGCGGGTATAGCTCACCAAGTCCATTGGAGTCATTACCAGCTGTAGGGACCTCATATACACGTGTCTCTCATTGCCATAATGCGGCCAAATA
Organism: Carex parvula; assembly: GCA_025461045.1. Taxonomy (NCBI): domain Eukaryota; kingdom Viridiplantae; phylum Streptophyta; class Magnoliopsida; order Poales; family Cyperaceae; genus Carex; species Carex parvula. The sequence continues at coordinate 219,384 of JAJGRW010001314.1, read as the reverse complement.
AGGGAAGATTCCTTCCAGAGACACAGGAGCATGCATATTGAACCATGCCCTCTTTGGCCGGCCAATCAAAGGCTATAACTTAATACATGATATTCAAGATTGATCCAAAGGTTGAAATTGCTCCCAGCAAAGATGAGTGACATGTTAAAACCTCATTGGGTGATCCTTGCCATGTATGCACACAAGGAGGCCGAAAATGAATCCAGACCATGCATCAAACACTTGATATGCGTGATGATAGCCACATCACCAAACCCTAAAACCCTAGACCCTTGCTGCCTTATATAAGGCACCCCAAATGCAGATGAATGATATACTTCTTCTCCTCCAAAAATTCCTGTGAAAAGAGCAAAGATAGAAAGTCCAAATCTCAAGAGAGTTTAAGTTAGAAATTCCAAGTTTCAAGCTTTTTAGCAAAGTTAGAAAGGTAATTCATACCTGAAAAGATGTAAGCTCAAGATGAGCCATGGTCTGTACATATTCTACTTTAATCGAAATAAAGAAGGTTTTTTTTGATGATTTTCTTGTTTGTTCTTTACTGCCTTGATCTTGTTCTCATCTTTTATTTTCTTTTTATTCAAAACTTTCAAAAAATAACAAAATGTGAGAGATACATGATTTCTAGTTCATCCTAGGATGAATAAAATGAAATATGTAGCTTGATGATCAAACAAAAATGTTTTATTCCCTTTTCTTGCATTTTCTTTCCTTTTAAACATAAAAAAAATATGTATATAATAAAAATATGTTATAATATCTTTATTTGCATCTTTCTTGCCTTCTTGATGATTTTTATAAGAATAATAATAAAAATATCGAAATTTGACCTTTTTTTTCCTCTTTCTTTTCCTTCTCTGCCTTTTCTGCCTTCTCCCTTTTCTTTTTCTTTTTCTTTAAAATTCTTTAATCCTTGTATAAAATAAGTAAGTGATGTCTAATAAGGGTGTTTGAGCTAGATAGCTCCACCTTTATTTAATTCATTTAGTTATTTTATTGATAGGATTAAAGAATAAAAAAAAAATGTGTATGAAAGAATTATTGAAGTTTGAGCTGGATAGCTCCTTCTTTAATTCCTATTAAGGGGGTCATTTTGCACATTAAAAGATACTTAATTTCCATATGCATGAATATGCTCATGTATAATCAAGTCAAGAAAGGAAATTAAGTGATTTAATGTGTAAATAGTGAGAAATTGAGGTTTAAAATGTAAAAGGCAGCAGCATTGTCTATAATATGCCATTTGCATTTTAAATCTATGATGTTTCAATGACTTGCCCCTTTTGACCTATTTGTACATGAGAGAATATTTGATTTCTTTAAGCAACCATGCTAAAAAGAAATTAAATACCTTAAATATGCAAATAGTGAGAGATAGAAGGTTTGAAATGCAAATAAACAACAAGTTATACTTGTTCATGATGTTTGCATCTTTAAATCTAAGAAAATCTCAATGACATGTCCTTCAAAATATCAAAAATATGATTTTAAACAAAATCAGGGGCTTCCCTGCATAAAACCACATTTTGACAGATTTTTGACATTTAAAGAAACATTATTTTGGAATCTTGGATTCTCCTCTTTTCCTTTTGTTTGTTGGTACCAAAGATATAGCAAAAAAGGCTATGAAAATTCATTAAAATGGTGTTTAATTCATGAAATCAGTTGCAAATACCTTAAACCAGTCCCTAATGCCCTCTGGAACAGTGGACTAACATCAAATTACAAAACATGCACCATTGGTACAAAGAAAACACTTAAATATGCTAAATTGACCTCTGCTGGTAAATGGTATACTCTGGACTGATACAGGGACCAAACTGGAAAATGGACATCACCACCAGATAGAGGACACCAAAACACACAAAATTGACACAAGTTTCATATTTTTCTGATTTTATTTCGAATTTATATGAATTTCCAAAGTTCAAGTTTAAAAATAGAAAATCAACATTTAAACAAAATAAAACTGTTGCTGGTAAATGAACAGTACTGACTGATTAAAAACCCAAATTAAAAAACAAACATCATGATCAGATAGAAAACTTCAAAATACACAAAATAGACATAAATTTCATATTTTTCTGATGTTGTTTCAATTTAATATTAAATTTCAAAGTTTAGCTTGTTAAAGATGAAAATTCAGCAATTAAAAACAGAAAATTACCTTCAATACCCCTCAGCTGAAATGAATGATTAAAAATAGAAATAAAATTCTAAAATTCATGAAACTCATCCTGAACATAGTACATATACCCTTTTGTGATTTAGTAATAAAAGATTGTATAACCTTTAACAAAAATCTACACTTATGAATTAATTCAATTTTCTGAAAAATTAAAGATATCATGAAATCAATGTTCATTGATGCCTAAAAATAAAAATCCAACCCAAATGATAAGCCTAAACCTTCCACTATGTCCCTGAAATCAAAATTACATCTTCTGCGTCTCGATTCTAGCCAAAAGGGGTTCATTACTCCAAACCGGTACAGAACCGGTATTAAGCCAAGAGGTCTGAACTTCAAGCTTGTTCAATACTCAAACAAAATTCAAAATTAAAGCTTCTGCTGTGTTTCAAATAGAAATGTGATGATAATTAATCAATTGATTGAAGAAAAATATCATTTAATGCAAGAGAAATAAAATCAAAATCAAAAGTGGTGACTCCGGCGGAGATACATGGTGAACCGCCACTTTCAACGACCGGAGGTGGCCGACAATAGGCGCATCTCACTCCTGGTACATAGACGGCGTCAATCGTGACCTTCCCTTGCCTTGCCGTCGCCGAAAACCGCACCGGAAAAGATGGCCTATCGGAACCCTACTCCGGGTCTGAGACCCAAACCAAATTCAAACTGTACGGATCTCAAAGCAACATGATCCCTTTGATTCCGGCGCCAAAATAAAATTTAAAATGGAGATACGGATCTCAAAGCAAGTACTAATCAAAAAGTTGATATACAAAGCCAAAAGTTGATGGCCCACTGCCATGTAGGGCCCACTGGTCAATAGTTTCGAGTTTAATAACCTCTTCAACCGAATCTCGATGCTGGGCCTAAAGCCCAAAGCCAATCTCAAAGCCTAAAACTCGAATCTCAAAGTCCAAACCCACATCTTAAAGCCCAGAATGTCAATCTCAAAGTCTAATTAATATATAGAAATCTTTAGAATAACGTCTGTTCATAATGAGGCCCCTCTAATTTTGTAATATTTACAGAAGGGCCCCCATAAATTTACAAATGAGTCCCTGACAGCTTAAAACTCTTTCAAACAAGTCCTCCAGAACCCGATTTTCACATAAAACCTCACATAAAGCCCAAATTACAAATCCATGTCCTCTCAGCTTTGTAAATAAAGCCCTTAAAAGAATGTAAATGTTTACAAATAGGTCCTTTTTAGCCCTTTTCAAGCATAACTTTTTCATCTTAAGTCCAAATTGACTCAAACCACCTCTAAATGAACCCAAATCAAATTCTCTATGTTTTTAAATCAAAATTGAATATGTCCAAGCATCAGCCAAACCTTGAAATGACCAAAATACCCTTTCTTTAAATTTAAATGATCCTATTTATTAACAGAAAAATGTAAGTAAACATGTTATGAATCAAGTATGAATAAATAATGTATGTACACTTCTCGAATATCCAAATTCCTATTTCAAAATATAATAAACTTTATTTTATATGAAATCACACACACATGTCCAAATGTATAGAAAACCAAATCAATACCATAATCTTACATGAGTCCCCTTTTAGCCCCTTTATTCAATTCACAACAAATAGGCACAAATCCCGGAATGGACGAGGTATTCAGTATGGCTTGGAAGGGTCATCTGATGTAATTAACAGCGGGGGCTTGCGCCCGCTGGGAGTTAAACGTCCCCACAATCAATAAACTCTCTCGATAGACTGATTATGAACAGTAGGTCTGTCGAGGGTGAACCGAAGGAATTGTAGAAAGAAAAATGAATGTTTCAAGTTCGATGTTCTTTCCCACATCTTAAAAATGAGAGAGTATTGAACCCTGAGGCATTTTAACACATGCACACACCTTCCACCCCGCTGTGCAACTTTCTGCGCCCTACAGTCTTCAAGGCAGGTTTTAAGTGAATTCCATTTGTCAGCTTCTTGAGGAGTGAACCCCCTTTGTTCCTTAATTGTTTCTAAATGTTGTAGGTTTTGCAAAGCATTTTGTTTAATTTTCTTTTTTCTACCATAGTGATTACGAGCCCAGCCTTTAATTTTGGTAGCAAGTTTCTTGAGTTTATTTTTCCATTGCAAGGCCGTATCACCATGGGAAGAAAGAGGCAATTCAATCCACCATTTGTGTATAAGTTCAACAAGTTCAGGCTCTTTGAGCCACACAGAGTCAAATTTGAAATGGCGAGGGGGGGGATCTGATGTTGGGGAGATTGAGATCAATAGTGGACAATGGTCTGAACCAAATGAACTTAAGGAAGAAATAGTAGTTTGAGGGAATTGATCTTCCCAGGAGGAGGAGATAAAAGCCCTATCTAATAATGCAAATTTGTGTCCATTAGACCATGTATACTGATCAGAGTCAAAATAATGATGATTTACGTAGAGTTTTGGCTTAGGTTTTGCATATTTTCTCGCACTTATGTTTAATTAATTAGAGAAAAAGGCTACTGTCATCGTTCTTTGTGTTTTATTGCAGAAAACAGGTTTTGGGACTATTTTACACCAAATGGAGCTAGAATTGGGTCAATCGGATCAGCGACGCTCATCGACTAAGTCTCTGTTACGGCCCGTATTGCCTAATACGGACCAGGCCTAACACAGACCAGAAGATAGCACTGGGAGCATTAAACCCTAACCGTCAAGGTCCTAATACGGACCGTATTGCCCAATATGGTCCATATCCGAAGGCGTCTTTTGGAGAATAACTGCCGACAGCTGTTTTCAGATCAGTTTCTTAGCCCCTACTCAATCTCCAGACGTCCCTCCACTCCTATATAAGGCCCCTGGGCAGAAGGAATAGTTATCTTTGTAATTAGGGTTAGATTTGATTAAAGTGAGAAGAGAGGAGTGCTTGTAACGATACCGTTCCGCGGCTAAGTTCCTTTTCTTAGGGCTAGGCAGTAAACCTTGTTACTCTTGATGTTTTGAAATATATATTTCTGTTGATTATGATTTCTTATTGTTGAAACAAAATACTTTTGTGATTTACTATCTCTTCATCTAATTTCAATTATCTAGTTTGAGTCCGTTAGGATAGTGACAGTACTTTAATGGTAAGAGAAACTATTTGTATGAATTAGCCTCGTTGAGATCTATTAGATTTATGTGAAAAAACCTTAGCGGGGAAACCATAAACCAGATCAACAAAACGCGTACCAAATTCCATCACTTGTGTAAAGTAAATCGCAGTGATCTGTGTAGTAATTTGGGGTATTTGAGAGATCAGACATTTGCGTAAGGTAAATCGTAGTGTCCTATGTAGAATCTCGGTGAAAGATTTGTCATTCTTGCGTAACATAAATCGCAGTGACCTATATGGTGTCTTTCATTAAACAACAACAGGAAATCAGACGCAACAGGAATATATTTTGTCAAGGCAGAATGAGTAGCAATGGTGTGCCGAAACCCTAGGAATTCTCATCTCTATCTTTATTTTAATTACTTTTAATTGCTTCATAATTTACATTGATCAAAACAATATCTCTCAATTTTCAGATTTTGTCTAGCTTTTCGAAAGATTGTGATTCGATCGCTCAAAGCATTGAACCAATATTCCCTGTGGATCGACCTCGAATATACTACTCGATAGGATTGTGCGCTTGCAGTCCGAACCGATAGTATTTCCGAGTTTATAAATATTAAAAGAAACATTGCTCTCTTTTGAGTGATCATATACTTTCTCTCTCTAAGAGGTAGTTCCATGAGGGCTTGAGATTGTATAAATGAATTAAAAGCTCTACTAGTGTAAGAGTCAAAATGAGTGCCAGATTTTTCATGTCGGTATCTAAGGGCATTAAAATCCCCACTAACTATCCAAGCATAGGAACTATAAGATCTACTAAAAACTAATTCTGCCCAGAAATGGTTTTTAAGCTGTCTATCAATAGGACCATACACAATGGTATACATCCATCTAACCTTAGTCGCTTTACATTCAAGTAAAAGAGTAAGAGAGTAAGTTTGGGGGAAACAATCTAAAATTTCTAAGTTGGAGCTAGAGCAACCAAATAGAATACCTCCAGACCTTCCTCTAGAAGGAAGCCACTTCCAAGAGTCTAAATAGGAAGAATAAGCTATAAGTGTTATATCATTAAATGATTCCTTTTTCGTTTTTTGTAGAGCTACTACATCTATCTTATGATTGTGTAAAAGGTCTATGAAAATTTGTTTTTTCCTAAAAGCATTCATGCCTCTAATATTCCAATTGAGTATAATCATTTAAATTGTAGGGCACCACTTTCATCTTGGTCTAAAATGAGACAATATGTATCATCCTGCCCTTTGAGAGTATCTAAGGCCTGGTTTTATCATCCTATCAAAATTCGACCTATCTAAAGATCTAATAGCCTGAATAATAGCAGTTGCATTCAATTCATTAATGCCTAACTTAATTTGATAAGCACTAAAGAGGGCAGCTACTTCTTTGGTGGCCAATCTAGTATAAGGATGATTGTTAACTAAAGCGTTACCTTGAGCAGAGCTCCTCAGATTGTATTTATTCTGAATATGAGCTTGGGCCTTTGACAGAACTGGTATTTCTTCCCCTCCCTGTGCCCTGATGCGCACACTCCGTCTAAGAGATTCCATCTTGAAACCACGTTTCCTGGAAGGAGGTGTAGCAGGCAGTGATAATGGTGTGTTGGGGTTAGTTGGGGAAGGAGCAGGGAGAGCCAGCACAGGAGAGACAAGGTGGTTCATTAGAAGTGTAAAGACCTTAAGTGCAGCATTGGGATCTCCTTGAGTATGAATTTCAGGAAGGCAGTCCTCAGAGCCAACGTGTAGAGAGAATGAGGAGAGTTGGGAGACATCAAGGTCAGTGCTGGGTAGGTTGAATGTCAGTGTGTGAGGGGAAGATGGAGTAGTATCAGGTTCTGGTTCATTGTGGGGTGCATCAGCTATGATAGGAGGAACAGGTTGACTCTGCACTGAGGCAGCAGAGTTGGAGGATTTTTGTGGTTGTGGAAGAGGGGGTTGTGGAGAAGCAGAGAGGGGAGGGTGGTGATTTCTTGGAGGATCACCCCAGGTGGTAAAGGAGATTGGGGAGCGTCCACAGGGAGCATAGTAGAGTCAGAAGCAGTGTGCACTGAGACAGAAGGAGAGATGGCAGGCTGACGCTGAGAAGTGTCAGAAACTTCAAAATATGACGGGGCAAGATCCACAGGCAGATACACCAGGGAGGGTATTGGTTTGGAAGATTCACCACCCACTCCAGTAGTTTGCCATTGGGGTTCAGGTTTAAGTGTACCAGTGTAGAACCAAGACAAATCTTCTTCATCGGTATCAGAATCTTCATTAGTAACCAAAACTGGTGTTTTACCAGTGCCTTCATAGTATCGATGAGTGGTGTTTGGTAGTGTCTCAGGTTCCTGAATGACCACACCTTTCTCTTTAGGTCTGGTAGTACCACTTGGAGGATCAGCACCATTTGTAGGACCCAGTTTGGATTTACCAGAACCGGACTTAGAGGAATTAGGTTTACCAAATCCCGAAGCAGCAGGTTTAGCAACTGATCCCAGACCTGTGCCACCTCCAGATGGTGGTTTAGGACCCTTCTGAGTAACCGGCAACCATTTTTGGGTGGGTCCCAGATCTCGGACTAACTCGAAGGTGATCTCAAACCTGGACGTGTAGCTAGAGGAATCCGTATAAAGTAGCCATTTGCTAGGAGGTATCAGCTGAGGGTCACACAAACCGAGACGCACTCTGGCACTGCGAAATTCATCTAGGTTATCGGTTTCTTCTGCCATTTCATACACAATCGCACCATAGGGATGAAATAAGGTTTCAAAATCCGTCCATTTCCAGAGGGTTTGCGGAAGGCCCCGAATCTTGCACCAAATCGATAACAGTTTGAGGCCCTCGAGGTATCCAGGATCCCACGGCGTCACTGGGAAAGAGGTATTGTCAAGACGGAGAAATCCATCCCCAAGGACACTGTCAAGCCACTTAGGGTGAGGCGCCTCTATCAGAAAGTGAGTGTCATCAAAGGTGCGGACACGCCAAGAGAATTTGTGATGCCGACGATGGATCGCCTCGGAAATCCGTTCTCTTCCCCACTCCGCTACGTCTTCTAGTAAAAAACTCTGTCGGAAGTGTTGCTCTAACTCATCAGTATGTGGAGAGGCGAAGAAGTGAGGGATCGGGAGTTTCATCGCCATTTCACGGTTCATCTTGGGAGCAGGGTCAGGTAGGAGGGTAAGGGAAGTTGGAGTAGGGCGGTGTGAAGGAACAGGGAAAGAGGATTTAACAGAGGTGTTTGTTTCTACGACCGGCGGGATGTCTGTGATCGCCTTGCAACGAAAGGAAGTGTGACCGAACCGGTTACAAAGGAAGCAGAGAACCGCATTACGGCATTGATCACGCAAATGGCCTGAGGAACCACATTTGAAACAAACGGGGTGGTTTGGAGAAGACGAAGCTTTAAGGGATTCAAATTTCTGACGAATCCGTTCTCTTCGCGTCCCTCCAGTGGCTGAAACAGCGGTATCTCTCCAGTATCTGACAGGGCGTTGCGTGACAGGCGGAGGACACCTCTGTAACAGTGCTGATTTGTACGGAGCTGGCGCGGCAGCAGACGGATCGCCTGGTACCATCCGCTGCGGCTTCCCACCAGAATTCAAAGACTGATTTGGGGGAAAAGCAAGAGGTAAGTGTGGTGCCGCCACAGAGGATCGCTGGATTTGTGGAGTCGGATCAGATGTGGAAATGTCACTCGGAGGTCTGGGAGGAATGTGCAGAGTAACGGTAGGAATAGTTGTAGAAGATCTCACCAGGGAAATATATTTGGTCAGAGTATCTTTGATCTCCGTCAGAGGAGAGAAACGATTGGAGAGAGAAGGAGGTGGCATTGATGGCGAGAGAATGAATCAGTTTTTCTTCTTTTTGTATTTTTCTTCTTTTTGTTTCGTTTTTTCTTTTTTTCTTTTTTCTTTTTTTGATTTGTAGTTTTCAAGAAAATCGCCTTTCAATCGCCATTATCGCCATTATCGTCCTTTCCCGAGCTCTCCTCTCAATCCCTCCCAAATAATTATTACCTCCTCTAAATACGGATATGACATCATGTCATCATCCAGGAATTGATATGGGTAATACATTTCTTTATGCTGCTTACGAGGTTCATTATCAGACAGGACATTTCAACTCCCTAATCAATTGTCATAGGTCATTGGTCAATTACCCAATTGCAGTGGACCGTTAATTTATTTCTAACAAATATATATATATATTGTTAATAAAAGTAGAAAGAAGAACCAGTCTTTGATCTAGTGATAAAAAACACATAACTCTCATGAAAAAAGTTATAAATTCGAAACTACAAAGTGAGAAAATGATATTACTTATGTAACGGTTTTATTTAAAATTTTAAGTTTTAAATTTGAAGTTATTGTAGTTCTATAAATGAAGACATGATGGAACACAAAAAAGTGAAAACATTAAACCCTTCTCATTATTAATAGTAGGATGTATACAAGTTTAATGCAATGTGGCATGGTTAATTAACTCTAACTCCTAATGAATATAGGTATAAAAATATCTATGCCTAACCCGTACCGTATAGTTTACATCTCAGGAAAAAATCACAAGTAACATTATGATTCATTAATTAATTCGATCGCCTAAATAATATGTCAGCAAAAAAAAGGAAAAGAAAAAACAGACCCAAGGGACAATTGTATAATATTAGTAATAAATGATAACAATATTATTATTAATATAAATTATGATGCAATGGCTGTTAGATTAAATTCTAATTAAGTGGCCTAGATAATGGATATAAATGTTTGATAGTTTTTAGTCTCTTAAGTTCACCAAATAAAATTTTGAAACTCTTAGTGTCATCAATCTCAATCGAGAGTTTCAAAACTTTAAGTTTTCCACTATTAATAGCACACTAAATCTAACCCGTTCAGTTGGTATTTGACGGACGTATCAGATTAAAGCTAAATAAATATAAATAGGTTCTATCCCTATCCACTAAAAGTTACACACAAACTATTTCCATCTCAAAGTTTTGTAACATTAAGAGAAAGGGTCAAGGGAGAGAAACCGTTTGTACATCAAATTGAAGTATCATGGCTGCATTTTCCGCATCAGATATTTTTATATTTGTGAGGATTATATTGTTGAAGATCATAAAGATTATGTTCATTCTATGTTAATGTACAGAAATTTACAATGGCCCCAAGTGTTTATGTATTTTGCATCCCTAATTTTAGAGCCTTTTACACAATTGAGCATTTACTAATACTCTAGATACTTGAAGCATACATACATCATAATTCATAACTACATGCTCCATGTGGGATCCATATCCTCGACGGTACCGTAAAAGATTCTCTTTTACAATTAGCTATTTACGGTTTGAGATTAACTCTCAGCCGGTTTGGGATTCGGGCTGACTGAGGGGGCAGTATTATTGGGCTTTGAGATTCGTGCCAAGTTAAAAAGAACGGTCCAGATCAAGTAATTGTAAAAGATTCCCTTTTACGGTACCGTCGGTGATATGAATTCCTCCATGTGTACATCTAGGAACCGTAAGCTTATTCCAGTGGAATGAGTTCTTGTCTCTCTTTTAAGAGGTCGTATGTTCTATTTTCAAAATTAGATAGTGGAATGTACCGGAGCCTTTTAATAAAAAATAATAATATATGAACCATCAACTATATTTTTAAACTAATTAAAATTGTTTATTGATTAACATATATATTATACAACTAATTAAACACAACATACTAATTGTACAAGAATATAACAATAATTCATCAATCTAACAGCCTCTCACGGCCGACCATATATTGCATCCCTCAACCACCGCCTCCTCCACAACCACCTCCACCTCCACCGCCACAACTGCCGCCGCCGCCGCCTCCACCTCCACCTCCGTCACTTCCTCCACCACCGTCACCTCCAATTGAAGCTGCAACCTCAGCTGCAGCTTTTATTAGTTCACCAATGACATTGTCCCTCTTCCTGCCTTTGCCGTGATACGTAATTTTACTTTCGTTCTCCGGCAGTGGTGTCTTCTTCTTTCTTTTTTCACGTATCCAAGCAATTAGAGATGTCGACATGCTGTTACAACTTTGGCCAGCGAGGGGGTGGGTATATAGGAGAGATTTCTGTCAAGGCATTACTAAATGACAACTGTTTAGTCTTAATCCAAACGCGCTTGATGGAGGAAAGTATGGTCTATATTTTGCCTTGGGGTATGCTTTACCACTACTGCCTCTTTTCTTTGCTGGTATTCCCTGATGCATATGGCGACTGTCTCTGTTGCCTTCCAAAAAGGTTATTTTCCTGGTCGAATTGAAGTGCATTATATGCAAACAGATGGAATACGGATCGGATAGTGGTAAAATAATATCCGTATTCGCTTTACGGATACTCTTTTTATATTTTGGATACGGATATGGATTGGAAATTAAACTGATACTAGATATCTGTTTTAAAATGATAAATAATATAAATTTTTTCATAATATATATTAAACTATGTGGTATATCTACTATTCAGATACAAATAATTAAAATTTAAAACTATATATGTTTTTGTATCCGCACAGATATTCCAATATTAGATATCCATATCTAAATTTTTAATACGGATCCAGAGACGGACGGATAATATCTGACCCGTTTGCACCACTAATTATATAATTCTCATTAATGGAAACTATATATATATTAAAATTTATTTAATATGATTCAAACTTTATTTATATTCATTATTACATGCTTTCCACTTTATTGATAATGCATAATTTGCACTTTATTCCCACTAATCAAAACCTAGTACGTAATTAAGAATAAGAGTGAACCATGTACGGATTTAAAGGTTAATTTTATAAAAAAATTACTTTTTTTGAGAAAAACAAATATGTTCGACTTGTTCAGATAATGGTGAACCGTGTACAAATTTAAATTTGAACCTTATACAAACTTCATTTTGTTTTAAAATTTAGAAGACATTATAATACATTTTGTTTTAAAATATGGTTCATCAACATATAATAAAGTGTTTATTTTTATTATCAAACAGCAGCACAAGTTATACAACATTTGAAAATAGTAAATTGATACATATATAGTTTATTTCAAGTTAAAAGAACGGTTCGAATTTATCACTTGCACCTCAGATATCTGGGTTGATAAATTTACAGCTATGACCATTAATTTTATTTTTAATTAACAAATTAATTAAGATCATTAATTCCTCCTACAAATATTATTGCAAACAGATCGGATATTATTCCTTCGGATATGAATCCGTATCTGAAACTTTACGGATTCTGATATTCAGATATAAATACAAGTTATGCGGATACGGATATGAATACAGTTTCAATTTTGAAAGTAAATAGAGATAATCATCCGTATCTGTATTTTTTCAATTTTCAAATACCCGTATACGACCAGGCGGTAACTTCTATATTGCGCTGCCCATTACCAATTTATTTTATTATATTTCTTTCTTTCTCTATCCTTCGTCTCCTCTTTCCTCATTTCTCTCAAATTAATTCAATAAGCAGCGATTCTTTCCTAAATTGGAAGGGACGCCTTCAGTTCACCCAAAACATGCAGCAGGTATATCACAATAAGTCCTTGGATTTAAAAGGATTTATTAGAGATTTGCGCGGAGAGGTTGCCACATGAAATCCGAAGCACGCTGTTGGGGAAGGTAGTGTGGCTGTGAACTCTAGAGAAGGAAATACGTGACACGCTGTAGCATGACGTGACAAATACGCTGTGACTTGGTCACGTGATGTAACGTGATTAATTTTTTTTCACGTGGCGTGACCAAAATGGTGACGGACGGTCACGTCACGTGTGGTCACACATGACGTGATGTAAATTAGTCACATCAAACTTTTTTTATATTTTAATTTAAATTGTTAAAAATTAAGAAAAAATATATCAAAAAATAAGTAAATAATGTTGCAAAGTTTTTTTTTTTAGAAAAGGTCGTTGGGCATCTAACATTGTTTTAAAAATTAAAATTACAAACAGCATTCGACTAAACTAGAGAAAATAAAAATCAGTACTATATGAGTATCAGTATCACTAAACCTACACTAAAAGAGAAATCTGAATACTCTATTCGTACCAAAAAAAATCTGAAAAATAACTAGAAAAAACTGGATACTCTGTGCGTACCAAAAAAGCCGAATACTTTATGTTTCATACCGTGACGTGACTGGTTCGCTTGACGTGTAATTTTTACTCGAATACAGTCACGTCACCCGAATCATGTCACATGATCGACACACGTAACGTGATGGATCACGGCGTGACTAATTTTTTTCTCTGGTGGACCCTATCATATTTATTTTTAGGATGGACCCAATCGTATTTATTTTTGGACACGAGTGCTTGCCGCACTGAAATTTTTATTCATAATCTACAAAAAAAATTGGAAAATCCAAACATCATGACCATACTGACCTGACCTGCATTTTGATATACTAATTAATTCAAATTATCTTTTCAAGTTCGTATAGTCAATATGACCTATTCAATGGGATTTATATATCAAAACGGAAGCAACACATATTTTTATCCTATTTTAAAATTGAAGCGATTTCGTAATCTCTGGGATCAAATTTGAGGAAAGAAAATTATGATTATCAGCATGGTCGGAATAAAATAAACTATTAACCACCTTATTAGCCTATGATCTTGAGATTTGAAAGCCCAAATTATTCTATGCTAAGAAATGAAAAGGTCAGGGTTTCATAGCCCAATTACGAAAAGGAAAGGTCGGAATATGAAAGCCCAATCAGACTTTGCTGTAAAAAGAAAAAGGCCGAAGCCTTTTTCCTTTTAGGTCCGTTTAATTCTCACTTTGCAACCTGATTGTTTCCCCGGTTTCTTTTCATGTGAACGGATCTGCTTTGGTATCTCGTTAGTTAGTCAAAATAATTTTGTTAATATCTTTACCTCTCTTTTGTCTACTCTCTAACTAATATAATATTTTGACCAAAAAAAAAAAAACCTAATATAATATGGATAGTATTAGACATCCCGGCAGATCTCATCATTCATTTTAGATCAATGATGTTGACCTAATATAATATTTTTTACTATACAAATTTAGAATTAATTTTCTACAAACATTAATTGGAAATTTTGATTCCAACATTAAAGGATAATGTGCCTACTAATTTTGCACACAAAAAAGAAAAAGAAAATTAATTTAGATCATGAACGGTCTAATTGAATGCTTTAATTTCCGAAAGTTGCCTTCCAGCTATTATAAGATAAAAGACTTTTCTCGCTAATTTCTTCTTAGATTAAGAAACAAAAAAATATCCTCGGATCATGAACGGTCTAAACTCTAAAATCCGAATAATTATTCCTTTTTCTGATACATATATTAGTGATTATTATAGTGAACTGGTAACCTCATTTATGTCGTGTAACCTTCCATAACTTTGACCGTATTTGTTTATTGTATGAATGTGGAATTTATTCTCGGTTGTTCAATATGAATAACTCATATTTCGATCAAGTATTACAATTTATATTAATTATTATCATCATCATTATAAATATTATTATTGTTATTTTTATTTTAATAATATTACTATTATTATATTATTATATGTTTGTTGTTGTCCTTGGTGTTTATTATACTGGAATTAATGTTATCTTGTTTGTTGGTTGAATTTGAAAAACATTGGAAAATCATTTGAGGTGACCGTTTGACTTTATAATAAATTAATTTGAAAAATTATAATTTGAAATGTAAATACAATACTTATGAATTAAATCGGTTTTACTATTTGAATTTGTTGCGTGGAGTCATTCAGATAGGTTTTGAAGTTAAGCTCACGAAAGAGCTTGATAAGATTAAAAACTTTAATTCTACTCATATTATTATATCAGATCATAATAAAATATAGGCATAAAATAATTAAATAAATAGATCGAAGATCGTGGAAGAAGAATCTCAAGCCTAGGCTAATCGACTCTTTTTTAAATTCTTTTCAAACGGCTAGTAAAAAAATAATCAAATCAAACAAACTATTTGACAACGTTATAGTATTTTATTCACAAGCTATTTGCGTCATTCATTCCTCTTTCCTTTTCAGGTGCCTATTAATTATACTAATTTTTTGGTTTTTGTTAAAAAAAATGGCAAAGTTGTTGGTTCTGATAGAAAATTCATCGGTAAAGATTTTAACAGAACAGTTTTGGCTTCATACAGCACACAGATTATTGAATCAAAACAGTTCTTTCCATTTGGACTGTTTCAACACGTTTTTACATTGAATAAATTCAATGCCTAATTCTAAAGAAATTTCATTTCACAGGACATTTACAAAACAAATACTTGTGAGCTCATCAATATGATGTGTTGGAGATTCATAGACGCCTCTCATGACTACAAGTATAACGAACAAATAACACTATCATGAAAAATTATAACTTCATTGGCTGTATATTTCAAAGAAAACATTCTGCTCATCTTATTATAGCTCAGACCCTCACATAACAGCAAAATACACAGCAAATATGGAGTTTGCATCTGGACCGTACGATCAGAATCCGGACCATTCCGGCCCAAGGTGAAAAGCACGGGACCCTTTAATATTCGTGCCAAAACAGATCAGACAGTGAGGATCCAAACTCAAAATTTGAGTTACTTTAGGAGATCCGAATTCCCAAATATTTGCCATATCAACTACTGCAGTTGCTTATTTTCTTTCAGCAGGAGAATTACTTACAATAGAAATCAAACCTGCTCCATAAAAACAAACTCCTTGATAAAAGCATTTTTGCCAAAGAGACCAGACAGCATCTCATCTCATGGGACTAAACAGAGTACTGGTATGTATTAGTTAATCTATCAGACCTAAAACATTCTGTTACGTCTCAAACAAAAAACTTATAATTTGGCCAAAAATCATTCTTAATTTTTGCAATACACACCTAAATTATGTTTGAATCATAACCATCAGCTTTCACTGTTCAAACCCACAATTTTAAATTCCGCATCTATGTACAGTAGACAATTGAAGAAGTAAAAAGAAGTAGAGAAATTTTAACCTAACAACAAATTTCCACACCCCATCTGAACTAACTGCAGACCTAACAACAAATTTCAGACAATCTAAATACATTATCTATCAATTATCATAAATCAGAATAGCTGACAACCATGCAAATAAGTAGGCCATTAAAAAGTTCACCACCCCACCTGATATTCTAAATTATTAGCAATTATTCCACAATTAACCCAAATAAATCTGCTAAGCTTCACCTCATGCTGTACTATATTTATTTCTAACTAAGAAAGAGAAAATAATTCAATAAAAATACTTTATTTCCTCATCAACATAAGAGTTCAACACAAAGCATTATTCTATTTTTATGGCAAGTCCCCTGCTTTTCCTGTATGAATATAGTGATAACAATGTCAAATTGTCAAGCATGCAAGACAAGCAATTCCTAAAAGATTCTTATACTGATTGTTTAGACAAAATGGCAATTTCTGAATTTCCATTCCTCACTAATTCACACAATCTCATGCAAATTTAACTAATATGACAAGGTAAAGACCCGAAAAAGAAACTAACTAGAATTAGTGTTTCCATTTTTGGATCATTAGAACTGAATGAATTACAAGGTTTGTCGTTTTCAGATTTCCACTTATATAGTTTACATACAAATCATGGCTATCTACCGAAAGATTTGCACTAACCAAAGTCAAGTACACTAGAATTCACAAAATGAAGTAACAAATTGCAGACTAAAACCTACCTGATTGTTTCCTCCACCTCACAACCTCTTTTCATTGTTTTTTTTTTTGAAGAACAGCCCTCCTTTATTCTTCAAAAATCCAATCTTTTTGCTATCTTCAGCAAATTCCAAGCACCCCAACCAAAAGAAATTTTAAATTTTGGCATAATTCAACCATTTCTCCATCTTGGGCTCTGAATTGGAAAGAAAGCCGAAGGAGAAAGAAGACCTGAGGGTGAACTTGGGAAGAAAAAGCCCGGCGACAGTGGACCAGGTGATGGAAACTGCGAATAGCCAGGAGCGGGCCCCAAAATACCAG
The DNA here is from genome assembly GCA_025461045.1 of Carex parvula. Classification (NCBI taxonomy): domain Eukaryota; kingdom Viridiplantae; phylum Streptophyta; class Magnoliopsida; order Poales; family Cyperaceae; genus Carex; species Carex parvula. The sequence continues at coordinate 202,124 of JAJGRW010001314.1, read as the reverse complement.
GTGAAAGTGCAAAGTTTGGAGATAATGGAGTCGGATACTGAGACCCAGGAGGTGATAATAAAGGATAAGGAGATTTAGGGGAAACCAAATTAAGAAATGCACTTGGAGATTGTATGAAAGCAGGAGAAGGAGGCATTCGGGGAGAAGGGAATTGCGGCATAGGCGGTGCACCCATCACTGGACCCTGCGGTGGTGGGCCAACTGGATACGGAAGCAATCCTCCTTGTTGAGATGGATGCCGTGACGTGTCAAGAAGTGAACTTTCTAGATACCGCATGTAAGCCGTGACTGGAGAGGGAAAGGTCGGATTAAGGTTAGGGTTAGGGTTAGTGTTTTGGTAAGGAGGAGGACGAGGAGGAGGGGGACGCGCTATTGGGGTAAGAGGTGGGGGACGGATCTTCTGTAACCGTTGGCTAGGCTGGCTCTGTGGTCTTTGGTGCGGTGGACGAGGTGGCGGATGCGGATTGGTGGGAGGAGGAGGCGGGTATGACGGGATCGGATCGCGAGAGGGAGTACCCGTAAGCTGTTGCACGATGTCGCGAAAATCGTTTTTGCTGATGTTGTAAACCTGAGGCTGAGGCTGAGCGGGTCGGTTTGCGGGTTGGAAGGAAGGCGGAGGCAGTGGGGATTTGCGGATCGGTTTGCTGAGCTTATTAACGCCTAGATGCGGGTTATGGTTGGAATTCGGGTATTGGTGGTGGGGATTTCTAGAAGGATCCATGGAGAAAAGTGGTGTCAATCTCAAGCAGGGAAGAGGAGCAGTAGTGAAGAGAGATCGGGGGTAAAGAGGGAGAAAGGAATCATGGCGTGGACTCAAAGAGGTAAGGAAAGAAGAAAAGGGAGACACGGCAGATGAGATTTTATTCTCTGTGACATTTTCATGTGACTAAGCATGTACGGGTTCCACTACAAGTCTACAACCAATATTGAATTTAGATCTCAGCCGTTCGTTACATGTTGGTACGAATCTTAAAAAAAAATGAATTGACTTTGACCCATATCCAACGGTCTGCAGCTAAAATCAAACGGTGCGTTAATGCAGAGAATTATACGCTACAGAAGGAATAAAATGGAAGGATGAATCAATTTTTCGGAATTAATGTTGTTTGATTTATCAAAAAGTATAAAAGTTATAATGAAAAACTAGTTTATATTTTCTTCACATTTTTTTTAATTTTTAATTTGAAATTTTTATCACGGAGTATAAATAATATTGATCCAAAAATATTATTTCTCATATTTTTGAAAGTTTTTAATTTTTGTCGCATCTATAGAAGAGGCCAAGAGAGAGCGAGAGATGCCTAACGTCCATTGAATCAAATTTGGACACAACGAGCATCCAAATTTATTGTATGATACATGAAGTACTTCTATTTGATTGACAGAGCTATAATTAATGGAGGTGCTTATATTACACCTGAATCAATCAATTATATCCAATTCATTTTTTCTCTTTGCTTTCGCTTCTTTGTCTGTAAAATTTTCTCTCACATGTGTTGTCCCGTTAGATGTGATTGAGCACCTTACTTTGTTACAACGATCATAAATCCAATGATCCCACTTTCGAAGTCTCCTCTTGTCTTGTTTTCTCGTGATGAATTAAACTCAAATATCTTCTTGACATCGGATTCAAAATCCTAACAAGGGTTGTATGAAGGAAGAGCATCATCTAGTAATAGTGAGACTACAAAATTCGTCGAGTTTACAAGGGTTGCGAAAAGAAACAAATAACTCAGTCATAATGAGAGAGAATATTTGAGCAAAGATGTAGAAGTAATCAGTATGGAGAGAGAGAACATAGGCGAGAGAAAATTTAGCCAGAGATGAAAAAGTAAAAATTGAATCTAATCAAGTTCAACTGATGATTTTGAGTTTAAAGTGATAAACGATCTTTTTTAATGGAGTTGCTTCATTAATCGAGCGATCATATCATACGGCAAAGACATTCAAATTTAACTCGACAGGCGTCTAACTTCTTTGCCGTCTGCTATAGAAGGGGTGAGTACCGCCACCCATAGGAAATCGAATAACTCAAAAAACAAACATCACCTGATTGCCTATTTGAATTATAGAAGCCGGGACGAAGTCAGACTTTCAAACTATATAGCTCAAACGTGAATGAGAATTAATCATATAAAATTCTTATGCAGTAGATGAGGGTCAATTTTACAATATTCATAACATTTTATTCTAAATTATATAAAAAAAATATATTTTTTAAAAAAATAGAAATTAATTGACTCTCATTTATTCGTAATGCATTCGTCTCTGTATTACACAAAAGGCTCACTTTGAAATTTTACAAAGGGACAATGCAAATCTCATTTTACACGGTAGGTACCGCACCGGATCCGAACTCCTGTATAACACCAATATGTCGGTAGAGTGGAGCCGTGATTTGAATGCAAGAGGGGATTGAGTTAGTGTACTCCACATATGTTGCGAGTTACATTTTAGTGTTGCAGATTTCTGCTACATATTTAGACACATAGTATATGAGATAGACAAACGGAGGCCCACGAGATGAGGCAGTGAAATATCATTGGCTAATTCGGAGTTAAAGGAATGTGGGGTCCACCCAGAAGAATTTAGTTAATGTATGATAATTACTTATTTATGCTATAATTTAATTTCGATCCTTTTTCCATCCCACCTGTTTCATTAGAGACAAAAGTATCCAGTCAACAATATCACAATCTCGTTATCCATATGTAACTTTAAATACTTTTATTATAATCACAGTGATAGCTTAATGATTCGAAAATGTGGCAACTTAATAATTCCAAAAAAGTTCGGTATAATCAAAATTTATAATTTGAAAATGATTCCGAAATATATTTGAAAATAATTCGAAATTATACACAAAGAGCAAAAAAAATCCCACAAGAGAGCCAAAAAAAAAATCGCGAAAAAATCGTGAAAAATTCGCTAAATACTTTACGATTACAGTGACAACTTAATGATTTGAAAAAGGTTCAGCAGGATCAAAATTTGTGATTTGGAAATGATTCGAAAATATAATTTGAAAATAATTCAGAATTATACACTGAGAGCAAAAAAAACAATTGCGAAAAATTCGTGACAAATTCGCTAATAATTTGTAAAATTTAGAAAAAAAAAACGTAAATTCACGAATAATTCGGAGAACCGAATAATATGCGGATTGATTCGCCAACAGCTCAAATCCGAATTATTCGAGAAACTTATTACTATGTTTACAATCTTATACAGCTTCGTACATATAAAATTTTAACATAACAATTTTGAATTCATACAACACACAAACTATGTAATCAAAACAATGCACAATGCTGCATATGCGCTTACTTACTTTTTCCCTAAAAATAAAACAAAAACAATGATGCATCTAAAACAATGTCAAAACACACCAAATCATTGCCGACATTAAATATTTCCGACGCTTTCAAACCCATCCTCCTCAGATTAAATTCAAACCTGATAACATCAAAAGTCCAAATTCAATATAGAAGTTTAATAGAAGTTCGCCTCAGATTCTTTAGCTTAAGTCCAAAATTTAGTTTAAAAAATGATAGAACTATCCAAAGTTATAACACTTGTACAAATTTGGAGCTAATCCGGCACTATACTAGAACGGAGCTAATCCGGCAACTACTTATAAAGCAGAGAGCCATTTAATATTAGTGTAGATCTGGTCGGCACGTATTTCTAAGCTGATTGGACGTAACAGATGCATTAACTCAAAAGATTCTTTTTTTAATTAATGTAGAGGAAACGAATTCCAATACCATTTCTCAATACATTTATCTTTAAGTATGTTTAGATGTGTTAAAAATAGACACTATTCTAGAATATGGGCTATTTGAAATAACAATTAATTGCATTCAAATAATATTTTTGCTATTTGGAATAGCTAGAATAGTTGTTATTCTCTATTCCCTGTAAATGTTGAAATAGCTACTATTCGGAAGTGCGAAGAAAGAGAAAAAATATTTCCTTCTCGAATTTCTACCAACACAGTTCTGAAATGACAAAATTGACACCACTTCTGTCATCTCCACGTCGTAACAATTCATTTAAGGTCTCACTTGCCTATCTTTTCTTTTTAGCACCTTGTTAACACTATTTTTTCTCGATTACAGCTATTCACTATTCCAAATGTACAAACAAAACAACATTCTTACTATCCAAATAGCATCAGTTTCACACTAATATGAAAAATAACTGTTTTTCTCTATTCTCATTTACAAATCCCAAATTTAGTTATTCTAGCTATTCTAGATATACAACTATCCAAATGCCACAGATCTTTATGGTATGGCAGGTAAAAGTACTATTATTTTTATTAATTTTGAATTGTTATATAAAAAATATATTACTATGATTAAAGCACAGTCTTGATGACACAAAATGATTATTCAATAAACAAATTATTGTTTGTGCCGATTGGAAGAACTTATGACCATAAAGTTTTTATACTTAATACTAATCTCACACAGATTAATAGTCTTAAAATTGATTTTTTTTTTTTCAGAAAATAGTTTTGCTTTTGAGTGAGCTACAAATGCCAATCTAATTATCACTAGATACCATAGTGACAAATGAATTATTCGGATTCGGTTTGACGAGGTTAAAAACTCGTAATTCGTAAATTAATAAAAAATTTGAGGGTTGTCGCACCCATCTATTCTATATTTCTATGAACCTCTTTAATGATTATCGCATTGATAGTATAAAATTACAATTATATATTATTATGGTGAAATATATTTCTTATATATGGTATTTAGAGACGGATTTAAAGGTTAGCAATGAGCACCTCTATAATTTCAAAAGTTTAATTATATTTATTAAAATTTAATTAATTTTTTTATATATTTCAACCCTCCTCATAGAATATTAAATATTATTAGAGCTTTATTTTGTCGATATGAAGACTTTGAATTTAAATTCTACCTATTACACATTTTGCATTTTAAATTTTAACATTTCTATCAAAATTTTCAAGTTCTGCCCAGAAAATATTAAATCTCATTTGCCCCATGTCAATCCGTTTAAAAATTATAATTGAAGGCAATCATATCATGATACAAATCAGATTATAATTATTTTAAGTACCGTGTATAGTGGTGCACCCCTTTTCAGTAATAAGGATAGACACACAAATTCTAGAATGATTGACTAAATTTTCCTCCTTTTTTTATTTTTGACAATCCTTTTTTTTGTACGAAAATTTAATGAACAATTCGGATCTAATCTGTCAGATAACAGCGATCCAAATTCACACTATAACCAGATTTTTTTTGTCGGTAGAAAATATAAAAAAAGAAGAAAAAAAATTGAAAGAGTATCTGTAAATTTTCATGAGTAAAAAGATCGATATAAATTCTCTACCGATCTATATTTGAATATTAAAAGTTGTTTATTTTTTATGTTCTCTCTGTTAAAATATTAATTTTTTTTAGAAAAATAAATATTCTTTCTATTATATTTAAATTTTAAGATACTTCATCTATTTTAAAAAATTATATTTCAGTACAAAAAATTATAAAAATGAAAAAACCTGATTTAAATGGTAGAATTCCTACCTATCTTTCTGTTTCTTACTTTTTATAATATTTTCTATTGACAAAAAATTCTCCTGTAACCATATAATTGGTAACAGGAATGGATAATAATTAATGAGTGAATATTCGCAGTCAATTTAAAAACAGTAACGGTAACTTTTTGATTAAATGTTCATTTCGGCAATTTGACTCTTTGGGCGTTTCTTTTTTGAACGATAACGGCAACTTTTTGCAGTGCTTGGACTTTCTTTATTTTTTATTTCTTTTTCCTCCTACAATTGAGTGCATATCCTCTGAGATATATCATATTTGCATGGGAACCAAATCTCCTTTCCCATATTTGCTTCAATGGAAACGGTCATATTTTTTTTTTGAAAAATAGTAGATATTTCTACCGATTTCATATAGAAATCATATGAACCTGATCGGTACCTAAATTAGGTACCAAAACCAGATACAAGAGTCATACATCGGAATTTACATAAGCACTAGAAACTATCTAAAGTAGCCAAAATACCATATCCAAATAACCTAAAAGGACCAAAATAACCACAGGTCAATACCAAAATATAACCACTAAAATAAATTAAACTAATTCATCCCAATTAACTCCATCTTCATCATTCAATTTTTCGCCAGACATTTGATTTTGGAGGCTGCCAACTCCAAAATTGGAAATGGTCATATTTAAAGTATTGATTGTGTCTTTTCAAAATTTAAATACTTTTTATTCTTTAATTATAACTGTTCAGATTGAAGCAAATATGAAATGTATGGATGGATGGACCATGTGTGCAGGAATTTCCTCCCACATAGAGGCAAGATATTCGGTACCATTTGCATGACCGACATGTCCGGTGCCTGTTCGGGATAGCGCAGGTCCAATATTATTTGAACTTTGAAATTCGTGCATAACGTATTTGAACGGTTGAGATTTTTCAAAAAATCACGCACAATATGAGATATATCAGAGAATACAAATTCCCTACAATTCAGGTACTCATTTTGACAGAGCTGTTTTTGATTAATGCAGGATAAATATCATGTAAAGGGTTGTTTTGAACTCTACTGAAGTATTCTGTATGAATCAAAAACAGTCCCATCAAAATCAAAATGTGTATCCTACAATTTGATAGGTTTTCAACGGTATATTTTATTCGCCTATTCTGATTTTTAATCTTTTGTACAATATTATTCTTATTTTTCCTTCAATACGTACGTTTATAATACTTAATAAACTTATGCGTTCAAACATCTAAAAAATGCTAAAAAAAATTGAAGTATGAAAACAAACGGTTTGAATACATGACATTGAATGGATGTGTTAAGAATTAAATGCGAACACATACTTTCACAATTCAATATGAATACATGTATTCACAGTTCAGAATTCAATTGAGATGGATCGAAATTTTAATACGAGACATACTTTTATAATTATTTCAAGAGATAATTTTCTATATACGTTTGAAAAAAAATCTTTACATTCTTATTTATCTTTCAAGACTTAAATTTATCTTATTTATCTCTTAACTCTTACAATTGTTTCTTATTTACTTTTTACTTAACTCATTTTAAATTATCTCTTGTTAAATTATAAAAGCTTCTTGATTAACCTTTGATTAAGAAAAATCTTTAATTAATAGTATATTAATCCTTCATTTACATCTACGTTGAGACCTCTTGAGTAGGGGTGAAAACAGATCGGATATGGATCGGATAGTGGTAAAATCATATTTGTATCCATTTTTCTTTTCCGGATACAGATACGAATAAGATATTAGACGGATACGGATATGTATCAGATATTAACTAGATACGGATCGAATATTCGTTTTTAAATACTGTTATTTATTAAAAAACATATAAATATTATTAAAAAATCAGAATTTCATCATATTTATCTAATTATAATGATTAATAACATATTTTTTCATAATATATATTAAATTATTTGATATATATCTACTATTCCGATATGAATAATAAAATTTAAAATTATATCCGTACCACTATCCGCACGATATTCAAATACTGAATATTTGTATTTAATTTTTGAATACAAATTCAAATTCAGTCAAATAATATCCAACTCGTTTTCACCCTTACTCTTGAGAGAAAGAACTTCATTACAAAAGCAAACAAAAAACATATCATCTTAATTCTTAGGGATTTCACTGCAATTAGACCTGGTACAAAGCTCTTCATCTTTTATCTTGTTAATGCTTAGCCATCTAGAAAGAACCTTCTTGAACAACTTTTACTATCTCCAGTACTTGAAAAAGGCGAGAGTTTTTTTTTCTAATAAAGATTGGAGGTCAAACCACCTAACTATTTAATATCCACAGAGAATTGTCTCCACATAGAGAGCATTGTCTTTGTCACTAGATCAAAGACTGGTTCTAAAAAATGCGAGAGGTCTAATTGTAGTAAGGGCAGATACGTGATTTTCGTCGAGGGAGGGGGCAACAAAATAGCGAATCGGGTTCAAACCCATTAGCTAATTGAATACCAGATAAATAACAATGCTCTAACTTCTATTTCTAACTATCCATCAAAATTTAACATAAATTACAAACTCAGAGAAAGGTAAATTTTTTCCAGAGATAAACAAAGTCGATATAGACCTATAAATTTCTATAAAAATTCAAAATTCAGAAGAAACAGTTGCCTCCCCTGAATCTTTGTAGATCCGCTCCTGATTCAGAAAGATATCTAAGAATTTCTATTGACAACTCGTTTGGAGAAAGAGACATAACCTAACAGAATCCCTCGCTTGTCGTATTTCCTGACTTTGCTCTTGACTTTAATTACATAGTCGGATAGCTCTTTTTTCACAAGTTTAGAGATTTCAACCATTCTTTGATAAAAAAAAAAAATTGTACCTTACCAGTATGATGGATAAATAAGAAATAATGGTAAGAGTTAAGAAACAAATAAGATAAATTTAAGTTTAGAGAGGTAAATAAAAAATTAAAAATATTTTGAAGAATATGTAGAAAATTAATCCATTTTTTTTAAACCATATATTTGATTTCAATGAAATCGATGCGATGTTTCTCACTTTTATAAGAAAAAATAGAAACATATTGTTGAAATGAATGTGGCTCTGAACCTGATTATAAAAGAAAATTCAGCATTTTTAACCGTTTAAACGCATGAGTCCGAAATAACTTGTCAATGTAGAAAGTAAAAAAAAAATATACATAACACTGTCAAATTTAAAAAAAAGTATTATTGTTAAAGATTTTAAAAATCGAGATTGAAAAATTAGTTATTAAATAAATAAAAAGGGATAAACAAAAAGAAAATTAAGTTTTTACGAGAACATTAAATATCGTGATTATTTTAAAAGTTTACGTGGCACACTAAAAATTCTCTCTATTATTTTAAAAGTTTACGTAGCAACTCAATTACCATTTTTGGATCATACTTTGATCGGTCCGGATCTTTTCTATGTATTTTGTGTTCAGTTTTAGCTTTCTTTTAAAAAAAAAAAATTCGGACTCCAAAATCTTTTAAAAGTGATCAGGTAACAAAATTGAATTCAAATCCTCTAAAGTAACTCAAACTTTGCCTTTAGATCTGGACCGTCCGATCAGAATACGCACGCACATTAAGGGGTTCCGTGAATTCTAATTGGGCCAGATTGGTCCGGATTATGATCGAACGGTCAGGATCCAAATTCAAAATTAAAGTTATTTTAGGGTATCCGTACCCGACAAATTTAGATCCGTTCGCAGTTCGCACTGTCGTTAGGAGTCCTTTCAAATTCCGAGTCCGTATCCCCCAGGTACCTGAGATTCGTGTTAAGTTAAAAGAACGGTCTGGATTTACTTATTGCACCTCAGGTACCTGAGATTCAGAATACGCACTCAATCCTGTGCCTATAAAAGAACGGTTGAGATTCGTGTTAAGTTAAAAGAACGGTCAGGATTTACTTGTCGCACCTCAGATACCTGGGGGATCCGAATTCTAAATAGCTCACCACTCCGCCGTGCTCTTCCAAGTTCCAACACAGTAAAAGCCTCAGCAAAAGATTTGGAACCCATCCACAGCAGCAATGGAGAACCAATCTACAGCCGTCGGATCCGACGACGTCGCTTCTTTCGGCAATCACCCACCACCGGATCCGAAGCTAGAGGAGGAACTGGAGGAGTCGAAGGAGAGCGTGCTTCGTCGGTACTTCTTGCAGGAATGGGAGGATGTGAAGAGAATTCTCACCGACATTGTCTCTCAAAATGGCGTAACCAAGCTCTCTGATGTCAACAGGATCCGATCGATTGTATGCTCTCTCTCCCCCCTTTCTATTCAAGTAGTAACCGTGGTTGAAAAGTAGCGGGTATGTATGTGTTTGAACCAGAAACTCTTTTGTTACCTGCACTGCATCTACTTTCCGAGTGTTGAATATATCTGAATTCATATCAGCTGTCAGTCAAGAATCAAAGAGAAATTTACATTATGTTCTTCTAATGCACTCTAGTTGAGAAAAGCGAAGCAAAAGGGAAATAGAATCCCAAATTAAAAGAAATAAGCATAAGAATGTTTTTGTTTTTCATATCCTCTGGCGTAACTCAGATTTTGGGGTTAGAATCTCGACTGTCCGATCAGTAATCGAGCCAATCCACCCATGCCTGTAATGCATGGGTCCCCTTTAATATTCGTGCCCATACGGATTGGACGGTCCGGATTCGTTCTGCAGTAACTCAAAATTTGAGTTACTGCAGACAATATGAATCCCCCCTTTTGTCCTTTGTGACAACACATTTTAACTCATTAGAAGTTATTGGCAAGCGCAACTTTCACCGACTTCCTCTCTATTGTAGATGGACAAGTACCAACAGGAAGGCCAACTACTCGAGCCTTACTTAGAGGCTATAATCTCCCCTATAATGTCTATAGTTCGATCTCGATCCATTGAACTCCTCGACCAAACCGACCAACTCCTTGCCATAATCCAGCCCCTATGCATTATAATATACACCCTGGTCAATGTTTGCGGATACAAAAGCGTGGTTCGTTTCTTCCCGCACCAGGTGTCAGACCTAGAGTTGGCAGTTTCTCTGTTACAAAAGGGCCACAAAACTGTGTCGGGTACATCTCTAAGGCAGGAGAGCACTGGAGAAATGGAGACCAAGTGTGTGGTGCTTTTGTGGCTGTATATACTTGTTCTCATCCCGTTTGATATATCAACAGTGGACAGTAGTATTGGAGGTGATGAGGAGGGGGCTGTTGAGGCAGTGCCTCTGGTGGAGAAAATAGTGGAGATATCAAAGGATTATCTTGCAAGTTCGGGTCCCATGAGGAGGTTTTCTGGGTTGCTGCTTGCTAGGCTATTGACCCGTCCTGATATGGCAAAGGCATTTAAAAGGTTCCACTTAAATACTTTTTCTCATATATCATTAGTATGATAAACAACAATTTGAGTAAACTTATATGTTGGCAATATGATTTACTAGTTTTGCTGCTAATATGTGCATTTGGTTATTAACATTATATGGATACAGTTTTATGGGGTGGGCGCATGAAGTCCTCATAGCTGTAAAAGATGACTTTGAGTACCACTTCAGGTCAATTGGTTTGTTAGAAGCTTTAGCATCTATTTTCAAGGTATATTGATCAATTTTGATGTGATTCTGTCTGTGTTATATTGTTTAATTGTGTAGTTTGGGCCTGTGACGCATAAAAGTTTTATTGTGCAAAATATACAATGAAAAGGTACTAACACTGGTATTGCAGTTGCTAGATGCTTGCTTAGGCTTTGCATCACTGTCAGTTAGTAGTTAGTACTGGCCATTATAATAATCGTTTGCACCGGGTCTTGCCAAAAATGACCCCTCTTTAATTGTACTGTTTTGTGCTTGTCATGCTTAAAATCTCACTGTGCAGAAATATAGTGAAAGAGTACTGACACTGGTATTGCTGTGGCAAGATGCTTTGCCACTTATGTTCAGCACCACTGTCTATTATTACCAGTCACCATAATAATCTATTGCATTTCTCTTCCAGCTCTCACCAAAAATGCTATGTTTAACATTTTTTGCATTTTTTTTGTTTATAATTTCGTCTCCAGATTGTGTTTCTTTATGTCTTTCATTAGAATACTTTTTACCAACATAACTGAAATATCATGTCCAGCACTAAGAGTGAATGGTTAAATTTTGTTAGTTAATAATTTACATTTTTGGTGCAGGTTGGGGTTCGAAAAGATCTGTTTGATGCGGTTTCTACCACTTGGAGTGATATTTCTTTTCTAATGAAGTCCAGCATTGCAAATCAAAGCCCATTGCTTAGAAAACTTTCGGTCAAACTGTCACAGCGTCTCGGGCTACTTTGCTTGCCTCCTCGTGCACCTTCTTGGCAATACAAGGTTCACTTATATTCTCAACTCTTCTATTAATTACTGGAATCAACATCAAGTTCTTTAAACCTGGAACATTATTAAGAACCTTTTTCCATTTTATGTACCAGTCTAGTACTACCGACATTAGTTAATGCAACTGAGTTTCTTTGGATCAAAATGAACCTTGTTGAGATTTATTGTATGTTGGGTGTTTATGGGCCTAATTAGGATTAGGCCCGTGTCATTATGAGATAATCTAGGGTGAATCTAGGGTGAATCTAGGGTATTAATTGTAAGATTGCGTTGTAAGGCTATATAAGCCCAAGTCATTAGTCAATAAAAATAATCTTTTGCTCATTAAAAATCATATGGTATCAGAGCCGCCTAGGGTTAGCTACAGAAAAAAAAATTAAAAAAAAAAAAAAAATCGTTACTGTAGCATTCGCTACTGTAGCGCCATCTCAGCCGCTGCTACTGTCTGGGTCAGCAAGACCGCCGCCAGAGCCGAGCTCCGTCGCCAGGCCGTCGCCAGGCCACCACCAGGCCACCGCCAGGCCGCCGCCAGAGCAGAGCAGCCTCTGCTAGGGTTCGGCAGCCGCCAGATCCGCCTCTGCTAGGGCGGGCCGCCTCTGCTAGGGTTCGGGCCGGCAATCCTGGGGGCCTCTCCGCCTAGCCACGGCGTCGCCTACCTTCGCCTCGGCGCAATCGGTCCTCTCTCTCTCTCTTTCTTTTTTCTGTGTGTTGTGGTTTTCTTTTTTTCTGTGTTGTGGTCCGATTATGGTTCTGTGATTTAAATTTAATCTGATCTGTTGATTTTGAAATAAAAAAAAAAAAAAAAAAAAAAAAAGAAAAAAGAAAGAAAAGAAAAGCAACATCTCTTGATGAGATAGATCTGGAGGGGTTTTGTGATTTAATCGGGTTCGACTCGAATCTTGATGAGTTAGATTAAGATCGGGTCAAGAAGACGAGGTAGGAGGGATTTGAAATTAGAACGGTGTGTGACAAGGGGATCTGAGTCGGATTAATGGCAGAAGGAGGTAAGAGTCCAATGGAGGAGATTATGGCAAAGCTGAGCGCCACTGAGCTCCAGATGCTGATGCGAGCGTTCAGTGCGGCTGCGTGTGAAAGCAAGATTGGGCTCCAGTCTAGTGCAGCAGGATTTCCAGGGGTGAAGTCAGCACTAGTGGCCTCCGATTCAGGTAACACAGGATACAGGAGCGAGATTCGGCAGTGCTACAAGTGCGGGGAGATAGGTCACCTGCGACAGACTTGTCCTAAGCCACCAAATGAGAGAGATGCATGTGAGCGGGAACAGTCTGGGAGTCGCGGTCGCGGCAGTGGAGGTCACAGAGGTGGTGGAAGAGGGGGCTACCGGGCAAATCTGATGGTAGCAGAGGGCGAGAGTGAGGAGATACTGAAGAAGAAGCAGAAAGCAACAGGTAATGGGTCGCCTTCACCCAGGGGTAACTTTGCTTGTTTTGCTCACTCGGCCACAGGTGTTTGTGATTCACTTGCTCTTGCCTCGATATCCACCACTAGATCAACAGAGTGGATAGTTGACTCTGGTGCATCCCGCCACGTGACTGGTGCTGCTAGAGAGTTTTCTTCCTATACTCACCTAACAGTCCCAGAGAGCATTCAGACAGCCGATGGTACGGCCCAGCCCGTGGTTGGTAAGGGTACTGTGAGATGTACTGATTCAGTGACTCTGACCAATGTGTTGCATGCTCCTTCATTTCCCGTAAATCTGGTGTCCATTAGTGCTATTATTCGTGAGCAGAAATGCATCGTGACCTTTGATATTCCGAAGATGGTTTTTCAGGAGAAGAGGACAGGTCGGATACTTGGAACTGGCACATGGCGTGATGGGTTGTGGTACATGGACAGAAAAGGGATGGACACAGCGCTGGCATCTGTGGTCGATAAAGTGAGGGCAGGAGGATCTGGGGTGAGTGTGGAGGATGAGTTGCTTCTGATTCATAGGCGGATGGGGCACCCTTCCTTCAGTCTCCTGGAACGTTTGTATCCATCAAAGTATGAGAAAGCTGACAAACAAAAACTTGTGTGTGATGGATGTGAGTTTGGAAAGCATACAAGGAGTTCGTATGTAAGCTCAGGAAGTAGGAGTTCTCATGCCTTTGATCTGGTACATTCCGACGTGTGGGGGCCTTGTCCCACAACTACGGTGAACGGATTTAGGTACTTTGTTTCCTTCATTGATTGTTTTTCTCGTGTGACTTGGCTCTATCTGATGAAAAACAAAAGTGATGTGTTTGCTTGCTTCAAAGACTTTCACAAAGGTGTTCAGACTCAATACGGTGCAGTTGTGAAGGTATTGAGGTCTGACAATGGGACAGAGTACACCAATGGAGCGTTTGGGGAGTACTTGTCATCCCAGGGAATACAGCATCAAACCACTTGTCCGTACACACCAGAGCAGAATGGGGTAGCCGAACGGAAAAACAGGCATCTCCTTGAGGTGACCCGGAGTATGATGATGTCGATGAATGTACCAAAGTACTTGTGGGGGCAAGCAGTCTTGACAGCCGCCTACTTGATCAATAGGATGCCCTCGCGGGTATTGGATTGGAAGTCTCCGATTGAGATGTTGAGAGGTAAAAAAGAAGATGTTCTTCCTCTAAAAACCTTTGGCTGTGTGTGCTTCGTGCAAGACAACAGACCAAATGTGGGAAAACTGGATCCAAAGGCTGTGAAGTGTGTGTTCGTTGGGTACTCGGCTACTCAGAAGGGCTATGTTTGCTGGAGTCCTGTGGAGAAGAGGTTGTTTGTTAGTATGGATGTCACATTTAGAGAGCTTGAGCCATACTACTCCTCTCAGGTCGCATCGCCCTTTGGGGACTCGCTCGATACAGGAGGTACGAGGCAAGAGGGGGAGGATAGCAGTAGTGGTGAGAGGAGGCTGGTGAGTGTGGGAGATATCCCTTGTCCGCTTGTCCCTCGTCCGCCGATTGTGGAGTCGGCTGCTGAGGAGTCGGCTATGGTGCCGGAACAGATGGAACGGGTTGAACCCGAGAATGATGGAACTCAGGCTCAGGGGGAGCTGAGAGTGTACACGAGGAGAAAGCAGAATGAGGAAACCGTGCCTACAGTGCCACTTGTGCCAAGTCCCTTGTCTCTACCTCCTCCGACTCCTGAGACACCTACACCATTCACCTCAGACTCAGAGTACACAGGTGATATGATTCCTCTCTCTACTCCTCCCGCTCCTTTATCGGTAAGGAGGACTTCTCGCAGCAATGCGGGAGTTCCCCCTGATCGATATGGCTTTCCACATGACATTGCCCAGTTTGTCTCTTACTCTCACATATCACCGGTACATGGAGCATTCATTGCATCTTTGGACACTGTCTCTATCCCTAAGTGTTGGCAGGTGGCGAAGGAGGATCCAAAGTGGAAAGCTGCCATGCTAGAGGAACTTGGGGCTTTGGACAATAACAAAACTTGGGAGCTTGTGTCACTACCACCAGGCAAGAAGGCAGTTGGTTGCAAGTGGGTCTTTACTGTGAAGCAAAACCCAGAGGGGCGGGTTGAGTGCTACAAGGCCCGATTGGTAGCAAAGGGGTACAGTCAGACTTATGGCATCGACTATGATGAGACCTTTGCACCCGTGGCAAAGATGAGCACAGTGCGAACACTGGTTTCCTTGGCAGCAAATGGGGGTTGGAAGTTACACCAGCTCGATGTGAAGAATGCCTTTCTCCATGGTGATTTGTTGGAGGAGGTGTACATGGAGGTACCACCAGGTTTTGGCACGAAACAGACGGTTGGTAAGGTGTGCAGGCTCAAGAAATCTCTTTATGGGCTGAAGCAGTCTCCTCGAGCCTGGTTTGACAGGTTTAGGAAAGCTATGGTAGGCATGGGGTATCGACAGACCAATGCAGACCATACAGTGTTCTTTAGGCGACATGGAGTTCACACTACGATGCTTGCGGTGTATGTGGATGACATGATTATCACTGGTGATGATGAGAGTGAGATTGCTCAGCTAAAGGCCAGATTGGGCAAGGAGTTTGAGGTAAAGGACTTGGGACAGCTGAGATACTTCCTTGGGATTGAGGTAGCTCGTGGTGTAGAGGGGATTGTTTTATCTCAAAGGAAGTATGTGCTAGATTTGCTTACAGAGACAGGTATGCTGGGGTGCAAGCCTGCTGCTACTCCCATTGACCAGAAGTCCAAGCTGAGTGCTGAGGCAGGAGAGCCAGTTGATAGAGAAAGGTACCAGAGGTTGGTGGGCCGCTTGATCTATTTGAGCCACACTCGTCCCGACATATCCTTTGCTGTGAGTGTGGTGAGTCGCTATATGCATGACCCTAGAGAGGGTCACATGGATGCTGTGTACCAGATTCTGAGGTACCTGAAGAGTGCACCAGGGAAGGGGTTGATCTTCAGGAAGAATGGGCACTTGAACATTGAGGGCTATTGTGATTCAGACTGGGCTAGTTGTGCCGATGACAGGAAGTCCACGTCTGGATATTGTATGTTTGTAGGGGGCAATTTGGTCTCCTGGAAGAGCAAGAAGCAAACAGTGGTTGCGAGATCCACAGCCGAGGCAGAGTACAGGGCCATGGCCTTAGGCGTGGCAGAGATGTTGTGGTTGAGAGCCCTGCTGGTGGAGCTCGAGGTGGACCGAGGGGCCCAAATGAAGTTATGGTGCGATAACAAGTCAGCCATCAGTATCGCTAACAATCCAGTGCAGCATGATAGGACCAAGCATATCGAGATCGATAGGTTCTTCATCAAGGAGAAGTTGAACAGTGGACTCCTGGAGTTAGGCCATGTTGCAACTAAAGACCAAGCAGCAGATTGTCTGACGAAAGGACTAAATTCGTTGGACTTAGCGAGAGGATGTGACAAGATGGGCTTAGTGGATATCTTTCGCCCATCTTGAGGGGGAGTGTTGAGATTTATTGTATGTTGGGTGTTTATGGGCCTAATTAGGATTAGGCCCGTGTCATTATGAGATAATCTAGGGTGAATCTAGGGTATTAATTGTAAGATTGCGTTGTAAGGCTATATAAGCCCAAGTCATTAGTCAATAAAAATAATCTTTTGCTCATTAAAAACTTTAAACCTAATCAACGCTATTACTCTATTATATGGATTAGGTACTTCTTTGTATCTGGCATTTGTTTACTTCTTCTTTTCTTCAATCTGGTGATCTAAACAGCTTTTCTCGTGCAGTCAAAAAGCAGCTCTTTGCAAACCAATCTTTCACTAAATGGTGCCGGAGAAGAGAATTCTTGTAATATCGAGCAACAATATAATCTGATTTATGGAACTACAAGCGCTAATTCTTTCCAAGAAGAAGAGGAGGATATGGATATACCAGAAACAGTAGAGGAGATAATTGATTTACTTTTAACTGGTCTGAGAGACTCGGTACGTATTGCTAAAATATTTTTGTGCTTAAGATCTAGAAAGGCATACATGTCATGCTTTGATTTGAAAAGGCCATCATAATTTCTTTATCTTCCTTTCTCTAATAATTGCTTTGTTCGTTGGAACAACCTTTTTTTTTTTTTTGAAATAAGAGTCATGTTGACCCAAGCATCCTTTTCCTTTTGGATGTATTTTGCGGTAATTGAACCTGTGTCTCTCCGTAGAGAAGCAAGGCCTATTACCATCTGTGCTAGGGCTATGTCCATCTATTATTAATATTTGGAAAAGGTGGAGCGAGAGAGTCAATTATTAATTTACCTGAAAACTCTTATTGCATGAGAGTTGCAAAAAAAAAAAAATGCTTGTATGTATGATATTAGTGCTTGCATCATTATTTTTCCAAAGAATATTTGCAATGCAGCCACCAGTGATACAGTGATACAAATAAAAAGGAAATTTAACACATTTCTCATGCAGTTTTCTTATTCTAAATGGTTTCTTAAGTGAATGCTCTTATATTTTGATCGAGTTAATAGTGGTTTTGCATAGGATAGTTTGCACTATGTCACAGATCAAATATAATAGCAAAGTTTGTTCTTTGATGGTAAACAACAGACTCTTTTAATTTTATTTAATATGAAACCTCAATACAATTCTTTTACAGGATACAATTGTGAGATGGTCTGCTGCTAAAGGTGTTGGTCGGATAACTGCACGTCTAACATCATCTCTCTCGGAGGAAGTTCTCTCCTCCGTTTTGCATCTCTTTTCCTCTGGTGAGGTCAGTACTTCTGATTTTTGTTTCCTTTTTTGGTAAATAATAATACATAATTTGGTATAAGCAATTATACAAGTTTTACAAGGATTGTTAGTCCAGGATTTGGTATCGTATTGTCATTTTAAGACTTGAAAATTTGTTGAGTTCTTTTTTTGTTCCTTTATGTTCAGTTTAGAAAGATTGACACTTAAATGAGGTTATGAGAAAAAAAGTTAAGTTCCATATCAGTACAAACATGATGATATGATGCTCCCTGTAATCTGAGAATTACCCTGTACCAAGAACTATCCATGACCAGCAATTCACTGGTACAGATCTTTATAATAAACGCGGAGGAAAAGTTTAAGCATTAAACCTTTGTAATGTGCTGTATTCAAAAGGGAGATGGGTCGTGGCATGGAGGCTGCTTGGCTTTGGCTGAACTGGCTCGAAGAGGTGTGCTACTTCCTGTCAGTTTTCCACAAGTGGTCCCTGTTATTTCTCAGGCGTTGCACTATGATGTAAGAAGGGGCCCACACAGTATTGGGTCCCACGTAAGGGATGCAGCTGCATATGTGTGCTGGGCATTTGGTCGAGCTTATTCCAACAAAGATATGAAAGGAGTTTTAGAGCAGCTAGCTCCTCACCTACTAAGAGTCGCTTGTTATGACCGAGAGGTGATTATTTTTACAAGTTTATCTCTGGTGACTTCATCTTATTTGGATCTCACGAACATTTTTTTTTTGCAAAAGTGAGGTCATCCCTTAGTGATTTCTATTGATGAATATAAAAGGCTCTACATCACAAAAAAAAAAAAGAGATAATACTCCTAGAGTTCTCTACTTTCTAAATAACCAAAAATCATACGTACTACATAAAGTTCCACAGTAAAGTCTAAAACATGAAGTAAACTAATATCTTGACTAAACTTCATAAGTCTTCTAAAACTTCATCTTCTGTATCTTGTCCAGACCCGATTGTGATAGTCAAATCTCTCTCTGTTGGCATTGTACCTAAAACTGGTACCATCTCCTTGACATCACAAGGAAAACAAGAGTGAGTTTAAAAAATAAATTGGATCTCGTGAACATCCACTAAAGAATATTATACTGTTTGTGTTTGGTGCTGGTGATTTAGGTAAATTGCAGAAGAGCCGCCTCAGCTGCATTTCAAGAGAATGTAGGGAGGCAGGGAGAATTTCCTAATGGAATCGACATTGTTAATTTGGCTGATTACTTTGCACTTTCTTCACGGTCAAACTCTTACCTGAATGTGGCGGTTTCTATTGCCGAGTATAGAGTGTACCTCTATCCTTTTGTGGAGGAACTTTTGAGCAGTAAGATAAACCACTGGGTACTTTTCTCTCTCCCCCATATGCATGCTTGTTTGCTTAAACTACTGGGTACTTTTGGTATCCGGCTTTCTTGAAATCTGTACTGTCCGAGGGTTACTGTACCATTTTTAAATGAATTACCTTCTGGTTTCTACCAAAGCCATGGCAATATAGTGTACAGAGAGGTTAGTAAAGCTGCTCATCTACAAATTTGAATAAAACAAAACAGAAACCAGCAGTGCAATATTTGAGCACAAAACCCTAACACGTGAATGAAACACAACAAGAGAAGCAGAAAAATGCATACTGAGACTCTACTGGCACCGACTGGTCCAGACTTCAGATTGTTAGTTTATGCATGCACTTGCTAATGACATTTCTATATGAGCTACTCCAGTTGTTATTTTTTACTCTTTCCCTTTTCAGGAAAAAGGCCTGAGAGAGCTGGCGGCAGAAGCTATTTCAGCTCTTGCAAAATATGAACCTGACTATTTTGCAGGATATGTACTTGAGAAACTTATTCCCTTAACACTGTCATCAGACCTTTGCACTCGTCATGGTGCCACTCTAGCAGCTGGAGAACTTACTATGACCTTGCATCACCTTGGCTTTGTTTTTACTTCCGGTTCGTAAAATTTCTGAGATGTTTATTTTCCTTTTTCTTTCTTCTTCTTTGATTGTATACCAGGTAAAGGGAATTGAATTTTCAATATGACTCGAGCATTACCAGACCTGTACAAGTACGGCCTACTTGAAATTTACAGATCTTTTTGGTAATCAAATTTAATTAATTCTGATTTGACCCCTTGAACAGAATGCATAGTTGATTTATTGAATATGGTGAGTTTAATTGGAAAATACAGAAAAAAAAATCATAGAGAAAACCACAAACTGCGTGGGAATCAAATTTGGACATTGGAAAGGATACACGGACAACTACCATAATTTCACAAACATGACAATGATGTCGCAATTTTCCTAAATAAATGCTAAAAAGTTATAGAAGCATTATTTATTATATAGATAGATCATGTATCAACTTTGCTGCAATTTGAGAATCAAATGCCAATAAAACTGAAACTTTAATTTGTCATACTGTTCTATGGATGATCAATCATTATTAGAATTGCACAAAAAATCGAATACATGGCCTTATCTAAATGTCAGAGGCCATATCAAAATTTTAATATTTTGATTTTGAGAAGTGTTGTGTCTTTTGTAATAATTGTCAAATATGTTTGTTGTCAATATAAGCTATGCCTTGGACATTATTGTTTTTTTTGATATAGTGTACACTTTTTAACAGATATTCAAAAGGCATTATCAGGCCTTGTCCCTGCAATAGAGAAAGCTCGCCTCTATCGTGGGAAGGGAGGAGAAATCATGCGTGCAGCTGTTTCTAGATTCATTGAGTGGATGTCACTTTCTAAGATACCATTAAATGAGAAGATAAAGAAGATTTTACTAGACACATTAAATGAGAATCTCAAGCATCCTAATGCCCAAATTCAGGTATGTAGAACCCAGGATATTTACTTGATAGTTGAATACTCGTCTTTCCCCAAAGTCCTTCAGATAGATTATTCACTTTCAGTAATTAAATAAAATAGAGCAGGGGTGTGCAATATTTTTTGAATAGCCATGCAAACTCTATAATAGCATATGACGAACAACATTCATAGTAGCCAATACAAAATATTTCTGGACGGCTTGATAAACCTAACAAGCATTATTAACTTCTTCTCAGTGTGCGGCTGTGGATGCATTGAAGCATTTCATCCCGACCTATCTAGCTTCTTCTAGTGACAAGTCCATCCAAGACATTGTCGCAAATTATGTTAAGCTCTTAGATGACTTAAATGTAGCAGCAAGAAGAGGCGCAGCTCTTGCTCTCGGTATACTACCCTACAAATTCTTGGCTGTTTCCTGGAATATTGTAATTACAAAGCTATCTACTTCCTGCACCGGTGAGGTAAGTATGCAGTGACAACTTTACTTTTTCTTGGTTTTCAAATTTTTTGTACAAAATTGTCTTCCTTTAGCTTTGAACTAGAATAAACTTCCGCGTGAGGCTATGGTACTATGCATAGCAGATTTGTCTGTACTATGGATCAATATCTGTGTTTTTAAAGTCCAAACAGTTCATCTGAACCGTTCAACGTGATCTCTATATGAAAAATGTACTAGCAAACTAACTTCTATATTTTTTTAGAATTTTTTTAAATAGGTAGAAAGTCACTACTTTTAAATGGTCTAGAATCTTTAGATCAAGTGATTTTCTACCTATCTAAAAAAATAATAAAAAAGATTCTAAAAAATGTAAATTTTGATCTAAAAGTACATTTTCATATGGAGATCATGTTAAACGGTTCAGATCAACTGTTTGGACTTTAAAAATGAAATTATTGATCCATAGTACGGGCCAATATGCGCTATGGCATAGTAACATAGCCTCACTCTAAATTTTTAGGTTTAAATTGAAAGACAATTAATTTTATATCTTATCTCATTTAATTATATATGATTATTTCCATTTTTTTTTTTGTGAATGTAGATCAACCGGATGATCCAGATGCTGAAGCACGTGTCCAAGCTGTGAAGGGATTAATCTCAGTTTGCGAAACATTAACAACCATCTCCACAGAAGAATGCAAAGTTGACTGCAACGCTCTTTACTTGCTTATAAAGGATAAGGTCATGGTCACGCTTTTCAAAGCACTTGACGACTACGCAGTTGACAATAGAGGAGACGTCGGCTCGTGGGTCCGGGAAGCAGCCATGGATGCCCTAGAGAGGTGCACATACATCCTCTCCAAGAGAGACTCTGATGGAACTCTATTTGATTCCGACATTGCCAACAAACTTGTTGGAGGAATTTTGAAACAAGCTGTTGAGAAAATAGATAAGATGAGGGATATAGCCGCAAAAACTTCAAAAAGGATTCTGTACAGCCGAAATCTTCATGTCAATTTTATTCCCCATAGGGACATCTTGGAGGAAATTTTTCCTAATGATCAGGAGCTGGAGTGGAGTGTAAGATCCTTTTCTGTAATAATTTTAAGGAGTGAGGCTATGGTACTATGCATAGCGCGGATTGGTCTGTACTATGGATCAATATCTCCGTTTTCAAAGTCCAAACACTTGATCTGAACCGGTCCACATGATCTTCATATGAAAATGTACTTGTAGATAGGTAGAAAATCACTTGATAAAAAATTTAAGACCATTCAAAAGTAGTGATTTTCTATCTATCTATAAGAACAGTAAAATTTAGTCTGCAAGTACATTTTCATATGGGATCGCGTTGAGCTGTTCAGATCGACTATCTGAACTTCAAAAATGAAGATATTGATCCATAGTACGGACCAATCTGCACTATGCATAGTACCATAGCCTCACTCATAACTTTAAGGTAGAAACTACTAGTGGATTATGATTTGGTACATCTTAAGCCTAATCTTTCCCTGTTCTATTTAGGGACTCTTGTATCAGTTACCTGGAATGGTACTGTATTCTTTAAAGCAAATTTTGATTGCAAACTATTGTTATTGTGAACTACCTCTTATCAGGTATCAACGGTTTCTTATCCAAGGTTAGTTAAACTTCTCTTGATTACCGCCTACAGCCAGTATGTACTTTCTGGGCTTGTGATCTCAACTGGAGGATTGCAAGAATCTTTAAGAAAGGTGTCACTAGAGGCATTGATAGAGTATCTAAGAGCCTCTGCCGAAGGTGATGTAGGAAGGAATAAGGAACATAACTTGAGTAATGATTTTATCTGGCTTCTCCAACAGTATAAGAAGTGCGACAGAGTTATTGTACCGGCATACAAGGTGCGTATCTTTTTCAAGCAGGTGAAATTAGTACCTCCGATAATATAAGAAAGTTATGTATACTATAGTACTATACCCATAAAAAAGCAAAATATTCTCCATAGCTTTTGATTGCCAAAGTTACTCTTTTTCTTCTGTGCTTATGATATCAAATCAATTTAATTTGAAATATCATAATTCTGACAAATTATCATAAGAATATAGTTCTTTTAAATTATCACACAATTTACATGTGATAATCTACAATGTCTTCTGAAATTTTTTGGTTAATGTGTCCTAAGCATCTTATCTCATCTCAGTCAAGTTTATGGTGTCATAGCATCACAACTTTTGAGTTTGCATTGGATGAACACATTTTTCTTTAATATTTACCAGATAATAGAATACTAATTTTTTGTTAGATATGACAATATTCTCAGGCTAATCTTTAGCACGGTTGCGTTTTTGCCTTTTTAGTTTTATGCCTATTATTTTCTGAACACTTCTATGGAGCTTCATTTTCTAACCTTTTTTACTCCTTGCAGACTATTGATGTACTACTCAGCAAAAGGTTCTTCTTAAATATGGAGGTCAGTTTACTCATAAATTAGATTGCTTTTAGAAATGCACTCTAAATGAGCGTTCGAAATAATATCTAGTATAACCTGATCTATAATTGATTACTACTAAATTAGTATACATAAACTTAATCTCCAATTAGTATACTTTTCAGCTTTTATTTACAATGGAAGTTGACATATGAACAGGGAAAAACAGTGGAATTATTCACCGCTCTTTTGGATTCTCTTTCGATTGAGTTGAAGGCATCAAAGGACTTCACTAAGTTGAGTACCGGGCTTTCAATTCTCGAGTGCATTTCATCTCATACAGCAGAGACTAACTTGCGTGCATTCTCTTCCCTTGTCTCCTTTCTTGGCCATCGCTACCCCAAGGTAAAATTCAAGCAATATCAACTGATGGCATAGTACGAGTACAAAATGCATATCGCCCTTTTGGCCCCTTATTCATGATTTTTAGGGTTTAATTGAGGCATATTGCGGTTAACTGAGGCTGGATTTTTTTTTTTCTGGTGTAAGTACTCTTTCCTAGCCATAGATTAACCCTAAGGCTACTCTGTCGGAGAACCTACCCTACCCCAGGAGAACAATACTGTATGTGTACTCTTTCCGAGCTGATTTTTTTATCGGTAACACACACAAAAAAAAAAAATTTCACCCATACCATCTTTTTCAGCAAATTTCAATTCTTATACCAGGACCGTTGAATTATTCAGTGGTTGAAACCTGAGTTATGAGAGCCGATTTTTTTTTTTTTAAATGATAACACAGATTTCGACTGCCGAATAATTTAGTGGTCTTGGTATAAATCAAAATTTGCTGAAAAAGATGGTACGAGTGGAATTTTCATTTTGTTTGTGTTATAGATAAAAAAAAAATCGGCTTTCCGAGCCATACCAGTCAGTGCAGTATGCTTACAGAACCAACACTCGACTTTTTTGCTTTTTTACTTTTCTTATTTTCCTGAGGTCTTCTTGATTTCTCGCATACAAGTACTTGGTAGTTTTATTTAGCCACAAAGTATCTGTCAAGTTCTTATCTATTTTTAAATCACTGTTTTGTCCAATATACAGATCCGAAAAATTGATGCAGATAAGGTCTATGTTTATAATTGTGATTAAATTAAAGATTTCACTAATATAATCCACTAATATAATAAAATGCATCATGCAAAACTAATAAGAAAACCCGATAAAATTAATTGTAAACTATAATAGTAAACAAAAATAAAATATTAAATAGTCTATAAAAATGAAAAAAATCAAATATAATAATAATGCATTTTTATGGACGATGTATTCACTAATATAAAATGTAGAGCATAAATTAAATATTAGAATTATGAAACAATGAAAATGAAGACAAGAAAATAAAAAAAAAAATGTTTCAAATATAATATCAATACGTTTTTAAATCATTCTGTTTTGTCCAATATATATATATATACAGATCCGAAAGATTGCCGCAGATAAGGTCTATGTTGTGCTGGAAGAGATAGGCGAAACAATGTGCAAAGATGGCTGCAAGGAAAAAGCAATTCAACTCGTAATAGAGACTTCTTGGGATGGAGATTTGGAGATGGCAAAGGATAAGAGGTTGGAATTTTATAAGATTGTTGGAATGGATGCATCCATTTGTAAAAGTTCTAATAATTCTGTGAGAAAGAAGGTTGAGGTGACAAAGGGTAATGCAAATGATGAGAACAGGTCGTATTCTTCATTAGTCAATTATTCAGGGTTTTAGAAATATGTAACATTGTTTAGTTAACTGGTTTTTATATCTTGGTGTTTTTCTTGGTTGTGCATTGGACTATAAATGCAATGTCGCATTGTTGTCAAAACATCAAGCAACCATTGTTATGTGAAGGAAAACATGAATAGTTCATGAATTATCAGAAAAAAAAAAGCTGCATGTATCTGTAAATTCGTGCTTCACCCCTAATGAATAATCATAGTTTTTTTTTCAGTTTTTTCCCACTCAAAATCAGTTGTGCATTATTCTACAAATATTCTTGAGTTTGCCCCACTATAATAAATGTGTTTTACCATCGTTAAAAAGTCAAAATTTCTTTGTAACGTGTCAATTTTTTATCAGACTCAAATTGTGCGAGTATTACATGAAGCTTTTTACTTCATATCATGAACTAATTAATGGATCAAATTGCACAGTTGAGTTTGATGAAATATTGGCACGTTTTCAGTAAGATGTCAACAGAGACTTCCATCAACCTGAAGGAGAGAAGAGATGTTGGTAATAATTAATATACAAGATCTTCATAAATAGCTTTTCGAGAGAGAAAGAGAGAGAGGTAGCCTGAAACCCTCGAACATGCTCGAGTAGAGGAAAAAAGTCATATACTAAATGAGCAAAAATGGTTCTCAAAGTCCATCTCTAATTTCCAATAATAATTTGATAAAAATATGTTATGTAGATTTTTACGAAAAATAAGAGCACCAAGGTTTTGGGGATAAAACAGGTCCACTTATATAGAGAAATCTCATGTGAACATAGATTTTCTGGGGCATTGAACAAATGGAACCTTTTTCACAAATGATGGATTTACTTTTGGGTTCTATGTAGATGTAGGGTCACAACTTATTCAAAGATATGGAATCATTTGTCAATTTCGTCCATAAAATTTCAAAGTTTATGTTGATAAGCTATTCCAATTTGCAGATACCGTCAGTACAGTCAAAACCACACTGTAATCTAAGTTAGTTTGTGGAATTTTCAAAACCCACCAGTACCATATATATATATATATATAGAGTATGGCTAATTTGCTGCTGGCAGCATTTCGGTCAAGTGCTGCCGGGGGCATATCTGCCATACTGATGTTCAAACAATAAATCCAAACCGATAGATGTAATCTATATTAAAATCTACTTGGAGACCAAATTTTACATTTTTTGGAATTTTTTTACTATTTATTAAGCCACTTTGAAAATTTTCAGATCCGGGTGAACAGTAAAAACAGTCTGGACCATATGATCTGGAATTTTCAAAGTGGCTTAATAAATAGTAAAAAAATTCCAAAAAATGTAAAATTTGGTCTTCAAGTAGATTTTAATATAGATTGAACATCTAACCATTTGGATTTGTTGTTTGAACATTAGTATGGCAGATATGCCCCCGGCAGCACTTGGCCGAAATGCTGCCAGCAGCAAATTAGCCATACTATATATATATATATATATATATATATATAGAGACAGAGACAGAGAGAGAGAGAGAGAGATTGGCTAATATCAAAACGTTTGCACCAAGCCCCTCGTGCAACCAAGTTGTTTTCGGATTTTCAAAGTTCAAACGGTCGATCCGAACCGTTAGATGTTTATATTAAAATCTGCTTGGAGACCAAATTTTACATTTTTTGGATTTTTTTTACTATTTATTAAGCCACTTTGAAAATTACTGATCCGGATGAACAGTAAAAACAGTGCAATTAAATTTTGGACCATGTGATCAGTAATTTTCAAAGTGGCTTAGTAAATAGTAAAAAAATTCCAAAAAATGTAAAATTTGGTCTCCAAGCATATTTTAATATAGAGATCACATCTAACGGCTTGGATCGACCGTTTGGACTTTGAAAATCCGAAAATGACTTGGTTGCACGAGAGGCTTGATGCAAACGTTTTGATATTAGCCCCTCTCTCTCTCTCTCTATATATATATATCAGAAAAAAAGATATGGAGAACTTTTGAAAAGGCCTTTCTAATTCGGATTTTTTTTTTAAAACAGTAATTAAAATAATTAAAGTTAAAGAACCAACATGATTACTGAGTTTTCTATAAAAACAGCAAAAACCGAATAGCCTATTCGATTAAGGGGGTTTTTTTTTGCTTCACCGAATAAGTTATTCGGTTAAGGATTTTTTTGGCTTTTTTCGCACCGTTTCCGCCACCACACCACATAAAATTCGAAAAGTGAGCAAACCGAATTGCCAATTCGGTTTGGGGCTTTTTTAGCCTAAACCAAATTGGCATCTCGGTTTAGGTTTTTTTTTTTTTTTTTTTAGAGACTAAGAAAAGCAAAATAAAGAAATGTAATACTGAAAATTTGAATTTTTTGTTTAAATTATTTGACTTCTTTTTATTTATAATTAGCATATTTATACTAAATACGCTAAATTACTTAAAATTATGTTGAATTACACTATATTAAGTTTAATTACACTAAATCACATTACATTACGCTAAAATACGATTAATTACGCTAAATTACATATGAATAGGGACGATATCTTCACTGAAAAGACGAAAAACGACGGCGAAACTTCAAACGGTCATAAAACGAAGCTCGAGTGTCCGATTTCAGCAAAATGACCACTTTTCGGAAAGCTTGCGAAAATGCGCATGCGTCCGTGCCCGCTATGCCGGATTTCGAAATTCAGAATTGCCAAAAAACTAAGGGAAGAGCCTCAAAACTTGAGTTGAAGTTTCCGATTAAGATTTTCATTTCTATTATTCAATCCAAGTAGCTCAGTATTTTTGGAACTTGTAGAATACCAATTTTTACTATTTTTGGAATTTTTTTAGTATTTTTTATGATTCATGAAAGATGGCACAGAATCGGTCTACTTTAGCGTAATTTTGCGTAGTTTAGCGTAATTAGCGGAGTTATTGTAATTTAGCATAATTTAGTGTAATTCAACATAATTTATTGTAATATAGTGTAATTCAACATAATTTCAAGTATTTAGTGTATTTTTTTGCTAATTATAAATCAAAAGAAGTAATTTAACAAATAATTTAAACAAAAAATTCAAATTGTCAGTATTAGATTTCTTTAGTTTGCTCTTTTTGGTGTCTGAAAAAAAAAAAAAAAATCTAAACCGAAATGGCAATTCGGTTTAGGCTAAAAAACCCCTAAACCGAATTGCCATCTCGGTTTAAGGGGTTTTACACGAAAGGTTACATAGTTTGGGCTTTGTTTTTGTGAAAATAGGGTAAACCGAATAGCCTATTCGGTGAAGCAAAAAAAAACCCCCTTAACCGAACAAGCTATTCGATTTTTGCTATTTTTATAAAAAACTCCGTAATCATGTTGGTTATTTAACTTTAATTATTTTAATTACTGTTTTTAAAAAAATCCTTCTAATTCTTTGGAACAAATTTTCTCAACA
Organism: Carex parvula; assembly: GCA_025461045.1. Lineage (NCBI taxonomy): Eukaryota > Viridiplantae > Streptophyta > Magnoliopsida > Poales > Cyperaceae > Carex > Carex parvula. The sequence goes on along the minus strand of JAJGRW010001314.1, from coordinate 173,229 downwards.
ACTAATTAATGTCGTCCTTTAGTCAATTTGAATTACCAATCCAGGTCATTGGATAAGTCAAGTCATATATAAATGCTTAAAGGTGTCTATTGGTTTACTGAAATGCAATGACAATATATAATGGATATATTCAAATATTTGCGGGTCAACTAAAAAATGATATTCTTGAGATTTATTTAACTTATAGTACATTAAAAAAATTCAATTCTTTTCTCTTAGTGATGGCATTCATAAATTGCAGTTGGCACTGACTATGCTTCTTGTTCAGCACCCTTTGGATTATCAGCCTTTGTTTGGGATGGAAAAAAAGCAAAAATGAAAATAGAAGATTTATTGTTGCTTGAATAAATCGCTTATATATATGTTAATCTTTTCGTTTGAAAACTTGGGTTTAAATTTCAACATCAATGAATTATGCATTTGGATGCAATATTTCAAATTTTCAATTCATCATAAGGTAACTCTTAGGTCACTTGATTAGGTAGAGGTTATTGTGAAGTCTATGATTAATAAAACATTGAATAATTCTATGTGATTTAGAGCATCTATATTCCAACAACTCAAATGAGTTTTTAAATAACTGTTAATCACTTTTTATAAATTAAGGTCTTTAAAGTTTCTAACTTTTATATTCTTAAAATTAATTTTAGACTTTCTATTAAACCACTTCAGCAATAAATTAAAAAGAAAAATAATTTAAGCTAATCATTTGACCAGTATATAATTTATAAATAGTTTTTTAATAAGAAACTTTATTGTAGACGCTTTGAAATTGAATTAAAAACTGCTACATTAAGTTAGAAAATCTAATAATACTAATACTGTAGATGCTCTTTAGAGCTCTTATCCAGTTTTATATATCGAGTAAAATAGGAGAACACCATCTAAGCACGACTTGACCGGAAATCAATTTGGTCAAGTCCTAATATATAGTTTTTTGTTCCTTGGTTCATTTGTTTATTCGGCCTTTGATTTGTTTTCATTTTGAAATTTAAGACCAAATATCGTCCAAGGAGCAATTATTTCCATAAACAACCCTGTTAATATAATAGATTGAACTAAATTTCTCTTAGCCTTAGCCGCTCTTTTAATTTTTCTAGCCTTAGCCGCTCTTTTAATTTTTCACTTCTCTTTTTCTCTTTTCGCCTCCACAATCCACAGTCCTCCGACGAGACGACGAGCTCCACCACCGAAAAACACCTAATGACTCCGCCTCCGCCACACTCGCAGCCGACGGATAGTAAGTGTGTCTTTTGAATATTTCTCCTTTTGTTCACTAAAGTAGATAGTTGATAGTACAATGATTGGTTTCTGTGTTATCTAATTAGTGGGTGTGAAGCTTTACCTCACATCAAATCAGACGGTGGATATGCTTTACCAACTATAAAGGTCATGAGATATCCATGAAAGAATTCCTATCTCGCCTTCCTTTTCAAAAATGGATCACAAGCTTTAATTGTGACTAATGGTGGTGGTAACATAACCAAAAAGGCCATGATAACACTAATTTAAAAAGGGGCTTGTTGCTTAAGGTTTTTGTCATTATCTGGACATAGTATTAGTAATGTGCGCCGCATCTAACAATAAATATAGTTCCTAGCCATTTTTTTAGGGGCTCTTAATTTATGAAAGAGACCGAAAGATAACTATCAAACTCAATTTTAATTGGGCATCATAGGTCATGAGATAGCATTCTAGGTTTGTTCAGTAACAATTATTAGGCAATAATTATGTAAACTTTACTATCTTTCTTTTACATACTTTGAGGCGATTTCACAGCGCGATTTCGTCTCCTTCCGATCAGAGCGTGAGTGAGAAGAGAGATAAGAGATGCCTAGAGAGATAATAACTATACAGGTGGGTCAATGCGGGAATCAAATAGGAATGGAGTTCTGGAAGCAGCTATGCCTTGAGCACAGCATAGGTAAAGATGGTCTCCTCGAGGATTTTGCTACTCAGTTTTTTTTTTTTTTTCCCTTTTTCTTTTGGATATCTGAGATTTGATTTAAATTGTTTCAAAAAGAAGTTTGAACCTCTAATAGTGCATAAAATGCCAATGTAGGGAGGAGACAGGAAGGATGTGTTCTTCTACCAAGCTGATGACCAGCACTACATACCTCGAGCTCTGCTAATGGACCTTGAGCCAAGGGTTATAAATGGGATTAAATTTAGCGAGTACAGAAACCTCTACAATCATGAAAATATCTATGTTTCAGATCATGGAGGAGGTGCAGGGAATAATTGGGCTAGTGGATACCACCAGGTGTTTCAGATCAAGCTGTTTATAATTTACCAGCTGTTATGTGTATATATATGCATCTGTTATATTATTTCTTAGTTAAAATTTTGCAACAGACAACCATCCACATATTTATTTGTGTGTATGTGTGTGTTTACTGTTTAACAGGGAGAGCAAGTGGTGGATGATATAATGGACATGGTTGATCGAGAAGCTGATGGAAGTGACAGCCTGGAGGGTTTTGTCTTGTGCCACTCTATTGCTGGCAGGACTGGCTCAGGTTTGTTTCTTTTCTAATTTTTTCATCTCAAGTTGTTCCAACTTTTTACTTTATATTTGTTCATCCTCACACTCTGTTCTATACGTGTTATGCAAAAGCAATTCTTCTAAATATTTGGCTCTTTGAATTGCTGCTGTTTGATGTTGTTACCATATGGATTTGTTATATTACAGGATAGCTTAACATTTTGTCAGAGCGGAGTTCCTATGTGTATATGTAAGACCTGGCTTTTCTTAAAATGTTGCAGATAATGACTTGATAATTAGAAAAGGTTTAGTCAAGCAAAATACAGCTAAATACTCGTATGTTTCTTTGTACCTACGCATCATCATTTCATAAGTTGAGCTATAAATTGTTAGAACCAGTTCCTGGATTAGCTTGACTTGATGTTCGTTTAATGCGGGCTCAGTAAATGCAATGGCAGAACTGTCTAATTTAATGGTATATATTTTCCAGTTATATATATCCAATGGTTATTTGCATAATTTACGAGTATCAAAATGTCCGTTTGTTAGCTGCAAGCACGAGAAGTATACATCGTAATCTTCGATTTTGGTAAACATTTTAGTGAAATTAGCAAAGAAAGAACCTGGTGTAGGTTATGCAAGATTTTATTTCTGACCATATTTCTCTAGTCTCAATAAAATCTAACCTTACTACGGCAACTTACATTTTGCTCCGGCTTTCTTCCACAGTCATGGCCTCTTGCATTCTATAACTTCTATATTCCATGTGTGCAACTCATCAATGGAAGAAACATCACATTTTCCCCTTTGAAAATTAGTATGCATCTCATCTTTCTTTCTCCCAATACTTTAAAGTCACCCAATTACTTATCTTTCTGATATCTGAAGACAGTGGAGGAAAGTTGTGTTTGGTACCTTTGGAGTAAATACGGAACAAAAGGGTACGTTTATGCGGTAGTGTATGAGATGTATCATTTTTTAGGGATGAAATAAGTGATATGACATTTTGCATGGGTAGAGACGTAAATGTCCCGATTTCATAAAGAAAACTTAGATTCTGATGAGTTGCCCCTTTTGCACAGGCATGGGCTCGTATCTCCTTGAAACCCTAAATGACCGCTACTCGAAAAAACTTGTGCAGACCTATAGTGTCTTCCCAAACCAAAATGAGACCTCTGATGTGGTGGTCCAGCCCTACAACTCCCTGCTTACACTAAAGCGCCTTGCTCTGAACGCTGACTGTGTGGTTGTGTTAGACAACACTGCACTGAACCGAATTGCTGTCGAACGGCTGCACCTCACAAACCCAACTTTTGCTCAGACAAACTCCCTTGTGTCTACTGTAATGTCAGCCAGCACAACTACATTGCAATATCCTGGATATATGAATAATGATCTTGTTGGTTTATTGGCTTCACTAATAACGACCCCAAGGTGCCATTTCTTGATGACAGTTTATACGCCACTTACAGTGGAGAGACAGGTAAATGACTTCCTCAAGCTTCATATTGGTTAAAATTCTTACCAGTGTCCAGGTTTCATAGAGTATAACTTGGTCATGGTAGTTTTTGTGAAGGGTTGTAGCCATCTAGCTTTTATGATGGTTTAGTTGGCTATGAAGTGGTGTTGAAACTTTCAAAAGATTATTTGAGCTGGAGATGATACATGACAGTGCTTTGAATTCTGAATAATTTGGATTTCTTGGTGGGGGGTGGGGGGGAGAAACACCTCCAGGACCTAAAGCAAACTTTCAAACTATACCAAGTCATGGTTCATAGATCCTTTACCAGTGAAAAAGAAAGATGAACAGACTAGATACCTCTATTAGTAAACAAAACATGAACATTATTGTAATATTGAATTTAAAAAAATATTTATCAGTTTCAAAAGTACTATTCTAACAAAATTAGGATGTTCTACAATATTTAAGTATCTGTTTTTGGTAGGCTAACATGATACGCAAGACTACAGTTCTTGATGTGATGAGAAGGCTGTTACAGACTAAGAACATAACGTGCTCTTCATATGCTCGCACTAAAGAGGCTAGCCAAGCCAAATATATTTCAATACTAAACATCATTCAAGGAGAGGTGGATCCAACTCAGGTAAAGTGGACACTCGTTTCTTTTGATTAGGAAAAGTTGCTATAGTTTTCCATCTTTCGGAATTTTATTTTTTAATAAAAAGAAAAGGATTGCCACTTTGCCAGTAACTTTACTAGAAAATCCTAACAGCGGCATTCCTTTCAGTATACATAGAGACCTCAAATATTGCACTGGCACCGATGGCTGTACATTATCATACTAATTACTGCCACTTTCTTGTAAATGGTGTATTATAACTTTTAGCTCAAATAATGCAAAGTATGTGATTTTAAAATTATGAAACATGAAAGCTTGCAGAGAATAAGGGAAAGGAAGCTTGTGAATTTTATATAGTGGGGACCTGCTAGCATTCAGGTTGCTTTGTCTAGAAAATCGCCATATGTCCAGACTCCTCACAGGGTATGATTTCGTTTGTTCTTCCTTTTAAGTTTCATATTTTTGATGTTACTGTAATTGGGTTATCAGATAACTTACTAGATTGCTATAATAGTTATCATGTTAAGTTCCATTTTAGTATTGTTTGTATAGGCTGTCAATATTTAGGGTTTATTCAAATAACACTTGAGAATCCTCATGGTGGTGAGTTGTAGTCAACATCCATTTGGGTGTTGTCATCTAGCTATTTGAAGACAGAATCCGGCCTATGTAATTAAAATTGAGTTGAGCTAATAATGACCCAGTGCCCCAATAGTCAAATGGTTCTGTTATGCATTGTTGTCAAAATTATGCAATACTAGGTGCAAGTGTCACTCATTTTGCAAACCTCACAAGTGTATAATAAGGTTTCAAGTTCACTAGGTCTCTATTCCCTTTTTAATAGCTCATAACAAGACATCTAACTGCTCAAATCTCTGCTTCTCTTTTCCACTGTATACTTGGTAAAAGTGCTTCCCCCGTCTCTCACTCTCTCTCTTTTACACTCTTTGTTTGTTTGTGTTTATATAGGTTAGTGGGTTAATGCTTGCAAATCACACTAGCATAAGGCATCTGTTCAGAAAGTGCGTGAGCAGTTACAAAACACTGAGGAAGAAACATGCTTTTATTGACATCTACCGGAAATTTCCCATGTTTGCTGTGAGTCACGTCGTAGCAATTTTATTATATCTTAGTTTCATCTATCTTAACTATCTATTGTTGGTTTATGTATATTTTGTTCATGCCTTTTTTTTGGGTCCAGGTTAATGATCTGTTTGAGTTTGATGAGTCTAGAGAGATCATAGAAAGCCTTGTCGATGAATACAAGGCATGTGAGTCACCGGATTACATAAAATGGGGCATGGAGGTAATCATTAAGTTCAATTGTATTCTATTTTTTTTTTTGGTTGGTATGGAATGGTGGACCATGAGTGTGATTTTAATATCGTAGATACTATAGTTCTTTAGTGTTTCTGGTTTCGTTTACTGGTACTCCAGTAAAGTGGTTTTTTTTTTTTTTTTTTGTTCTTAACACTACTTGTGATTCATTTAGTAATTTATTGTAATTTCCTCAGGACGCTGGAGATGCAAAGTTGGTGGTCTGAAAATATTTAAGATGGAAGTATTTATCACCGGTAAGAGATTGCTTAAAAAAGAGTTTAAGGAAAAATCGAAGAACATAGGTTTCTCCATGTGTGAATTAGAGAGGTCTGATATGGTGTTTTTTCAACATGGTCTTTCTTTTGAAAGTTTTTGTTTGCAATTTTTCTGTGGATGGTTGTTTGCTTTGCCTTTTTTGAATTTGCCATGTGTACTTAGCTGTTCAATGTATGGTGCTTGATTTTTGTTATTTAGGTATAGATCATCATTTCTCATGATCTCCTCAGTTTGCTAGTTTTAGCTTTTAAGTCTGCATTTTCTTTTATTACTTCCATGTGGGCATAGTAACGATTGTAATGTTTGGTTTTCTTAATTTGTAGATGAAATGGTTGCACTTGATTGGTTTCTGTTCTTTCCACGAAAATCAATTTTCCTAGTCATCGACACAAACCACTCTGTGCTTTTTTATAATGGGCTCATTAGGCATGTTCCTCAGTCCATTAAACATATGGGCCGGGCTCATGCTATCCATCCATATTATATCCATCACTTTGAGTTACAGCGCATAATCAAACGTTCAAGAAACAGTTTTTATTTTTTTTTTATTATTATTATTATTATGTTACTTGAACCCAGAAGATAAAATGTCCATATTTCTTTTTCGTATGTACATCATTTACACAAAACAGGTAATTGAGACAGAGACTTTGAAATAACAAATGGTACTATGATTTTGTTTTATATATATAATGCTTCTGGCCTCCAAAGTCTACCTACCCCAGCTGTTGTACCAATCCCATTACCTTCCAAAATTTGGTTGATCTTTCCCTTGATCAAATCCATATAAGAACAGATCTTGTTGCAACGCCTTTAGATGATATAGACTTGTGTGAATACTTGGTTCCATGACCACCCACATGGAACTAATAGAATCATACTCATTAGACTAAAAGTTGCTTCCATGAGCACTTTGTCATTCAATTAATGAATGAATTGATTAAATCAACAAATGTGATATATAGAGTACAAACATAAATAGTTCTATTCGAACATAAAAAGTAAAATAGTAATTAAACAACGCTATTAAATTGTGCAATTTTATTAAAAAAGAGTAAATTTTCGTTTGATAAAATATTAATTGGAATAATAAAAATATGAATTATATGATGATATTTTTAATGAAGAGGGTTCAAATGCCTCCATTTTTTGTGCCTCCACCATGCCTCCATTTTGAAAACTTAATAACCTCAAAATTTAAAACTTAGAAGTCAAAATAAAACCGTTGGATTTGATCTACATCATTTTAGCTATGTGCTCATAAAAAATTATCACATTTCAATTTTGTTTTTATGTGAATTAATAAGTTCAAAAATCAACGTTAGAAATTATCTCTATTAGTACGTTTTTTACAAGCTCTTGATGACAACCAAAACAAATTAAAATATCATAAATTTTTTACACGTGCATAGATAAAATGATGTAGATCATATCCAGCGGTTTTATTTTGACTTTTGAGTTTTAAATTTTGAGTTATTAAAGTTTTTAAAAATGGAGGCATGGTGGAGGCATGAAAAATAGAGGCATTTGAACCCTCCTCATTTTTAATTATGATTAATAATATGATGATGATTATGATACTAATAGTCATAATGATGATGACAATGATGATGATGATGATCTCAAATAAAAACATTATAATAAATAATGATAATAATATTACTAATAGTTTTTATATTGGGATTTATAAACAACAATAATTATACAATATATTAAAAGTCCTATAAAATAATGCTAATATAATAAAAATATTATATTATGAATAATGACTCTTGTAAATAATAATAATAATAAATAAAATATAGTATAAAATAATTTAATCACTATTCCGCAGATAGCTAATATGTTGTATGTCATCCGACCTACTTGTTAGAATAGCATAGTAGTTTATTCAACGCTATTTTTAATCTTCTAATATGCGTTTGAGAATCCATCCAGCAAGAGAGAATTGACTCTTGTTTATTTTCAAAATTTTAGTATTTAAAATTATATATAATTTTCTTTATATTACCGTAAATTTACTCTAATACTTATATAAAAAATTTATATAATTGACTCCCATAATTTAAAAATCTGACTGACAATCATTTTCAGTCAGAATAGCACACTGTTTTACTATTCCAAATGTTATCATGCAAGCCCATATAATTTGGTATTTTATACCAAAATTGCATGGCCGCATGTATAAAGACTGAAGCTAGCACAAGGTATGTATAACATTTTAAGCATGTTAGCATCGGTAAAAATGTCATAGTTGGATCATTTTTATTTTAAGATGGCCCACCATCTGCCTACCCAATCTATCGCTGTATCACTAGTCATGTCATGAACAGATCCAAGATTTATAAAATCTTTATTTATCAACCACACCACACAAGATTTTATTTTTTTTAAATGATAAAGATTGGATTGAAACCCAAGATTGACATTCCTTTTCTTCAACTTAAGCTGCAATACTGCTGTGCCTGCTGTTCTGGTAAAGGCCAGAGAAAGGGACCAGAGTATTATGGACTTCAAACATCACCAATTTACCATTCAATTTTTTTTTAATTCATCAATTTAATTATTGCATATGCCAATGTTGGTTATGGCATAACTAGTTTTGTAAGTACTTTTATTCCATACTTATAGAGTCAAATAAGAATAAAATTAGATAGAATAGCATGATATAAGAAATCACTTATGCTGTTATAAATTAACTCACTATATAGGTTTGCATAAAATTATAACACAATTTTTAAAATCTCTCCCATAACTTAACTTTAAGTCACAATCAAATAAGAATATCTTATGCCGTCGTAATTTTAAATAAACAACTTATTCCATCGTGTAACTTTAACCCACAATGAAACATGAGCTATAGTAATAATGACAAATATATCATGAGTTGACCGGATCAGTTTATTATATATTGGCATGAGGTGAAATCATGTGGTATACCATTAATTTCGGTTTGAAAGGATGCATTCCTGCTTCCAAAAGATCAAAACACAATTATTATGTGTTTTGTGGGGCCATGAAGAGGCCTTGGCCATGCTGTTTGCTGCACTTTCACTGAGATGGATCTGTGTCAAATTCTGATAACTTAGCTTGGCCATACCAGATTCTTTGACAAAAAGACATCAGGTGACGTACCTTTTTAGCTGCCTCCACTTCACAAGTTGTTTGTCTCCTTGCACAAACCACCTCCTTTGTGTGAAAATCTCAAATTATATTGATCAGAACGGAGCTAGATTTTCGAACTATGAGAATCAAATACACAATAAGAGTAAATTATATAAAATTTTTTTATGAAGATGGAAGTTAATTTATTACAATACCATGATATTTTACTCTAAATTATATTAAAAATTATACGTAAATACAAAAATTATACTCGAATATTCGAGAACAGAAGAATAAAGGGTTAAAAATGGGTGTAAATATTTTTCTTTGTTGTAATATATTTGTGTTGTACGATCAAAGTGAACATACAGTGTTTCATGGTTCATAAGAAACTAAAAAGAATGTATTTATGTAAGGGGAGTTTAATTTGTTGTAAGACTTAAAAGATTTCTATTTTATGCTTAAATAATATATAGTTGCATACTTGCATGCAATTCATTCTTATGAAATAGTAAGTATGCATTTTCATATTTCTTTCTCTGCAGTATGCAATATGGGACAGTGCTACGGTGCTACTCGTATATAAGGGCCCTCCGTGCTACGGCTCACTTTTTGAGTTTTTAAAATCCTAACGGTCGATCCGAACCGTTCAACTGATCTCCATATGAATATGTACTTGCAAACCAAATTTTATATTTTTTAGAATTTTTTTATTATTTTAAGCCACTTTGAAAAAACACTAATTTGTACACAACAGTAAACTTTTAGACCATTGGATCAGCGATTTTCAAAGTGGCTTAATAAATAGTAAAAAAATTCTAAAAAATGTAAAATTTGGTTTGCAAGTACATATTCATACGGAGATCATGTTGAACGGTTTGGATCGACCGTTAGAATTTTGAAAACTCAAAAAGTGAGCCGTAGCACGGAGGGGCCCTTATATATGCGTAGCATATTAGCCAGATTCTGCATATATGTATGAATATAAGATTACAAATGGGTATATTTTTCTTTTCTTTATTTCGAGTGGAAGTAAAACCCGGCAAACTGTTCATGTATGATCTCAAAATCTATGCAGATAGGAGACCTTTTAGAAGAACTTCCAAAAAATCAAGAACTTCAATTAATTTTTATACATAAACATGAAAGAAAACATGAAAGAAAAATATGGAAAATATATACTATCACCTTAGTTCAATCAAAAGTATGTAATTAATTAAATTGTTATGTGATTCCGTTGACGACAATAATAATAACTTTATTGCACCAGGTTAATCTGTCCATGAAACTTGATCTAGAATAAACCGAGTCTAAATCTATTTTTAGTAAAAATATATTGGAATTCAATAATTATCTAATTGTTTTATTTATAAGAGATTCATCATTTGAGTTTCAAATTTACAAGGACGTTGTATTTGTCTCTATTAAACTAAGTCTAAATCATTAATATGCCTTCATATTTGGGAAAAGTAATTAATATGTTTGCTCAAGGAATGATCGTCTTAATTATTAATCAGGTGACTGGAACTTTTTCTTTGTTTTATATTTGTTTAGGGTTCACATCAGGTTCATGATATATAACCAACATAATTTGTGAGCCCAATTATTTGTTATAATATATATATATATATATATAAGATGAGGCTACGGTGCTATGCATAGCACGGATTGGGTCCGTGCTACGGCTCAAATTTGACTTTTCAAAATTCTAACGGTCGATCTGAACCGTTCAACATGATTATAAAATGAATATGTACTTGCAAACCAAATTTTACATTTTTTCGAATTTTTTTACTATTTTTTTAGATAGGCTGTTTTTGGATGGTCCAGATTTCAGATCAAGTGATTTTCGAAAAAATAGTAAAAAAATTCGAAAAAATGTAAAATTTGGTTTGCAAATACATATTCATTTTATAATCATGTTGAACGGTTCGGATCAACCGTTAGGATTTTGAAAAGTCAAAGTTTGAGCCGTAGCACGGACTCAATCCGTTATGCATAGCACCGTAGCCTCACTCTATATATAATATATATATATATATCT
>JAJGRW010001314.1:0-156816 GCA_025461045.1 Carex parvula | reverse complement strand
TCTTGGTGCTACTAATTAGTTTTTGCTATTTTAAAGTTTAAATAATTAATCTGAAGTGTTCAACGTGTTTTCCATATTAAAATGTGCTTGGAGATCAAATTTTACATTTTTTTGAATTTTTTTACTATTTTTTATGGATTTTTGAAAATCACTGTTTTTCATAATAATAAATAAATAAAATCTGAAAACAGTGATTTTCAAAAATCTATAAAAAATAGTACAAAAATTCTAAACAAAGTAAAATTTGGTCTCCAAGTACATTTTAATATGGAGAACACGTTGAGCACTTCAGATCGACTATTTAAACTTTGAAAATCACAAAAATGAATTGGTAGTACCAAGATCTTGGTAATACCACTTTGATCTTAACCAACCTCTATATATATATATATATATATATATAGGACATGGCTAGCGTGCTACGCGTAGCATAGAGCACTCCGTGCTACGGCTCACTTTTTGAGTTTTCAAAATCCTAACGGTCGATCCGAACCGTTGAACATGATCTCCATATTAATATGTACTTGTAAACCAAATTTTACATTTTTTAGAATTTTTTTACTATTTATTAAGCCACTTTGAAAAAACACTAATTTGTACACAACAGTAAAATCTGCTGGACCATTGGATCAGCGATTTTCAAAGTGGCTTAATAAATAGTAAAAAAATTCTAAAAAATGTAAAATTTGGTTTGCAAGTACATATTAATATGGAGATCATGTTCAACGGTTCGGATCGACCGTTAGGATTTTGAAAAATCAAAAAGTGAGCCGTAGCACGGAGATGCCCTATGCTACGCGTAGCATATTAGCCAAATCCTATATATATATATATATATATATACACATATATATAGAGTAAGGCTACGGTGCTTTGCAAAGTAAACCACCCCGTTTACTTCGGGCTACTTTTTGGATTTTGAAAATCCTAACAACCGATCCGAACCGTTCAACATATTCTAAACATTGAAATGTGCTTGGAGACCAAATTTTACATTTTTTGGAATTTTTTTACTATTTATTAAGCCACTTTGAAAATCGCTGATCCGACAGCGAACAGTAAAAAACAGTAAAATTTTCTGGACCACCGGATCAGAAACTTTCAAAGTGGCTTAATAAATAGTAAAAAAATTCCAAAAAATATAAAATTTGGTCTCCAAGCACATTTCAATGTTTAGAACATGTTGAACGGTTCGGATCGGTTGTTTGGATTTTCAAAATTCAAAAAGTAGCCCGAAGTAAACGGGGTGGTTTACTTTGCAAAGCACCGTAGCCTTACACACACACACACACACACACACACATATATACATACATACATACATATATATATATATATATATGAGACCGGCTAATGTCATAACGTTATAACTTCGGCCGAAGTTATAACGAGTCGTTTATTAGTTTTTAAAATTCAAACAACCTGATCCGAACCGTTCAACTTTTTCTAAATATTGAAATGTGCTTGGAGACTAAATTTTACATTTTTTGGAATTTTTTTACTATTTATTAAGCCACTTTGAAAATCGCAGATCTACTGTGAACAATAAAAAACAGTAAAATTTTCTGGACCACCGGATCAGTATTTTCAAAGTGGCTTAATAAATAGTAAATAAATTCCAAACAATGTAAAATTTAGTCTCCAAGCACATTTCAATATTTAGAACATGTTGAACGGTTCGGATCGGTTGTTTGGATTTTGAAATTGCAAAAATGACTCGTTATAACTTCGGCCGAAGTTATAACGTTATGATATTAGCCAACCTCTGTATATAGATATATAGATACATATATATAGATATCTATATAGATATATCTATATATATGTATATATAGATATCTATATAGATATATCTCTATATATATATATAGATCTATATATACATATATATAGATATATGGGGCTGGCTACTATGCTTATATAAGCATATGCCCACATATGCTTATAACTCATTTTTGCGTTTCCAATGTTCAAATGGTCGATCCGACCGTTCATCTTGTTCTCCATATTAATATGTGCTTGGAGACCAAATTTTATATTTTTCTGAATTTTTTTACTATTTATTAAGCCACTTTGAAAATTGCTGATCATATGGTCCAGAATTTTGTTGCACTGTTTTTACTGTTCACCCGGATCAGCAATTTCAAAGTGGCTTAATAAATAGTAAAAAAATTCAGAAAAATGTAAAATTTGGTCTCCAAGCACATATTAATATGGAGAACAAGATGAACGGTCGGATCGACCATTTGAACATTGGAAACGCAAAAATGAGTTATAAGCATATGTGGGCATATGCTTATATAAGCATAATAGCCAAGCACTAAATATATATAGATATATCTATATAGATATCTATATAGATATCTTTCTATATATTATATATAGAGTGAGGCTACGGTGCTATGCATAGTACGGATTGAGTCTGTGCTACGGCTCAAACTTTGACTTTTCAAAATCCTAACGGTTGATCCGAACCGTTCAACATGATTATAAAATGAATATGTATTTGCAAACCAAATTTTACATTTTTTCGAATTTTTTTACTATTTTTTCGAAAATCACTTGATCTGAACATTATGGACCATCCAAAAACAGCCTATCTAAAAAAATAGTAAAAAAATTCGAAAAAATGTAAAATTTGGTTTGCAAGTACATATTCATTTTATAATCATGTTGAACGGTTCAGATCGACCGTTAGAATTTTGAAAAGTCAAATTTTGAGCCGTAGCACGGACCCAATCCGTGCTATGCATAGCACCGTAGCCTCACTCTTATATATATATATATATATATATATATATATATATATAACAAATAATTGGGCTCACAAATTATGTTGGTTATATATCATGAACCTGATGTGAACCCTAAACAAATATAAAACAAAGAAAAAGTTCCAGTCACCTGATTAATAATTAAGACGATCATTCCTTGAGCAAACATACTAATTACTTTTCCCAAATATGAAGGCATATTAATGATTTAGACTTAGTTTAATTAGAGACAAATACAACGTCCTTGTAAATTTGAAACTCAAATGATGAATCTCTTATAAATATTAAACAATTAGATAATTATTGAATTCCAATATATTTTTACTAAAAATAGATTTAGACTCGGTTTATTCTAGATCAAGTTTCATGGACAGATTAACCTGGTGCAATAAAGTTATTATTATTGTCGTCATCACGGAATCACATAACAAATTTAATTAATTACATACTTTTGATTGAACTAAGGTGATAGTATATATTTTCCATATTTTTCTTTCATGTTTTCTTTCATGTTTATGTATAAAAATTAATTGAAGTTCTTGATTTTTTGGAAGTTCTTCTAAAAGGTCTCCTATCTGCATAGATTTTGAGATCATACATGAACAGTTTGCCGGGTTTTACTTCCACTCGAAATAAAGAAAAGAAAAATATACCCATTTGTAATCTTATATTCATACATATATGCAGAATCTGGCTAATATGCTACGCATATATAAGGGCCCCTCCGTGCTACGGCTCACTTTTTGAGTTTTCAAAATTCTAACGGTCGATCCAAACCGTTCAACATGATCTCCGTATGAATATGTACTTGCAAACCAAATTTTACATTTTTTAGAATTTTTTTACTATTTATTAAGCCACTTTGAAAATCGCTGATCCAATGGTCCAGAAAAGTTTATTGTTGTGTACAAATTAGTGTTTTTTCAAAGTGGCTTAATAAATAGTAAAAAAATTCTAAAAAATATAAAATTTGGTTTGCAAGTACATATTCATATGGAGTTGAACGGTTCGGATGGACCGTTAGGATTTTAAAAACTCAAAAAGTAAGCCGTAGCACGGAGGGCCCTTATATACGCGTAGCACCGTAGCACTGTCCCATATATGCATACTGCAGAGAAAGAAATATGAAAATGCATACTTACTATTTCATAAGAATGAATTGCATGCAAGTATGCAACTATATATTATTTAAGCATAAAATAGAAATCTTTTAAGTCTTACAACAAATTAAACTCCCCTTACATAAATACATTCTTTTTAGTTTCTTATGAACCATGAAACACTGTATGTTCACTTTGATCGTACAACACAAATATATTACAACAAAAAAAAATATTTACACCCATTTTTAACCCTTTATTCTTCTGTTCTCGAATATTCGAGTATAATTTTTGTATTTACATATAATTTTTAATATAATTTAGAGTAAAATATCATGATATTGTAATAAATTAACTTCCATCTTCATAAAAAAAATTTATATAATTTACTCAAATTGTGTATTTGATTCTCATAGTTCGAAAATCTAGCTCCGTTCAGATCAATATAATTTGAGATTTTCACACAAAGGAGGTGGTTTGTGCAAGGAGACAAACAACTTGTGAAGTGGAGGCAGCTAAAAAGGTACGTCACCTGATGTCTTTTTGTCAAAGAATCTGGTATGGCCAAGCTAAGTTATCAGAATTTGACACAGATCCATCTCAGTGAAAGTGCAGCAAACAGCATGGCCAAGGCCTCTTCATGGCCCCCACAAAACACATAATAATTGTGTTTTGATCTTTTGGAAGCAGGAATGCATCCTTTCAAACCGAAATTAATGGTATACCACATGATTTCACCTCATGCCAATATATAATAAACTGATCCGGTCAACTCATGATATATTTGTCATTATTACTATAGCTCATGTTTCATTGTGGGTTAAAGTTACGATGGAATAAGTTGTTTATTTAAAATTACGACGGCATAAGATATTCTTATTTGATTGTGACTTAAAGTTAAGTTATGGGAGAGATTTTAAAAATTGTGTTATAATTTTATGCAACCTATATAGTGAGTTAATTTATAACAGCATAAGTGATTTCTTATATCATGCTATTCTATCTAATTTTATTCTTATTTGACTCTATAAGTATGGAATAAAGTACTTACAAAACTAGTTATGCCATAACCAAACATTGGCATATGCAATAATTAAATTGATTGAAATTAAAAAAAATTGAATGGTAAATTGGTGATGTTTTGAAGTCCATAATACTCTGGTCCCTTTCTCTGGCCTTTACCAGAACAGCAGGCACAGCAGTAATGCAGCTTAAGTTGAAGAAAAGGAATGTCAAATCTTGGGTTTCAATCCCAATCTTTATCATTTAAAAAAAATAAAATCTTGTGTGGTGTGGTTGATAAATAAAGATTTTATAAATCTTTGGATCTGTTCATGACATGACTAGTGATACAGCGATAGATTGGGTAGGCAGATGGTGGGCCATCTTAAAATAAAAATGATCCAACTATGACATTTTTACCGATGCTAACATGCTTAAAATGTTATACATACCTTGTGCTAGCTTCAGTCTTTATACATGCGGCCATGCAATTTGGGTATAAAATACCAAATTATATGGGCTTGCATTATAACATTTGGAATAGTAAAACAGTGTGCTATTCTGACTGAAAATGATTGTCAGTCAGATTTTTAAATTATGGGAGTCAATTATATAAATTTTTTATATAAGTATTAGAGTAAATTTTACGGTAATTATAAGAAAATTATATATAATTTAAATACTAAAATTTTGAAAATAAACAAGAGTCAATTCTCTCTTGCTGGATGATTCTCAAACGCATATTAGAAGATTAAAAATAGCGTTGAATAAACTACTATGCTATTCTAACAAGTAGGTCGGATGACATACAACATATTAGCTATCTGCGGAATAGTGATTAAATTATTTTATACTATATTTTATTTATTATTATTATTATTTACAAGAGTCATTATTCATAATAATAATTATTTTTATTATATTAGCATTATTTTATAGGACTTTTAATATTATTGTATAATTATTGTTGTTTATAAATACCAATATAAAAACTATTAGTAATATTATTATCATTATTTATTATAATGTTTTTATTTGAGATCATCATCATCATCATTGTCATCATCATTATGACTATTAGTATCATAATCATCATCATTATTATTAATCATAATTAAAAATGAGGAGGGTTCAAATGCCTCTATTTTTCATGCCTCCACCATGCCTCCATTTTTAAAAACTTTAATAACTCAAAATTTAAAACTCAAAAGTCAAAATAAAACCGCTGGATATGATCTACATCATTTTATCTATGCACGTGTATAAAATTTATGATATTTTAATTTTGTTTGGTTGTCATCAAGAGCTTGTAAAAAACGTACTAATGGAGATAATTTCTAAACGTTGATTTTTGAACTTATTGATTCACATAAAAACAAAATTGAAATGCGATAATTTTTTATGAGCACATAGCTAAAATGATGTAGATCAAATCCAACGGTTTTATTTTGACTTCTAAGTTTTAAATTTTGAGTTATTAAAGTTTTTCAAAATGGAGGCATGGTGGAGGCACAAAAAATGGAGGCATTTGAACCCTCTTCATTAAAAATATCATCATATAATTCATATTTTTATTATTCCAATTAATATTTTATCAAACGAAAATTTACTCTTTTTTAATAAAATTGCACAATTTAATAGCGTTGTTTAATTACTATTTTACTTTTTATTGTTCGAATAGAACTATTTATGTTTGTACTCTATATATCACATTTGTTGATTTTAATCAATTCATTCATTAATTGAATGATAAAGTGCTCATGGAAGCAACTTTTAGTCTAATGAGTATGATTCTATTAGTTCCATGTGGATGGTCATGGAACCAAGTATTCACACAAGTCTATATCATCTAAAGGAGTTGCAACAAGATCTGTTCTTATATGGATTTGATCAAGGGAAAGATCAACCAAATTTTGGAAGGTAATGGGATTGGTACAACAGCTGGGGTAGGTAGACTTTGGAGGCCAGAAGCATTATATATATAAAACAAAATCATAGTACCATTTGTTATTTCAAAGTCTCTGTCTCACTTACCTGTTTTGTGTAAATGATGTACATACGAAAAAGAAATATGGACATTTTATCTTCTGGGTTCAAGTAACATAATAATAATAATAATAAAAAATAAAAACTGTTTCTTGAATGTTTGATTATGGGCTGTAACTCAAAGTGATGGATATAATATGGACGGATAGCATGAGCCCGGCCCATATATTTATCTAATGGCCTGAGGAATATGCCTATTGAGCCCATTATAAAAAAGCACAGAGTGGTTTGTGTCGATGACTAGGAAAATTGATTTTCGTGGAAAGAACAGAAATCAATCAAGTGCAACCATTTCATCTACAAATTAAGAAAACCAAACATTACAATCGTTACTATGCCCACATGGAAGTAATAAAAGAAAATGCAGACTTAAAAGCTAAAACTAGCAAACTGAGGAGATCATGAGAAATGATGATCTATACCTAAATAACAAAAATCAAGCACCATACATTGAACAGCTAAGTACACATGGCAAATTCAAAAAAGGCAAAGCAAACAACCATCCACAGAAAAATTGCAAACAAAAACTTTCAAAAGAAAGACCATGTTGAAAAAACACCATATCAGACCTCTCCAATTCACACATGGAGAAACCTATGTTCTTCGATTTTTCCTTAAACTCTTTTTTAAGCAATCTCTTACCGGTGATAAATACCTCCATCTTAAATATTTTCAGACCACCAACTTAGCATCTCCAGCGTCCTGAGGAAATTACAATAAATTACTAAATGAATCACAAGTAGTGTTAAGAACAAAAAAAAAAAAAAACCACTTTACTGGAGTACCAGTAAACGAAACCAGAAACACTAAAGAACTATAGTATCTACGATATTAAAATCACACTCATGGTCCACCATTCCATACCAACCAAAAAAAAAAATAGAATACAATTGAACTTAATGATTACCTCCATGCCCCATTTTATGTAATCCGGTGACTCACATGCCTTGTATTCATCGACAAGGCTTTCTATGATCTCTCTAGACTCATCAAACTCAAACAGATCATTAACCTGGACCCAAAAAAAAGGCATGAACAAAATATACATAAACCAACAATAGATAGTTAAGATAGATGAAACTAAGATATAATAAAATTGCTACGACGTGACTCACAGCAAACATGGGAAATTTCCGGTAGATGTCAATAAAAGCATGTTTCTTCCTCAGTGTTTTGTAACTGCTCACGCACTTGCTGAACAGATGCCTTATGCTAGTGTGATTTGCAAGCATTAACCCACTAACCTATATAAACACAAACAAACAAAGAGTGTAAAAGAGAGAGAGTGAGAGACGGGGGAAGCACTTTTACCAAGTATACAGTGGAAAAGAGAAGCAGAGATTTGAGCAGTTAGATGTCTTGTTATGAGCTATTAAAAAGGGAATAGAGACCTAGTGAACTTGAAACCTTATTATACACTTGTGAGGTTTGCAAAATGAGTGACACTTGCACCTAGTATTGCATAATTTTGACAACAATGCATAACAGAACCATTTGACTATTGGGGCACTGGGTCATTATTAGCTCAACTCAATTTTAATTACATAGGCCGGATTCTGTCTTCAAATAGCTAGATGACAACACCCAAATGGATGTTGACTACAACTCACCACCATGAGGATTCTCAAGTGTTATTTGAATAAACCCTAAATATTGACAGCCTATACAAACAATACTAAAATGGAACTTAACATGATAATTATTATAGCAATCTAGTAAGTTATCTGATAACCCAATTACAGTAACATCAAAAATATGAAACTTAAAAGGAAGAACAAACGAAATCATACCCTGTGAGGAGTCTGGACATATGGCGATTTTCTAGACAAAGCAACCTGAATGCTAGCAGGTCCCCACTATATAAAATTCACAAGCTTCCTTTCCCTTATTCTCTGCAAGCTTTCATGTTTCATAATTTTAAAATCACATACTTTGCATTATTTGAGCTAAAAGTTATAATACACCATTTACAAGAAAGTGGCAGTAATTAGTATGATAATGTACAGCCATCGGTGCCAGTGCAATATTTGAGGTCTCTATGTATACTGAAAGGAATGCCGCTGTTAGGATTTTCCAGTAAAGTTACTGGCAAAGTGGCAATCCTTTTCTTTTTATTAAAAAATAAAATTCCGAAAGATGGAAAACTATAGCAACTTTTCCTAATCAAAAGAAACGAGTGTCCACTTTACCTGAGTTGGATCCACCTCTCCTTGAATGATGTTTAGTATTGAAATATATTTGGCTTGGCTAGCCTCTTTAGTGCGAGCATATGAAGAGCACGTTATGTTCTTAGTCTGTAACAGCCTTCTCATCACATCAAGAACTGTAGTCTTGCGTATCATGTTAGCCTACCAAAAACAGATACTTAAATATTGTAGAACATCCTAATTTTGTTAGAATAGTACTTTCGAAACTGATAAATATTTTTTTAAATTCAATATTACAATAATGTTCATGTTTTGTTTACTAATAGAGGTATCTAGTCTGTTCATCTTTCTTTTTTCACTGGTAAAGGATCTATGAACCATGACTTGGTATAGTTTGAAAGTTTGCTTTAGGTCCTGGAGGTGTTTCTCCCCCCCCCCCCCACCAAGAAATCCAAATTATTCAGAATTCAAAGCACTGTCATGTATCATCTCCAGCTCAAATAATCTTTTGAAAGTTTCAACACCACTTCATAGCCAACTAAGCCATCATAAAAGCTAGATGGCTACAACCCTTCACAAAAACTACCATGACCAAGTTATACTCTATGAAACCAGGACACTGGTAAGAATTTTAACCAATATGAAGCTTGAGGAAGTCATTTACCTGTCTCTCCACTGTAAGTGGGTATAACCTGTCATCAAGAAATGGCACCTTGGGGTCGTTATTAGTGAAGCCAATAAACCAACAAGATCATTATTCATATATCCAGGATATCGCAATGTAGTTGTGCTGGCTGACATTACAGTAGACACAAGGGAGTTTGTCTGAGTAAAAGTTGGGTTTGTGAGGTGCAGCCGTTCGACAGCAATTCGGTTCAGTGCAGTGTTGTCTAACACAACCACACAGTCAGCGTTCAGAGCAAGGCGCTTTAGTGTAAGCAGGGAGTTGTAGGGCTGGACCACCACATCAGAGGTCTCATTTTGGTTTGGGAAGACATTATAGGTCTGCACAAGTTTTTTCGAGTAGCGGTCATTTAGGGTTTCAAGGAGATACGAGCCCATGCCTGTGCAAAAGGGGCAACTCATCAGAATCTAAGTTTTCTTTATGAAATCGGGACATTTATGTCTCTACCCATGCAAAATGTCATATCACTTATTTCATCCCTAAAAAATGATACATCTCATACACTACCGCATAAACGTACCCTTTTGTTCCGTATTTACTCCAAAGGTACCAAACACAACTTTCCTCCACTGTCTTCAGATATCAGAAAGATAAGTAATTGGGTGACTTTAAAGTATTGGGAGAAAGAAAGATGAGATGCATACTAATTTTCAAAGGGGAAAATGTGATGTTTCTTCCATTGATGAGTTGCACACATGAAATATAGAAGTTTTAGAATGCAAGAGGCCATGACTGTGGAAGAAAGCCGGAGCAAAATGTAAGTTGCCGTAGTAAGGTTAGATTTTATTGAGACTAGAGAAATATGGTCAGAAATAAAATCTTGCATAACCTACACCAGGTTCTTTCTTTGCTAATTTCACTAAAATGTTTACCAAAATCGAAGATTACGATGTATACTTCTCGTGCTTGCAGCTAACAAACGGACATTTTGATACTCGTAAATTATGCAAATAACCATTGGATATATATAACTGGAAAATATATACCATTAAATTGGACAGTTCTGCCATTGCATTTACTGAGCCCGCATTAAACGAACATCAAGTCAAGCTAATCCAGGAACTGGTTCTAACAATTTATAGCTCAACTTATGAAATGATGATGCGTAGGTACAAAGAAACATACGAGTATTTAGCTGTATTTTGCTTGACTAAACCTTTTCTAATTATCAAGTCATTATCTGCAACATTTTAAGAAAAGCCAGGTCTTACATATACACATAGGAACTCCGCTCTGACAAAATGTTAAGCTATCCTGTAATATAACAAATCCATATGGTAACAACATCAAACAGCAGCAATTCAAAGAGCCAAATATTTAGAAGAATTGCTTTTGCATAACACGTATAGAACAGAGTGTGAGGATGAACAAATATAAAGTAAAAAGTTGGAACAACTTGAGATGAAAAAATTAGAAAAGAAACAAACCTGAGCCAGTCCTGCCAGCAATAGAGTGGCACAAGACAAAACCCTCCAGGCTGTCACTTCCATCAGCTTCTCGATCAACCATGTCCATTATATCATCCACCACTTGCTCTCCCTGTTAAACAGTAAACACACACATACACACAAATAAATATGTGGATGGTTGTCTGTTGCAAAATTTTAACTAAGAAATAATATAACAGATGCATATATACACATAACAGCTGGTAAATTATAAACAGCTTGATCTGAAACACCTGGTGGTATCCACTAGCCCAATTATTCCCTGCACCTCCTCCATGATCTGAAACATAGATATTTTCATGATTGTAGAGGTTTCTGTACTCGCTGAGTTTAATCCCATTTATAACCCTTGGCTCAAGGTCCATTAGCAGAGCTCGAGGTATGTAGTGCTGGTCATCAGCTTGGTAGAAGAACACATCCTTCCTGTCTCCTCCCTACATTGGCATTTTATGCACTATTAGAGGTTCAAACTTCTTTTTGAAACAATTTAAATCAAATCTCAGATATCCAAAAGAAAAAGGGAAAAAAAAAAAAAAAAACTGAGTAGCAAAATCCTCGAGGAGACCATCTTTACCTATGCTGTGCTCAAGGCATAGCTGCTTCCAGAACTCCATTCCTATTTGATTCCCGCATTGACCCACCTGTATAGTTATTATCTCTCTAGGCATCTCTTATCTCTCTTCTCACTCACGCTCTGATCGGAAGGAGACGAAATCACGCTGTGAAATCGCCTCAAAGTATGCAAAAGAAAGATAGTAAAGTTTACATAATTATTGCCTAATAATTGTTACTGAACAAACCTAGAATGCTATCTCATGACCTATGATGCCCAATTAAAAATTGAGTTTGATAGTTATCTTTCGGTCTCTTTCATAAATTAAGAGCCCCTAAAAAAATGGCTAGGAACTATATTTATTGTTAGATGCGGCGCACATTACTAATACTATGTCCAGATAATGACAAAAACCTTAAGCAACAAGCCCCTTTTTAAATTAGTGTTATCATGGCCTTTTTGGTTATGTTACCACCACCATTAGTCACAATTAAAGCTTGTGATCCATTTTTGAAAAGGAAGGCGAGATAGGAATTCTTTCATGGATATCTCATGACCTTTATAGTTGGTAAAGCATATCCACCGTCTGATTTGATGTGAGGTAAAGCTTCACACCCACTAATTAGATAACACACAAACCAATCATTGTACTATCAACTATCTACTTTAGTGAACAAAAGGAGAAATATTCAAAAGACACACTTACTATCCGTCGGCTGCGAGTGTGGCGGAGGCGGAGTCATTAGGTGTTTTTCGGTGGTGGAGCTCGTCGTCTCGTCGGAGGACTGTGGATTGTGGATTGTGGAGGCGAAAAGAGAAAAAGAGAAGTGAAAAATTAAAAGAGCGGCTAAGGCTAAGAAAAATTAAAAGAGCGGCTAAGGCCCGACATTTTTATTAATATCCAAAGTTTAATAGAAATTATTAATTATGTCCAGATTTCGGAACTTTTGCTAAAAATATTCAAGCAGGCCAGAAAATAACCGGCTTACTCCATTTTTTTTTTTTTTTTTACTTTTTAGAGAGAGACACTATGAAGATCAAAATATTGAAACCTAACTCTGAGAATTTGAAATTTTTGTTTAAATTATTTGTTATATTACTTCTTTTGTTGTATAATTAGCATATTTATATTAAAATACGCTAGATTACAATAAATTATGTTGAATTACACTAAATTTCGTTAAATTACGCTCAATTACAATAACTTCGCTAATTACGCTAAACTACACAAAATTACGTTATAGTAGACTGATTTTGCTCATCTTTCATGAATCATAAAAAATAGTAAAAAAATTTCCAAAATAGTAAAAACGGGTATTCTACAAGTTCATTATGTAACTAATTTACTGAGCTACTTGGATTGAATAATAGAAATGGAAATCTTAATCGGAAACTTCAACTCAAGTTTTGAGCCTCTTCCCTTTGTTTTTTAGCAATTCTGAATTTTAGAAAACTGCATAGGTGGCGCGGACGCATGTGCATTTTCGCAAGCTTTCCGAAAAGTAGTCATTTGCTGAAATCGGACACTCAAGCGCCGTTTTATGACCGTTTGAAGTTTCATCGTCGTTTTTCGCCTTTTCAGTGAATATATCGTCCCTATTCATTTGTAATTTAGCGTAATTTACCGTATTTTAGCCTAATGTAATGTAATTTAGCGTAATTTAATATAATATAGTGTTATTCAACATAATTTCAATTAATCTAGCGTATTTTAGTATAGATATGCTAATTATATATCAAAAGAAGTAATATAACAAATAATTTAAACAAAAAAATTCAAATTTTCAGTGTTAGATTTCAATATTTTGATCTTCATAGTGTCTCTAAAAAAAAAAAAAAAACATGGAGTAAGCCGGCCAGAAAATGGACGGTTTACTGGAGTACCTAAGCCGGTCATTTTCTGGCCGGCTTGGATATTTTTAGCAAAAGTTCCGAAATTTGAGCATAATTAATAATTTCTATTAAACTTTGGATATTAATAAAAATGTCGGGGCTAAGGCTAAGAGAAATTTAGTTCAATCTATTAAATTAACGGGGTTGTTTATGGAAATAATTGCTCCTTGGACGATATTTGGTCTTAAATTTCAAAATGAAAACAAATCAAAGGCCGAATAAACAAATGAACCAAGGAACAAAAAAATATATATTTGGACTTGACCAAATTGATTTCCGGTCAAGTCGTGCTTAGATAGTGTTCTCCTATTTTGCTCGATATATAAAACTGGATAAGAGCTTTAAAGAGCATCTAGAGTATTATTAGAGTTTTTAATCTGATGTAGTAGTTTTTAGAGATGTGGAGATTTTTTTATTTAAAAACTTACAGTAAAGTTTTTTATTAAGAAACTGTTTATAAATTCTATACTGGTCAAATGATTGGCTCAAATTATTTCTCATTTTTAATATATTGCTGATGTGGTTTAATAGAAAGTCTAAAATTAATTTCAGAAATATGAAAGTAAGAAACTTTAAATACCTTAATTTTTAAAAAGTGATTAACAGTTATTTATAAATTATTTGAGTTACTGGAATGTTGATGCTCTAAATCACATAGAATTATTCAATGTTTTATTACTGATAATCCAAAGGGTGCTGAACAAGAAGCATAGTCAGTGCCAACTGCAATTTATGAATGCCATAACTAAGAGAAAAGAATTGAATTTTTTTAATGTACTATAAGTTAAATAAATCCCAAGAAATATCATTTTTTAGTTGACCCGCAAATATTTGAATATATCCATTATATATTGTCATTGCATTTCAGTAAAACCAATAGACACCTTTAAGCATATATATATATACTTGACTTATCCAATGACTTGGATTGGTAATTCAAATTGACTAAAGGACGACATTAATTAGTTGTTGAGAAAATTTGTAAACTTTCCAAAGAATTAAAAAGGCCTTTTCAAAAGTTCTCCATATCTTTTTTTCCTGATATGGAATATATATATATATATATAGAGAGTGGCTAATATCAAAACGTTTGTTTCTAGCCTCCGGTGCAACCAAGTCGTTTTCGGGTTTTCAAAGTCCAAACGGTCGATCCGAACCGTTCAACATGTTCTAAATATTGAAATGTGCTTGGAGACCAAATTTTACATTTTTTGGAATTTTTTTGCTATTTATTAAGCCACTTTGAAAGTTTCTGATCTGGTGGTCCAGAATTTAGTTGCACTGTTTTTACTGTTCACCCGAATCAGTAAATTTCAAAGTGGCTTAATAAATAGCAAAAAAATTCCAAAAAATGTAAAATTTGGTCTCCAAGCATATTTTAATATAGATTAAACATCTAACGGTTCGCATCGACCGTTTGAACTTTGAAAACCCGAAAACAACTTGATTGCACCGGGGGCTAGGAACAAACGTTTTGATATTAGCCACTCTATATATATATATATATATATATATATATATATATATATATAGTGCTTGGCTATTATGCTTATATAAGCATATGCCCACATATGCTTAAATGTTCATTTTTGCGTTTCCAATGTTCAAATGGTCGATCCGACCGTTCATCTTGTTCTCCATATTAATATGTGCTTGGAGACCAAATTTTACATTTTTCTGAATTTTTTTACTATTTATTAAGCCACATTGAAAATTGCTGATCATATGGTCCAGAATTTTGGAAACACTGTTTTTACTGTTCACCCAGATCAGCAATTTTCAAAGTGGCTTAATAAATAGTAAAAAAATTCAGAAAAATGTAAAATTTGGTCTCCAAGCACATATTAATATGGAGAACAAGATGAACGGTCGGATCGACCATTTGAACATTGGAAACGCAAAAATGAGTTATAAGCATATGTGGGCATATGCTTATATAAGCATAGTAGCCAGCCCCTATATATATATATATATATATATATCTGGTACTTGTGGGTTTTTCCACAAACTAACTTAGATTACAGTGTGGTTTTGACTGTACTGACGGTATCTGCAAATTGGACATAAACTTTGAAAATTTTATGGACGAAATTGACAAATGATTCCATATCTTTGAATAAGTTGTGACCCTACATCTACATAGAACCCAAAAGTAACTCCATCATTTGTGAAAAAGGTTCCATTATCATTCAAAATAAAAAAAAAAAGGTTCCATTTGTTCAATGCCCCAGAAAATCTATCTATGTTAACATGAGATTTCTCTATATAAGTGGAACTAAGTTCCCTTTTTTATCCCCAAAACCTTGTTGCTCTTATTTTTCGTAAAAATCTACATAACATATTTTTATCAAATTATTATTGGAAATTAGAGATGGACTTTGAGAACCATTTTTGCTCATTTAATATATGACTTTTTTTCTCTACTCGAGCAGGTTCGAGGGTTTCAGGCTACCTCTCTCTCTTTCTCTCTCGAAAAGCTATTTATGAAGATCTCTGTATATTAATTATTACCAACATCTCTTCTCTCCTTCAGGTTGATGGAAGTCTCTGTTGATATCTTACTGAAAACGTGCCAATATTTCATCAGACTCAACTGTGCAATTTGATCCATTAATTAGTTCATGATCTGAAGTAAAAAGCTTCATGTAATACTTGCACAATTTGAGTCTGATAAAAAATTGACACGTTACAAATAAATTTTGACTTCTAACGATGGTAAAACACATTTATTATAGTGGGGCAAACTAAAGAATATTTGTAGAATAATGCACAAATGATTTTGAGTGGGGCAAAACTGAAAAAAAAAAAAAAATGCATTCTTAATCATACCCATTGCATATTATAAAGTTGCATAAAAACTACGATTATTCATTAGGGGTGAAGCACGAATTTACAGATACATGCAGCTTTTTTTTTCTGAATAATTCATGAACTATTCATGTTTTCCTTCACATAACAATGGTTGCTTGATGTTTTGACAACAAGGCGACATTGCATTTATAGTCCAATGCACAACCAAAAAAAACACCAAGATATAAAAACCAGTTACCTAAACAATGTTACATATTTCTAAAACCCTGAATAATTGACTAATGAAGAATACGACTTGTTCTCATCATTTGCATTACCCTTTGTCACCTCAACCTTCTTTCTCACAGAATTATTAGAACTTTTACAAATGGATGCATCCATTCCAACAATCTTATAAAATTCCAACCTCTTATCCTTTGCCATCTCCAAATCTCCATCCCAAGAAGTCTCTATTACGAGTTGAATTGCTTTTTCCTTGCAGCCATCTTTGCACATTGTTTCGCCTATCTCTTCCAGCACAACATAGACCTTATCTGCAGCAATCTTTCGGATCTGTATATATATATATTGGACAAAACAGAATGATTTAAAAACGTATTGATATTATATTTGAAACATTTTTTTTATTTTCTTGTCTTCATTTTCATTGTTTCATAATTCTAATATTTAATTTATGCTCTACATTTTATATTAGTGAATACATCGTCCATAAAAATGCATTATTATTATATTTGATTTTTTTCATTTTTATAGAGTATTTAATATTTTATTTTTGTTTACTATTATAGTTTACAATTAATTTTATCGGGTTTTCTTATTAGTTTTGCATGATGCATTTTATTATATTAGTAGATTATATTAGTGAAATCTTTAATTTAATCATAATTATAAACATAGACCTTATCTGCATCAATTTTTCGGATCTGTATATTGGACGAAACAGTGATTTAAAAATAAATAAGAACTTGGCAGATACTTTGTGGTTAAATAAAACTACCTAGTACTTGTATGCGAGAAATCAAGAAGACCTCAGGAAAATAAGAAAAGTAAAAAAGCAAAAAAGTTAAGTGTTGGTTCTGTAAGCATACTGCACTGACTGGTATGGCTCGGAAAGCCGATTTTTTTTTTAATCTATAACACAAACAAAATGAAAATTCCACTCATACCATATTTTTCAGCAAATTTTGATTTTACCAAGACCACTAAATTATTCGGCTGTCGAAATCTGTGTTATCATTTAAAAAAAAAATCGGCTCTCTCATAACTCAGGTTTCAACCACTGAATAATTCAAAGGTCCTGGTATAAGAATCGAAATTTGCTGAAAAAGATGGTATGGGTGAAATTTTCTTTTTTTGTGTGTGTTACCGATAAAAAAATCAACTCGGAAAGAGTACCCATACAGTACTGTTCTCCTGGGGTAGGGTAGGTTCTCTGACAGAGTAGCCTTAGGGTTAATCTATGGCCAGGAAAGAGTACTTGCACCAGAAAAAAAAAAAAAAAAATTCCAGCCTCAGTTAACCGCAATATGCCTCAATTAAACCCTAAAAATCATGAATAAGGGGCCAAAAGGGCGATATGCATTTTGTACTCGTACTATGCCATCAGTTGATATTGCTTGAATTTTACCTTGGGGTAGCGATGGCCAAGAAAGGAGACAAGGGAAGAGAATGCACGGAAGTTAGTCTCTGCTGTATGAGATGAAATGCACTCGAGAATTGAAAGCCCGGTACTCAACTTAGTGAAGTCCTTTGATGCCTTCAACTCCATCGAAAGAGAATTCAAAAGAGCGGTGAATAATTCCACGGTTTTTCCCTGTTCATATGTCAACTTCCATTGTAAATAAAAGCTGAAAAGTATACTAATTGGAGATAAAGTTTATGTATACTAATTTAGTAGTAATCTATTATAGATCAGGTTATACTAGATATTATTTCGAACGCTCATTTAGAGTGCATTTCTAAAAGCAATCTAATTTATGAGTAAACTGACCTCCATATTTAAGAAGAACCTTTTGCTGAGTAGTACATCAATAGTCTGCAAGGAGTAAAAAAGGTTAGAAAATGAAGCTCCATAGAAGTGTTCAGAAAATAATAGGCAAAAAACTAAAAAGGCAAAAACGCAACCGTGCTAAAGATTAGCCTGAGAATAATGTCATATCTAACAAAAAATTAGTATTCTATTATCTGGTAAATATTAAAGAAAAATGTGTTCATCCAATGCAAACTCAAAAGTTGTGATGCTATGACACCATAAACTTGACTGAGATGAGATAAGATGCTTAGGACACATTGACCAAAAAATTTCAGAAGACATTGTAGATTATCACATGTAAATTGTGTGATAATTTAAAAGAATTATATTCTTATGATAATTTGTCAGAATTATGATATTTCAAATTAAATTGATTTGATATCATAAGCACAGAAGAAAAAGAGTAACTTTGGCAATCAAAAGCTATGGAGAATATTTTGCTTTTTTATGGGTATAGTACTATTATATACATAACTTTCTTATATTATCGGAGGTACTAATTTCACCTGCTTGAAAAGGATACGCACCTTGTATGCCGGTACAATAACTCTGTCGCACTTCTTATACTGTTGGAGAAGCCAGATAAAATCATTACTCAAGTTATGTTCCTTATTCCTTCCTACATCACCTTCGGCAGAGGCTCTTAGATACTCTATCAATGCCTCTAGTGACACCTTTCTTAAAGATTCTTGCAATCCTCCAGTTGAGATCACAAGCCCAGAAAGTACATACTGGCTGTAGGCGGTAATCAAGAGAAGTTTAACTAACCTTGGATAAGAAACCGTTGATACCTGATAAGAGGTAGTTCACAATAACAATAGTTTGCAATCAAAATTTGCTTTAAAGAATACAGTACCATTCCAGGTAACTGATACAAGAGTCCCTAAATAGAACAGGGAAAGATTAGGCTTAAGATGTACCAAATCATAATCCACTAGTAGTTTCTACCTTAAAGTTATGAGTGAGGCTATGGTACTATGCATAGCGCAGATTGGTCCGTACTATGGATCAATATCTTCATTTTTGAAGTTCAGATAGTCGATCTGAACAGCTCAACGCGATCCCATATGAAAATGTACTTGCAGACTAAATTTTACTGTTCTTATAGATAGATAGAAAATCACTACTTTTGAATGGTCTTAAATTTTTTATCAAGTGATTTTCTACCTATCTACAAGTACATTTTCATATGAAGATCATGTGGACCGGTTCAGATCAAGTGTTTGGGCTTTGAAAACGGAGATATTGATCCATAGTACAGACCAATCCGCGCTATGCATAGTACCATAGCCTCACTCCTTAAAATTATTACAGAAAAGGATCTTACACTCCACTCCAGCTCCTGATCATTAGGAAAAATTTCCTCCAAGATGTCCCTATGGGGAATAAAATTGACATGAAGATTTCGGCTGTACAGAATCCTTTTTGAAGTTTTTGCGGCTATATCCCTCATCTTATCTATTTTCTCAACAGCTTGTTTCAAAATTCCTCCAACAAGTTTGTTGGCAATGTCGGAATCAAATAGAGTTCCATCAGAGTCTCTCTTGCAGAGGATGTATGTGCACCTCTCTAGGGCATCCATGGCTGCTTCCCGGACCCACGAGCCGACGTCTCCTCTATTGTCAACTGCGTAGTCGTCAAGTGCTTTGAAAAGCGTGACCATGACCTTATCCTTTATAAGCAAGTAAAGAGCGTTGCAGTCAACTTTGCATTCTTCTGTGGAGATGGTTGTTAATGTTTCGCAAACTGAGATTAATCCCTTCACAGCTTGGACACGTGCTTCAGCATCTGGATCATCCGGTTTGTTCTACATTCACAAAAAAAAAAATGGAAATAATCATATATAATTAAATGAGATAAGATATAAAATTAATTGTCTTTCAATTTAAACCTAAAAATTTAGAGTGAGGCTATGTTACTATGCATAGCGCATATTGGCCCGTACTATGGATCAATAATTTCATTTTTAAAGTCCAAACAGTTGATCTGAACCGTTTAACATGATCTCCATATGAAAATGTACTTTTAGATCAAAATTTACATTTTTTAGAATCTTTTTATTATTTTTTTAGATAGGTAGAAAATCACTTGATCTAAAGATTCTAGACCATTTAAAAGTAGTGACTTTCTACCTATTTAAAAAAAATTCTAAAAAAATATAGAAGTTAGTTTGCTAGTACATTTTCATATAGAGATCACGTTGAACGGTTCAGATGAACTGTTTGGACTTTAAAAACACAGATATTGATCCATAGTACAGACAAATCTGCTATGCATAGTACCATAGCCTCACGCGGAAGTTTATTCTAGTTCAAAGCTAAAGGAAGACAATTTTGTACAAAAAATTTGAAAACCAAGAAAAAGTAAAGTTGTCACTGCATACTTACCTCACCGGTGCAGGAAGTAGATAGCTTTGTAATTACAATATTCCAGGAAACAGCCAAGAATTTGTAGGGTAGTATACCGAGAGCAAGAGCTGCGCCTCTTCTTGCTGCTACATTTAAGTCATCTAAGAGCTTAACATAATTTGCGACAATGTCTTGGATGGACTTGTCACAAGAAGAAGCTAGATAGGTCGGGATGAAATGCTTCAATGCATCCACAGCCGCACACTGAGAAGAAGTTAATAATGCTTGTTAGGTTTATCAAGCCGTCCAGAAATATTTTGTATTGGCTACTATGAATGTTGTTCGTCATATGCTATTATAGAGTTTGCATGGCTATTCAAAAAATATTGCACACCCCTGCTCTATTTTATTTAATTACTGAAAGTGAATAATCTATCTGAAGGACTTTGGGGAAAGACGAGTATTCAACTATCAAGTAAATATCCTGGGTTCTACATACCTGAATTTGGGCATTAGGATGCTTGAGATTCTCATTTAATGTGTCTAGTAAAATCTTCTTTATCTTCTCATTTAATGGTATCTTCGAAAGTGACATGCACTCAATGAATCTAGAAACAGCTGCACGCATGATTTCTCCTCCCTTCCCACGATAGAGGCGAGCTTTCTCTATTGCAGGGACAAGGCCTGATAATGCCTTTTGAATATCTGTTAAAAAGTGTACACTATATCAAAAAAAACAATAATGTCCAAGGCATAGCTTATATTGACAACAAACATATTTGACAATTATTACAAAAGACACAACACTTCTCAAAATCAAAATATTAAAATTTTGATATGGCCTCTGACATTTAGATAAGCCCATGTATTCGATTTTTTGTGCAATTCTAATAATGATTGATCATCCATAGAACAGTATGACAAATTAAAGTTTCAGTTTTATTGGCATTTGATTCTCAAATTGCAGCGAAGTTGATACATGATCTATCTATATAATAAATAATGCTTCTATAACTTTTTAGCATTTATTTAGGAAAATTGCGACATCATTGTCATGTTTGTGAAATTATGGTAGTTGTCCGTGTATCCTTTCCAATGTCCAAATTTGATTCCCACGCAGTTTGTGGTTTTCTCTATGATTTTTTTTTTCTGTATTTTCCAATTAAACTCACCATATTCAATAAATCAACTATGCATTCTGTTCAAGGGGTCAAATCAGAATTAATTAAATTTGATTACCAAAAAGATCTGTAAATTTCAAGTAGGCCGTACTTGTACAGGTCTGGTAATGCTCGAGTCATATTGAAAATTCAATTCCCTTTACCTGGTATACAATCAAAGAAGAAGAAAGAAAAAGGAAAATAAACATCTCAGAAATTTTACGAACCGGAAGTAAAAACAAAGCCAAGGTGATGCAAGGTCATAGTAAGTTCTCCAGCTGCTAGAGTGGCACCATGACGAGTGCAAAGGTCTGATGACAGTGTTAAGGGAATAATTTTCTCAAGTACATATCCTGCAAAATAGTCAGGTTCATATTTTGCAAGAGCTGAAATAGCTTCTGCCGCCAGCTCTCTCAGGCCTTTTTCCTGAAAAGGGAAAGAGTAAAAAATAACAACTGGAGTAGCTCATATAGAAATGTCATTAGCAAGTGCATGCATAAACTAACAATCTGAAGTCTGGACCAGTCGGTGCCAGTAGAGTCTCAGTATGCATTTTTCTGCTTCTCTTGTTGTGTTTCATTCAGGTGTTAGGGTTTTGTGCTCAAATATTGCACTGCTGTTTCTGTTTTGTTTTATTCAAATTTGTAGATGAGCAGCTTTACTAACCTCTCTGTACACTATATTGCCATGGCTTTGGTAGAAACCAGAAGGTAATTCATTTAAAAATGGTACAGTAACCCTCGGACAGTACAGATTTCAAGAAAGCCGGATACCAAAAGTACCCAGTAGTTTAAGCAAACAAGCATGCATATGGGGGAGAGAGAAAAGTACCCAGTGGTTTATCTTACTGCTCAAAAGTTCCTCCACAAAAGGATAGAGGTACACTCTATACTCGGCAATAGAAACCGCCACATTCAGGTAAGAGTTTGACCGTGAAGAAAGTGCAAAGTAATCAGCCAAATTAACAATGTCGATTCCATTAGGAAATTCTCCCTGCCTCCCTACATTCTCTTGAAATGCAGCTGAGGCGGCTCTTCTGCAATTTACCTAAATCACCAGCACCAAACACAAACAGTATAATATTCTTTAGTGGATGTTCACGAGATCCAATTTATTTTTTAAACTCACTCTTGTTTTCCTTGTGATGTCAAGGAGATGGTACCAGTTTTAGGTACAATGCCAACAGAGAGAGATTTGACTATCACAATCGGGTCTGGACAAGAAACAGAAGATGAAGTTTTAGAAGACTTATGAAGTTTAGTCAAGATATTAGTTTACTTCATGTTTTAGACTTTACTGTGGAACTTTATGTAGTACGTATGATTTTTGGTTATTTAGAAAGTAGAGAACTCTAGGAGTATTATCTCTTTTTTTTTTTGTGATGTAGAGCCTTTTATATTTCATCAATAGAAATCACCAAGGGATGACCTCACTTTTGCAAAAAAAAAAATGTTCGTGAGATCCAAATAAGATGAAGTCACCAGAGATAAACTTGTAAAAATAATCACCTCTCGGTCATAACAAGCGACTCTTAGTAGGTGAGGAGCTAGCTGCTCTAAAACTCCTTTCATATCTTTGTTGGAATAAGCTCGACCAAATGCCCAGCACACATATGCAGCTGCATCCCTTACGTGGGACCCAATACTGTGTGGGCCCCTTCTTACATCATAGTGCAACGCCTGAGAAATAACAGGGACCACTTGTGGAAAACTGACAGGAAGTAGCACACCTCTTCGAGCCAGTTCAGCCAAAGCCAAGCAGCCTCCATGCCACGACCCATCTCCCTTTTGAATACAGCACATTACAAAGGTTTAATGCTTAAACTTTTCCTCCGCGTTTATTATAAAGATCTGTACCAGTGAATTGCTGGTCATGGATAGTTCTTGGTACAGGGTAATTCTCAGATTACAGGGAGCATCATATCATCAGGTTTGTACTGATATGGAACTTAACTTTTTTTCTCATAACCTCATTTAAGTGTCAATCTTTCTAAACTGAACATAAAGGAACAAAAAAAGAACTCAACAAATTTTCAAGTCTTAAAATGACAATACGATACCAAATCCTGGACTAACAATCCTTGTAAAACTTGTATAATTTCTTATACCAAATTATGTATTATTATTTACCAAAAAAGGAAACAAAAATCAGAAGTACTGACCTCACCAGAGGAAAAGAGATGCAAAACGGAGGAGAGAACTTCCTCCGAGAGAGATGATGTTAGACGTGCAGTTATCCGACCAACACCTTTAGCAGCAGACCATCTCACAATTGTATCCTGTAAAAGAATTGTATTGAGGTTTCATATTAAATAAAATTAAAAGAGTCTGTTGTTTACCATCAAAGAACAAACTTTGCTATTATATTTGATCTGTGACATAGTGCAAACTATCCTATGCAAAACCACTATTAACTCGATCAAAATATAAGAGCATTCACTTAAGAAACCATTTAGAATAAGAAAACTGCATGAGAAATGTGTTAAATTTCCTTTTTATTTGTATCACTGTATCACTGGTGGCTGCATTGCAAATATTCTTTGGAAAAAATAATGATGCAAGCACTAATATCATACATACAAGCATTTTTTTTTTTTGCAACTCTCATGCAATAAGAGTTTTCAGGTAAATTAATAATTGACTCTCTCGCTCCACCTTTTCCAAATATTAATAATAGATGGACATAGCCCTAGCACAGATGGTAATAGGCCTTGCTTCTCTACGGAGAGACACAGGTTCAATTACCGCAAAATACATCCAAAAGGAAAAGGATGCTTGGGTCAACATGACTCTTATTTCAAAAAAAAAAAAAAAAGGTTGTTCCAACGAACAAAGCAATTATTAGAGAAAGGAAGATAAAGAAATTATGATGGCCTTTTCAAATCAAAGCATGACATGTATGCCTTTCTAGATCTTAAGCACAAAAATATTTTAGCAATACGTACCGAGTCTCTCAGACCAGTTAAAAGTAAATCAATTATCTCCTCTACTGTTTCTGGTATATCCATATCCTCCTCTTCTTCTTGGAAAGAATTAGCGCTTGTAGTTCCATAAATCGGATTATATTGTTGCTCGATATTACAAGAATTCTCTTCTCCGGCACCATTTAGTGAAAGATTGGTTTGCAAAGAGCTGCTTTTTGACTGCACGAGAAAAGCTGTTTAGATCACCAGATTGAAGAAAAGAAGAAGTAAACAAATGCCAGATACAAAGAAGTACCTAATCCATATAATAGAGTAATAGCGTTGATTAGGTTCATTTTGATCCAAAGAAACTCAGTTGCATTAACTAATGTCGGTAGTACTAGACTGGTGCATAAAATGGAAAAAGGTTCTTAATAATGTTCCAGGTTTAAAGAACTTGATGTTGATTCCAGTAATTAATAGAAGAGTTGAGAATATAAGTGAACCTTGTATTGCCAAGAAGGTGCACGAGGAGGCAAGCAAAGTAGCCCGAGACGCTGTGACAGTTTGACCGAAAGTTTTCTAAGCAATGGGCTTTGATTTGCAATGCTGGACTTCATTAGAAAAGAAATATCACTCCAAGTGGTAGAAACCGCATCAAACAGATCTTTTCGAACCCCAACCTGCACCAAAAATGTAAATTATTAACTAACAAAATTTAACCATTCACTCTTAGTGCTGGACATGATATTTCAGTTATGTTGGTGAAAAGTATTCTAATGAAAGACATAAAGAAACACAATCTGGAGACGAAATTATAAACAAAAAAAATGCAAAAAATGTTAAACATAGCATTTTTGGTGAGAGCTGGAAGAGAAATGCAATAGATTATTATGGTGACTGGTAATAATAGACAGTGGTGCTGAACATAAGTGGCAAAGCATCTTGCCACAGCAATACCAGTGTCAGTACTCTTTCACTATATTTCTGCACAGTGAGATTTTAAGCATGACAAGCACAAAACAGTACAATTAAAGAGGGGTCATTTTTGGCAAGACCCGGTGCAAACGATTATTATAATGGCCAGTACTAACTACTAACTGACAGTGATGCAAAGCCTAAGCAAGCATCTAGCAACTGCAATACCAGTGTTAGTACCTTTTCATTGTATATTTTGCACAATAAAACTTTTATGCGTCACAGGCCCAAACTACACAATTAAACAATATAACACAGACAGAATCACATCAAATTTGATCAATATACCTTGAAAATAGATGCTAAAGCTTCTAACAAACCAATTGACCTGAAGTGGTACTCAAAGTCATCTTTTACAGCTATGAGGACTTCATGCGCCCACCCCATAAAACTGTATCCATATAATGTTAATAACC
This sequence comes from Carex parvula, assembly GCA_025461045.1. Classification (NCBI taxonomy): domain Eukaryota; kingdom Viridiplantae; phylum Streptophyta; class Magnoliopsida; order Poales; family Cyperaceae; genus Carex; species Carex parvula. The sequence goes on along the minus strand of JAJGRW010001314.1, from coordinate 130,521 downwards.
AAATGCACATATTAGCAGCAAAACTAGTAAATCATATTGCCAACATATAAGTTTACTCAAATTGTTGTTTATCATACTAATGATATATGAGAAAAAGTATTTAAGTGGAACCTTTTAAATGCCTTTGCCATATCAGGACGGGTCAATAGCCTAGCAAGCAGCAACCCAGAAAACCTCCTCATGGGACCCGAACTTGCAAGATAATCCTTTGATATCTCCACTATTTTCTCCACCAGAGGCACTGCCTCAACAGCCCCCTCCTCATCACCTCCAATACTACTGTCCACTGTTGATATATCAAACGGGATGAGAACAAGTATATACAGCCACAAAAGCACCACACACTTGGTCTCCATTTCTCCAGTGCTCTCCTGCCTTAGAGATGTACCCGACACAGTTTTGTGGCCCTTTTGTAACAGAGAAACTGCCAACTCTAGGTCTGACACCTGGTGCGGGAAGAAACGAACCACGCTTTTGTATCCGCAAACATTGACCAGGGTGTATATTATAATGCATAGGGGCTGGATTATGGCAAGGAGTTGGTCGGTTTGGTCGAGGAGTTCAATGGATCGAGATCGAACTATAGACATTATAGGGGAGATTATAGCCTCTAAGTAAGGCTCGAGTAGTTGGCCTTCCTGTTGGTACTTGTCCATCTACAATAGAGAGGAAGTCGGTGAAAGTTGCGCTTGCCAATAACTTCTAATGAGTTAAAATGTGTTGTCACAAAGGACAAAAGGGGGGATTCATATTGTCTGCAGTAACTCAAATTTTGAGTTACTGCAGAACGAATCCGGACCGTCCAATCCGTATGGGCACGAATATTAAAGGGGACCCATGCATTACAGGCATGGGTGGATTGGCTCGATTACTGATCGGACAGTCGAGATTCTAACCCCAAAATCTGAGTTACGCCAGAGGATATGAAAAACAAAAACATTCTTATGCTTATTTCTTTTAATTTGGGATTCTATTTCCCTTTTGCTTCGCTTTTCTCAACTAGAGTGCATTAGAAGAACATAATGTAAATTTCTCTTTGATTCTTGACTGACAGCTGATATGAATTCAGATATATTCAACACTCGGAAAGTAGATGCAGTGCAGGTAACAAAAGAGTTTCTGGTTCAAACACATACATACCCGCTACTTTTCAACCACGGTTACTACTTGAATAGAAAGGGGGGAGAGAGAGCATACAATCGATCGGATCCTGTTGACATCAGAGAGCTTGGTTACGCCATTTTGAGAGACAATGTCGGTGAGAATTCTCTTCACATCCTCCCATTCCTGCAAGAAGTACCGACGAAGCACGCTCTCCTTCGACTCCTCCAGTTCCTCCTCTAGCTTCGGATCCGGTGGTGGGTGATTGCCGAAAGAAGCGACGTCGTCGGATCCGACGGCTGTAGATTGGTTCTCCATTGCTGCTGTGGATGGGTTCCAAATCTTTTGCTGAGGCTTTTACTGTGTTGGAACTTGGAAGAGCACGGCGGAGTGGTGAGCTATTTAGAATTCGGATCCCCCAGGTATCTGAGGTGCGACAAGTAAATCCTGACCGTTCTTTTAACTTAACACGAATCTCAACCGTTCTTTTATAGGCACAGGATTGAGTGCGTATTCTGAATCTCAGGTACCTGAGGTGCAATAAGTAAATCCAGACCGTTCTTTTAACTTAACACGAATCTCAGGTACCTGGGGGATACGGACTCGGAATTTGAAAGGACTCCTAACGACAGTGCGAACTGCGAACGGATCTAAATTTGTCGGGTACGGATACCCTAAAATAACTTTAATTTTGAATTTGGATCCTGACCGTTCGATCATAATCCGGACCAATCTGGCCCAATTAGAATTCACGGAACCCCTTAATGTGCGTGCGTATTCTGATCGGACGGTCCAGATCTAAAGGCAAAGTTTGAGTTACTTTAGAGGATTTGAATTCAATTTTGTTACCTGATCACTTTTAAAAGATTTTGGAGTCCGAATTTTTTTTTTTTAAAAGAAAGCTAAAACTGAACACAAAATACATAGAAAAGATCCGGACCGATCAAAGTATGATCCAAAAATGGTAATTGAGTTGCTACGTAAACTTTTAAAATAATAGAGAGAATTTTTAGTGTGCCACGTAAACTTTTAAAATAATCACGATATTTAATGTTCTCGTAAAAACTTAATTTTCTTTTTGTTTATCCCTTTTTATTTATTTAATAACTAATTTTTCAATCTCGATTTTTAAAATCTTTAACAATAATACTTTTTTTTAAATTTGACAGTGTTATGTATATTTTTTTTTTACTTTCTACATTGACAAGTTATTTCGGACTCATGCGTTTAAACGGTTAAAAATGCTGAATTTTCTTTTATAATCAGGTTCAGAGCGACATTCATTTCAACAATATGTTTCTATTTTTTCTTATAAAAGTGAGAAACATGGCATCGATTTCATTGAAATCAAATATATGGTTTAAAAAAAATGGATTAATTTTCTACATATTCTTCAAAATATTTTTAATTTTTTATTTACCTCTCTAAACTTAAATTTATCTTATTTGTTTCTTAAGTCTTACCATCATTTCTTATTTATCCATCATACTGGTAAGGTACAAATATTTTTTTTTTATCAAAGAATGGTTGAAATCTCTAAACTAGTGAAAAAAGAGCTAGCCGACTATTTAATTAAAGTAAAGAGCAAAGCCAGGAAATAAAGTAAGCGAGGGATTCCGTTAGGTTCATGTCTCTTTCTCCAAATGAGTTGTCAATAGAAATTCTTAGATATCTTTCTGAATCAGGAGCGGATCTACAAAGATTCAGGGGAGGACAACTGTTTCTTCTGAATTTTGAATTTTTATAGAAATTTATAGGTCTATATCGACTTTGTTTATCTCTGGAAAAAAATTTACCTTTCTCTGAGTTTGTAATTTATGTTAAATTTTGATGGATAGTTAGAAATAGAAGTTAGAGCATTGTTATTTATCTGGTATTCAATTAGCTAATGGGTTTGAACCCGATTCGCTATTTTGTTGCCCCCTCCCTCGACGAAAGTCACGTATCTGCCCTTACTACAATTAGACCTCTCGCATTTTTTAGAACCAGCATTTGATCTAGTGACAAAGGCAATGCTCTCTATGTGGAGACAATTCTCTGTGGATATTAAATAGTTAGATGGCTTGACCTCCAATCTTTATTAGAAAAAAAAAAAAAAAAAACTCTCGCCTTTTTCAAGTACTGGAGATAGTAAAAGTTGTTCAAGAAGGTTCTTTCTAGATGGCTAAGCATTAACAAGATAAAAGATGAAGAGCTTTGTACCAGGTCTAATTGCAGTGAAATCCCAAAGAATTAAAGATGACGTTTGTTTTGTTTGCTTTTGTAATGGAGTTCTTTCTCTCAAGAGTAGGGGTCAAAACGGGTTGGATATTATTTGACTGAATCTGAATTTGTATTAAAAAATTAAATACAGATATTAAATATTCGAATATCGTGCGGATAGTGGTACGGATATAATTTTAATTATTATTGATATCGGACCAGTAGTATATATCAAATAATTTAATATATATTATGAAAGAATTTATGTTATTAATTATTATAATTAGATAAATATGATGAAATTCGTATTTTTTAATAATATTTATAATTTTTTTAATAAATAATAGTATTTAAAAACGAATATTCGATCCGTATCCGGTTTAATATCTGATCCATATCCGTATCCGCTAATATCTTATCTGTATCTGTATCCGGAAAAGAAAAATGGATACAGATATGATTTTACCACTATCTAATCCGTATCCGATCCGTTTTCACCCCTACTCAAGAGGTCTCAATGTAGATGTAAATGAAGGGTTAATATACGATTAATTAAAGATTTTTCTTAATCAAAGGTTAATCAAGAAGCTTTTATAATTTAATAAGAGATAATTTAAAATTAGTTAAGTAAAAAGTAAATAAGAAACAATTGTAAGAGTTAAGAGATAAATAAGATAAATTTAAGTCTTGAAAGATAAATAAGAAAGTAAAGATTTTTTTCAAACATATATAGAAAATTATCTCTTGAAATAATTATAAAAGTATGTCTCGTATTAAAATTTCGATCCATCTCAATTGAATTCTGAACTGTGAATACATGTATTCATATTGAATTGTGAAGTATGTGTTCGCATTTAATTCTTAACACATCCATTCAATGTCATGTATTCAAACCGTTTGTTTTGATACTTAAATTTTTTTTAGCATTTTTTAGATGTTTGAACGCATAAGTTTATTAAGTATTATAAAAATACGTATTAAAGGAAAAATAAGAATAATATTGTACAAAAGATTAAAAATCAGAATAGGCGAATAAAATATACCGTTGAAAACCTATCAAATTGTGGGATACACATTTTGATTTTGATGGGACTGTTTTTGATTCATACAGAATACTTCAGTAGAGTTCAAAACAACCCTTTTATCCTGCATTAATCAAAGACAGCTCTGTCAAAATGAGTACCTGAATTGTAGGGAATTTGTATTCTCTGATATATCTCATATTGTGCGTGATTTTTTGAAAAATCTCAACCGTTCAAATACGTTATGCACGAATTTCAAAGTTCAAATAATATTGAACCTGCGCTATCTCCGAACAGGCACCGGACATGTCGGTCATGCAAATGGAACCAAATATCTTGCCTCTATGTGGGAGGAAATTCCTGCACACATGGTCCATCCATCCATACATTTCATATTTGCTTCAATCTGAACAGTTATAATTAAAGAATAAAAGGTATTTAAATTTTGAAAAGACACAATCAATACTTTAAATATGACTGTTTCTTGGAGTTGGCAGCCTCCAAAATCAAATGTCTGACGAAGAATTGAATGATGAAGATGGAGTTAATTGGGATAAATTAGCTTAATTTCTTTTAGTGGTTATATTTTGGTATTGACATGTTGTTATTTTGGTGTTTTTAGGTTATTTGGATATGGTATTTTGGCTGCTTTAGGATAGTTTCTAGTGCTTATGTAAATTCTGATGTATGACTCTTGTATCTGATTTTAGTACCTAATTTAGGTACCGATCAGGTTCATATGATTTCTATATGAAATCGGTAGAAATATCCACTATTTTTCAAAAAAAAAAAATATGACCGTTTCCATTGAAGCAAATATGGGAAAGGAGATTTGGTTCCCATGCAAATATGATATATCTCAGAGGATATGCACTCAATTGTAGGAGGAAAAAGAAATAAAAAATAAAGAAAGTCCAAGCACTGCAAAAGTTGCCGTTATCGTTCAAAAAAGAAACGCCCAAAGAGTCAAATTGCCGAAATGAACATTTAATCAAAAAGTTACCGTTACTGTTTTTAAATTGACTGCGAATATTCACTCATTAATTATTATCCATTCCTGTTACCAATTATATGGTTACAGGAGAATTTTTTGTCTATAGAAAATATTAAAAAAGTAAGAAACAGAAAGATCGGTAGAAATTCTACCATCTAAATCAGGTTTTTTCATTTTTATAAGTTTTTGTACTGAAATATAAAATTTTTAAAATAGATAAAGTATCTTAAAATTTAAATATAATAGAAAGAATATTTATTTTTCTAAAAAAAATTAATATTTTAACAGAGAGAACATAAAAAATAAACAACTTTTAATATTCAAATATAGATCGGTAGAGAATTTATATCGATCTTTTTACTCATGAAAATTTACAGATACTCTTTCAGTTTTTTTTTCTTCTTTTTTAATATTTTCTACCGACAAAAAAAATCTCTGGTTATAGTGTGAATTTGGATCGCTGTTATCTGACAGATTAGATCCGAATTTCATTAAATTTTCGTACAAAAAAAAGGATTGTCAAAAATAAAAAAAGGAGGAAAATTTAGTCAATCATTCTAGAATTTGTGTGTCTATCCTTATTACTGAAAAGGGTTGCACCACTATACACGGTACTTAAAATAATTATAATCTGATTTGTATCATGATATGATTGCCTTCAATTATAATTTTTAAACGGATTGACATGGGGCAAATGAGATTTAATATTTTCTGGGCAGAACTTGAAAATTTTGATAGAAATGTTAAAATTTAAAATGCAAAATGTGTAATAGGTAGAATTTAAATTCAAAGTCTTCATATCGACAAAATAAAGCTCTAATAATATTTAATATTCTATGAGGAGGGTTGAAATATATAAAAAAATTAATTAAATTTAATAAATATAATTAAACTTTTGAAATTATAGAGGTGCTCATTGCTAACCTTTAAATCCGTCTCTAAATACCATATATAAGAAATATATTTCACCATAATAATATATAATTGTAATTTTATACTATCAATGCGATAATCATTAAAGAGGTTCATAGAAATATAGAATAGATGGGTGCGACAACCCTCAAATTTTTTATTAATTTACGAATTACGAGTTTTTAACCTCGTCAAACCGAATCCGAATAATTCATTTGTCACTATGGTATCTAGTGATAATTAGATTGGCATTTGTAGCTCACTCAAAAGCAAAACTATTTTCTGAAAAAAAAAAAAATCAATTTTAAGACTATTAATCTGTGTGAGATTAGTATTAAGTATAAAAACTTTATGGTCATAAGTTCTTCCAATCGGCACAAACAATAATTTGTTTATTGAATAATCATTTTGTGTCATCAAGACTGTGCTTTAATCATAGTAATATATTTTTTATATAACAATTCAAAATTAATAAAAATAATAGTACTTTTACCTGCCATACCATAAAGATTTGTGGCATTTGGATAGTTGTATATCTAGAATAGCTAGAATAACTAAATTTGGAATTTGTAAATGAGAATAGAGAAAAACAGTTATTTTTCATATTAGTGTGAAACTGATGCTATTTGGATTAGTAAAAATGTTGTTTTGATTGTACATTTGAAATAGTGAATAGCTGTAATCGAGAAAAAATAGTGTTAACAAGGTGCTAAAAAGAAAAGATAGGCAAGTGAGACCTTAAATGAATTATCACGACGTGGAGATGACAGAAGTGGTGTCAATTTTGTCATTTCAGAACTGTGTTGGTAGAAATTCGAGAAGGAAACATTTTTTCTCTTTCTTCGCACTTCCGAATAGTAGCTATTTCAACATTTACAAGGAATAGAGAATAACAACTATTCTAGCTATTCCAAATAGCAAAAATATTATTTGAATGCAATTAATTGTTATTTCAAATAGCCCATATTCTAGAATAGTGTCTATTTTTAACACATCTAAACATACTTAAAGATAAATGTATTGAGAAATGGTATTGGAATTCGTCTCCTCTACATTAATTAAAAAAAGAATCTTTTGAGTTAATGCATCTGTACTGTCCAATCAGCTTAGAAATACGTGCCGACCAGATCTACACTAATATTAAATGGCTCCCTGCTTTATAAGTAGTTGCCGGATTAGCTCCGTTCTAGTATAGTGCCGGATTAGCTCCAAATTTGTACAAGTGTTATAACTTTGGATAGTTCTATCATTTTTTAAACTAAATTTTGGACTTAAGCTAAAGAATCTGAGGCGTACTTCTATTAAACTTCTATATTGAATTTGGACTTTTGATGTTATCAGGTTTGAATTTAATCTGAGGAGGATGGGTTTGGAAGCGCCGGAAATATTTCATGTCGGCAATGATTTGGTGTTTTTTGACATTGTTTTAGATGCATCATTGTTTTTGTTTTATTTTTAGGGAAAAAGTCAGTAAGCGCATATCAGCATTGTTTTGATTACATAGTTTGTGTGTTGTATGAATTCAAAATTGTTATGTTAAAATTTTATCCGTACGTAGCTGTATAAGATTGTAACATAGTAATAAGTTTCTCGAATAATTCGAATTTGAGCTGTTAGCGTATCAATCCGCGTAGTATTCGGTTCTCCGAATTATTCGCGAATTTTACGTTTTTTTCGAAATTTTACAAATTATTAGCGAATTTGTCACGAATTTTCGCGATTGTTTTTTTTGCTCTCAGTATATAATTCTGAATTATTTTCAAATTATATTTTCGAATCATTTCCAAATCACAAATTTTGATCCTGCTGAACCTTTTTCAAATCATTAACTGTGATCGTAAAGTATTTAGCGAATTTTTCACGATTTTTTCGTGATTTTTTTTTGGCTCTCTTGTGGGATTTTTTTTGCTCTTTGTGTATAATTTCGAATTATTTTCAAATATATTTCGGAATCATTTCCAAATTATAAATTTTGATTATACCGAACTTTTTTGGAATTATTAAGTTGCCACATTTTCGAATCATTAAGCTATCACTGTGATTATAATAAAAGTATTTAAAGTTACATATGGATAACGAGATTGTGATATTGTTGACTGGATACTTTTCTCTAATGAAACAGGTGGGATGGAAAAAAGATCGAAATTAAATTATAGCATAAATAAGTAATTATCATACATTAACTAAATTCTTCTGGGTGGACCCCACATTCCTTTAACTCCGAATTAGCCAATGATATTTCACAGCCTCATCTCGTGGGCCTCCGTTTATCTATCTCATATACTATGTATCTAAATATGTAGCAGGTCTCTGCTTCACTGAAATGTAACTCGCAACATATGTGTAGTACACGAACTCAATCCCCTCTTGCATTCAAATCATGGCTCCACTCTACCGACATATTGGATATATTGGTGTTCTACAGGAGTTCGGATCCGGTGCGGTATTGTAAAATTTCAAAGTGAGCCTTCTGTGTAATATAGAGACGAATGCATTACGAATAAATGAGAGTCAATTGATCTCTATTTTTTTTTAAAAGATATATATATTTTTATATAGTTTAGAATAAAATGTTATGAATATTGTAAAATTGACCCTCATCCACGGCATAAGAATTTTATATGATTGATTCTCATTCACGTTTGAGCTATATAATTTGAAAGTCTGGCTTCATTCCGGCTTATATAATTGATAATTCAAATAGGCAATCAGGTGATTTTTTTTTTGAGTTATTTGATTTCCTGCTGGTTGCGGCACTCACCCCTTCTATAGCAGACGGCAGAGAGGTTAGATGCCTGTTGAGTTAAATTTGAATGTCTTTACCGTGTGATATGATTGCTAATTTCGATTAATGAAGCAACTCCATTAAAAAAGATCGTTTTATCACTTTAAACTCAAAATCATCAATTGAACTCGATTAGATTCAATTTTTACTTTTTCATCTCCAGCCAAATTTTCTCTCGCCTATGTTCGTTCTCTCCATACTGATTTGTCTTTTTACTTCTACATCTTTGCTCAAATATTTTCTCTCATTACGACCGAGTTATTTGTTCTTTTCACAACCCTTGTAAACTCGACGAATTTTATAGTCTCACTATTACTAGATGATGCTCTTCCTTCATACAACCCTTGTTAAGATTCAAAATTTGAGTTTAATTCATCACGAGAAAACAAGACAAGAGAAGACTTCGAAAGTGGGATCATTGAATTTATGATCGTTGTAACAAAGTAAGATGCTCAATCACGTCTAAAGGAACAATACATGTGAGAGAAAATTTTACAGACAAAGAAGCGAAAGCAAAGAGAAAAAATGAATTGGATATAATTGATTGATTCAGGTGTAATATAAGCACCTCCATTAATTATAGCTCTGTCAATCAAATAAAAATACTTCATGTATCCTACAATAAATTTGGATGCTCATTGTATCCAAATTTGATTCAATGAACGTAAGGCATCTCTCGCTCTCTCTTGGCCTCTTCTATAGATGCGACAAAAATTAAAAACTTCTCAAAATATGAGAAATAATATTTTTGGATCAATATTATTTATACTCCGTGATAAAAATTTAAAATTTAAAAATGTGAAGAAAATATAAACTAGTTTTTCATTATAACTTTTGTACTTTTTGATAAATCAAACAACATTAATTCAGAAAAATTGATTCATCCTTCCATTTTATTCCTTCTGTAGCGTATAATTCTCTGCATTAACGCACCGTTTGATTTTAGCTGCAGACCGTTGGATAAGAGTCAAAGTCAATTCGGTCTTTTTTTTTTTTTTTTTAAATTCGTACCAATATTGGTTGCTGAGCAACCCGTACATGCTTAGTCACATGAAAATGTCACAGAGAATAAAATCTCATCTGCCGTGTCTCCCTTTTCTTCTTTCCTCACCTCTTGAGTCCACGCCATGATTCCTTTCTCCCTCTTTACCCCCGATCTCTCTTCACTACTGCTCCTCTTCCCTGCTTCAGATTGACACCACTTTTCTCCATGGATCCTTCTAGAAATCCCCACCACCAATACCCGAATTCCAACCATAACCCGCATCTAGGCGTTAATAAGCTCAGCAAACCGATCCGCAAATCCCCACTGCCTCCGCCTTCCTTCCAACCCGCAAACCGACCCGCTCAGCCTCAGCCTCAGGTTTACAACATCAGCAAAAACGATTTTCGCGACATCGTGCAACAGCTTACGGGTACTCCCTCTCGCGATCCGATCCCGTCATACCCGCCTCCTCCTCCCACCAATCCGCATCCGCCACCTCGTCCACCGCACCAAAGACCACAGAGCCAGCCTAGCCAACGGTTACAGAAGATCCGTCCCCCACCTCTTACCCCAATAGCGCGTCCCCCTCCTCCTCGTCCTCCTCCTTACCAAAACACTAACCCTAACCCTAACCTTAATCCGACCTTTCCCTCTCCAGTCACGGCTTACATGCGGTATCTAGAAAGTTCACTTCTTGACACGTCACGGCATCCATCTCAACAAGGAGGATTGCTTCCGTATCCAGTTGGCCCACCACCGCAGGGTCCAGTGATGGGTGCACCGCCTATGCCGCAATTCCCTTCTCCCCGAATGCCTCCTTCTCCTGCTTTCATACAATCTCCAAGTGCATTTCTTAATTTGGTTTCCCCTAAATCTCCTTATCCTTTATTATCACCTCCTGGGTCTCAGTATCCGACTCCATTATCTCCAAACTTTGCACTTTCACCTGGTATTTTGGGGCCCGCTCCTGGCTATTCGCAGTTTCCATCACCTGGTCCACTGTCGCCGGGCTTTTTCTTCCCAAGTTCACCCTCAGGTCTTCTTTCTCCTTCGGCTTTCTTTCCAATTCAGAGCCCAAGATGGAGAAATGGTTGAATTATGCCAAAATTTAAAATTTCTTTTGGTTGGGGTGCTTGGAATTTGCTGAAGATAGCAAAAAGATTGGATTTTTGAAGAATAAAGGAGGGCTGTTCTTCAAAAAAAAAAACAATGAAAAGAGGTTGTGAGGTGGAGGAAACAATCAGGTAGGTTTTAGTCTGCAATTTGTTACTTCATTTTGTGAATTCTAGTGTACTTGACTTTGGTTAGTGCAAATCTTTCGGTAGATAGCCATGATTTGTATGTAAACTATATAAGTGGAAATCTGAAAACGACAAACCTTGTAATTCATTCAGTTCTAATGATCCAAAAATGGAAACACTAATTCTAGTTAGTTTCTTTTTCGGGTCTTTACCTTGTCATATTAGTTAAATTTGCATGAGATTGTGTGAATTAGTGAGGAATGGAAATTCAGAAATTGCCATTTTGTCTAAACAATCAGTATAAGAATCTTTTAGGAATTGCTTGTCTTGCATGCTTGACAATTTGACATTGTTATCACTATATTCATACAGGAAAAGCAGGGGACTTGCCATAAAAATAGAATAATGCTTTGTGTTGAACTCTTATGTTGATGAGGAAATAAAGTATTTTTATTGAATTATTTTCTCTTTCTTAGTTAGAAATAAATATAGTACAGCATGAGGTGAAGCTTAGCAGATTTATTTGGGTTAATTGTGGAATAATTGCTAATAATTTAGAATATCAGGTGGGGTGGTGAACTTTTTAATGGCCTACTTATTTGCATGGTTGTCAGCTATTCTGATTTATGATAATTGATAGATAATGTATTTAGATTGTCTGAAATTTGTTGTTAGGTCTGCAGTTAGTTCAGATGGGGTGTGGAAATTTGTTGTTAGGTTAAAATTTCTCTACTTCTTTTTACTTCTTCAATTGTCTACTGTACATTGATGCGGAATTTAAAATTGTGGGTTTGAACAGTGAAAGCTGATGGTTATGATTCAAACATAATTTAGGTGTGTATTGCAAAAATTAAGAATGATTTTTGGCCAAATTATAAGTTTTTTGTTTGAGACGTAACAGAATGTTTTAGGTCTGATAGATTAACTAATACATACCAGTACTCTGTTTAGTCCCATGAGATGAGATGCTGTCTGGTCTCTTTGGCAAAAATGCTTTTATCAAGGAGTTTGTTTTTATGGAGCAGGTTTGATTTCTATTGTAAGTAATTCTCCTGCTGAAAGAAAATAAGCAACTGCAGTAGTTGATATGGCAAATATTTGGGAATTCGGATATCCTAAAGTAACTCAAATTTTGAGTTTGGATCCTCACTGTCTGATCTGTTTTGGCACGAATATTAAAGGGTCCCGTGCTTTTCACCTTGGGCCGGAATGGTCCGGATTCTGATCGTACGGTCCAGATGCGAACTCCATATTTGCTGTGTATTTTGCTGTTATGTGAGGGTCTGAGCTATAATAAGATGAGCAGAATGTTTTCTTTGAAATATACAGCCAATGAAGTTATAATTTTTCATGATAGTGTTATTTGTTCGTTATACTTGTAGTCATGAGAGGCGTCTATGAATCTCCAACACATCATATTGATGAGCTCACAAGTATTTGGTTTGTAAATGTCCTGTGAAATGAAATTTCTTTAGAATTAGGCATTGAATTTATTCAATGCCAAAACGTGTTGAAACAGTCCAAATGGAAAGAACTGTTTTGATTCAATAATCTGTGTGCTGTATGAAGCCAAAACTGTTCTGTTAAAATCTTTACCGATGAATTTTCTATCAGAACCAACAACTTTGCCATTTTTTTTAACAAAAACCAAAATTAGTATAATTAATAGGCACCTGAAAAGGAAAGAGGAATGAATGACGCAAATAGCTTGTGAATAAAATACTATAACGTTGTCAAATAGTTTGCTTGATTTGATTATTTTTTTACTAGCCGTTTGAAAAGAATCTAAAAAAAAGTCGATTAGCCTAGGGCTTGAGATCTTCTTCCACGATCTTCGATCTATTTATTTAATTATTTTATGCCTATATTTTATTATGATCTGATATAATAATATGAGTAGAATTAAAGTTTTTAAGCTTATCAAGCTCTTTCGTGAGCTTAACTTCAAAACCTATCTGAATGACTCCACGCAACAAATTCAAATAGTAAAACCGATTTAATTCATAAGTATTGTATTTACATTTCAAATTATAATTTTTCAAATTAATTTATTATAAAGTCAAACGGTCACCTCAAATGATTTTCCAATGTTTTTCAAATTCAACCAACAAACAAGATAACATTAATTCCAGTATAATAAACACCAAGGACAACAACAAACATATAATAATATAATAATAGTAATATTATTAAAATAAAAATAAAAATAATAATATTTATAATGATGATGATAATAATTAATATAAATTGTAATACTTGATCGAAATATGAGTTATTCATATTGAACAACCGAGAATAAATTCCACATTCATACAATAAACAAATACGGTCAAAGTTATGGAAGGTTACACGACATAAATGAGGTTACCAGTTCACTATAATAATCACTAATATATGTATCAGAAAAAGCAATAATTATTCGGATTTTAGAGTTTAGACCGTTCATGATCCGAGGATATTTTTTTGTTTCTTAATCTAAGAAGAAATTAGCGAGAAAAGTCTTTTATCTTATAATAGCTGGAAGGCAACTTTCGGAAATTAAAGCATTCAATTAGACCGTTCATGATCTAAATTAATTTTCTTTTTCTTTTTGTGTGCAAAATTAGTAGGCACATTATCCTTTAATGTTGGAATCAAAATTTCCAATTAATGTTTGTAGAAAATTAATTCTAAATTTGTATAGTAAAAAATATTATATTAGGTCAACATCATTGATCTAAAATGAATGATGAGATCTGCCGGGATGTCTAATACTATCCATATTATATTAGGTTTTTTTTTTTTTGGTCAAAATATTATATTAGTTAGAGAGTAGACAAAAGAGAGGTAAAGATATTAACAAAATTATTTTGACTAACTAACGAGATACCAAAGCAGATCCGTTCACATGAAAAGAAACCGGGGAAACAATCAGGTTGCAAAGTGAGAATTAAACGGACCTAAAAGGAAAAGGGCTTCGGCCTTTTTCTTTTTACAGCAAAGTCTGATTGGGCTTTCATATTCCGACCTTTCCTTTTCGTAATTGGGCTATGAAACCCTGACCTTTTCATTTCTTAGCATAGACTAATTTGGGCTTTCAAATCTCAAGATCATAGGCTAATAAGGTGGTTAATAGTTTATTTTATTCCGACCATGCTGATAATCATAATTTTCTTTCCTCAAATTTGATCCCAGAGATTACGAAATCGCTTCAATTTTAAAATAGGATAAAAATATGTGTTGCTTCCGTTTTGATATATAAATCCCATTGAATAGGTCATATTGACTATACGAACTTGAAAAGATAATTTGAATTAATTAGTATATCAAAATGCAGGTCAGGTCAGTATGGTCATGATGTTTGGATTTTCCAATTTTTTTTGTAGATTATGAATAAAAATTTCAGTGCGGCAAGCACTCGTGTCCAAAAATAAATACGATTGGGTCCATCCTAACAATAAATATGATAGGGTCCACCAGAGAAAAAAATTAGTCACGCCGTGATCCATCACGTTACGTGTGTTGATCATGTGACATGATTCGGGTGACGTGACTGTATTCGAGTAAAAATTACACGTCAAGCGAACCAGTCACGTCACGGTATGAAACATAAAGTATTCGGCTTTTTTGGTACGCACAAAGTATCCAGTTTTTTCTAGTTATTTTTCAGCTTTTTTTTGGTACGAATAGAGTATTCAGATTTCTCTTTTAGTGTAGGTTTAGTGATATTGATACTCATATAGTACTAGTTTTTATTTTCTCTAGTTTAGTCCAATGTTGTTTGTAATTTTAATTTTAAAGCAATGTTAGATGCCCAACGGCCTTTTCTAAAAAAAGAAACTTTGCAACATTATTTACTTATTTTTTGATATATTTTTTCTTAATTTTTAACAATTTAAATTAAAATATAAAAAAAATTTGATGTGACTAATTTACGTCACGTCATGTGTGACCACACGTGACGTGACCATTCGCGTGACGTGACCGTCCGTCACTATTTTGGTCACGTCACGTAAAAAAAAATTAATCACGTTACATCACGTGACCAAGTCACAGCATATTTGTCACGTCATGCTACAGCATGTCACGTATTTCCTTCTCTAGATTTCACAGCCACACTACCTTCCCCAACAGCGTGCTTCGGATTTCATGTGGCAACCTCTCCGCGCAAATCTCTAATAAATCCTTTTAAATCCAAGGACTTATTGTGATATACCTGCTGCATGTTTTGGGTGAACTGAAGGCGTCCCTTCCAATTTAGGAAAGAATCGCTGCTTATTGAATTAATTTGAGAGAAATGAGGAAAGAGGAGACGAAGGATAGAGAAAGAAAGAAATATAATAAAATAAATTGGTAATGGGGAGCGCAATATAGAAGTTACCGCCTGGTCGTATACGGGTATTTGAAAATTGAAAAAATACAGATACGGTTGATTATCTCTATTTACTTTCAAAATTGAAACTGTATTCATATCCGTATCCGCATAACTTGTATTTATATCTGAATATCAGAATCTGTAAAATTTCAGATACAGATTCAGATCCGAACGAATAATATCCGATATGTTTGCAATAATATTTGTAGGAGGAATTAATGATCTTAATTAATTTGTTAATTAAAAATAAAATTAACGGTCATAGCTGTAAATTTGTCAACCCAGATATCTGAGGTGCAAGTGATAAGTTCGAACCGTTCTTTTAACTTGAAATAAACTATACTAGCAGGTGGCCTCGCGTTGCTTCGGCAATTGTTCGCTTCAGTATCTTTTTTAGGAAGAAAAATGTATATAGAGCTGTTATATATGTATAATTAGTTATATACAACCTGTAAGTAATTAGCTTAATAAATGTATTGCAAAAATTGTGTAAGTGGCAGATCATGTTTCAGTTTTATACAACAAAAATTTCACAGTAGATAGAATTAGAGTACAAACTATGCTTTGAAAAGGAACAGTATGCTTGCTTTGGCAGCTGTTTTTGAGGCAGTGAAATGTATACGAAGATGTTATATACATATATATATATATATATAATTAGTTTTGTACAACTAAAAGTAGTTACCTGCATGGATATATTACAATAACAGTGCATATGAATTACAGATCAAGTTTTCTTTTTCATACAGCAAAAACTTCATAGTAGGTAGAGCTGGAACACAAACTATGTTTGGAAGAGGGATAGCATGCTTTGTGTAAGTGTGCTATCCCTAAATAACAAATCCTCCAAACATGTTTTCTTGTCAGGACCATATAAGCTAACTGTTTTGTTGATGTTCATATCAACACAAAATAGTATGTACAACTACCAAAATATGCCAATGTTTTCATTAAGGATCGAGAATAACTACTCCGTCTTCTCTTTTCCTTTGCTGCTGCTTTCAGCACTGTTTAAAAGGAGAAATTACACAACTGGTGAGATATATGTTGCATTCATAGTTTTTAGTGGTATGCAAATCAAGTAATTATTGTTTGAAGATAGAAATTAGCCCTTGGTTTTTATTTGATTTATTTCTTTAGTTGCTACCACTACTGACAAGGTGATAGCAGGTAAAGTTTTGAGTATTGTTAAATATTACATGAATATAAAGATTTCATTACCTTGGTCGTTGCTTTTTTGATTGGCCTTGTGTCAATAGTTGTTTCCTTGCTTTATTTGTCTCAGAAGTTGTTGGTGGTTTAGGCTGCGGTTTAGGGTTGCAGGATGAAGTTGCTGGCGGTTTAGGCTGCGGTTCAGGGCTGCAATTGAAGGCATTAATAAAGTAAAATAAATGTAAAGAATGGTCTGGATATTATTAAAAACTAAGCATATTAAAGGATGAGATGGTATCTGTTTCATTTATTTCAAGATTGTTTAAAGAAAACCTAGTACTGTACTTTTCAACAGTGATCAGGAAGTTGTGGTATAAGTGGGGTGTAGTTGTTTTGGTACTTGTATATATTATGAGTTTGCAATGATTTTGCAGTAACTATATTGAAGTAGCTGAAAGCTATAAAAAGTGTTGTTTTATTCTCGCTACCTGTTTTCTTCATATGGTGTTGCTGGTGTTGTTGATAGTTGATTTGCAGCTGTGAGTGGCACATCTTGTATGTTAGTTACATGATAGTAGATGGTATTCTCTGTAAACTTGTTTCTTTCTCATTGTACTGTAAACAGTTGTTCTTTGTTGATGAGTTGTCCAAATATTGGTGGCAAGTGGTTCTTTTTTTCTTTATTGTTGGAGCTGTATAAAAGATCCTGTGCTGAAGAGCCGACTAAGTCCTCGGCCACTTTTCTGATAAAACTGAAGTGAGCTTCACTTGTATCATCTGCAACTATTAACTTGAAGTTGAGCCTGTAAAAAGAATTTAGCATTTTTTTTAAATTATTATTAGGAGGGATGTTGATGAGTTTTGGATAAGTTTTTTTGTTTATTTGTTAATGTAATAGGCTCACCATGGCAAAGGTCTTCTAACATTGGCTCTACATTTGTAGCAGAAGTAGGATGGTTCTTTAACTTTTGTCCTATGTATTGGGCACGCTTCATAGTACCATCCAAGTTCTTCTAGCGTATCAGAAATTTTTGCAACCACGTTAAATGATTTGTCCTGCATTGTTTGTAGTTTGTTTAATGTAGTGTAACAATATTTATATGTGTTGATGGAAACATTGTTCTCTATGGTTTTGTTGTTTACCTTATTTTCTGGTATGCACATGTCGTGCAGTTCCTTAATAGAAACTGAGGGAGGAAGTTCATTAGGCTGCTCTTCTAATGGTGTGGCTTCATGTAGTATGAGTTGTTTGTTCTTACTTGCTATTCTGCATATAGTTATTAAAATATTGATAAATTTATTGTATATCTGTTTTAGGAGTGAAAATTATGTACTTTACTCATCGCAGATCAATACCTGTGTCGAAAAGTTGTTATCTCTGGCAGGAATTGGTCTTGGTATATTCTTGTTGCTGAGTATGTTGTGAGATTCCATTTTTCTGTGATTTTGCAAAAAGTTAGTTTTGTAGGCGAAATTAGTTGCTGTTAAATTCTTTTGTGAATGTAGAAATTCTTACCTTTAAAAGAGATCAACCGAAGAGAACTAAATGCAATGATGATCTCTTGTGTTTTTGATTCTTCTTCTATTCTTCGAACGTCAATTTGAGCTAAGCACTCTTCCCATATAGTGATCAATACTCTGTCATCCCTGTGATATGATAAATGCAGTTGTTATTTACGATTAGATAGTGGTGCAAACAATGTATATGTAACATTCATGTTTAGTATTGGTTATACTTATACAATAATTTGAAGGAGAACAAAATTATTCGTTTGTTGTTCTTTACTGATAGTTCATGCTTTAGATTCTATCAGTGATGAATATGTGAGAACCTGTGTAGTTTTGTTTTTCTAGTGTTTCCTGATTGAAACTTTGTTAAATTTTGTTAAAATGCAATTGCCATTATTTAGAAAAGGAGAAAATTATATAGGTTAGTTTCATTTACTAAGCGAATTTATTTTCCAAAGAGATAACAAAAAATTGATTGTGTCATGTTAACATTTATTTAGAAGAAACTGTTAACTAAGTATGAAAAATGTTGGTTAGGAAGTATGGAAGGAAAGTACTGAAGCTATTGAGCAAGTTAGTTTTGGATATAATGAGTGGTTTTTATCAAAAAAATATAATTAGTGGTTATACCTTTCGTCTTCTATTTCTATATCTCTTAGGCTGACCTGTCCGCTGTTCTGTCTTAGATTGACGGCTCGACTGTTCTTGTTGATCCTTCTTATTGGTCCAATGGAAACCACTTGACCGATCACATCTGGTTGATCAAATTTGGATTAGATTTAGTGTCATAAATATGAGAGGTGTGCAAGGCATTTTGAATATTTTATTTATTTTGTTGCAGTTTGTAGTGCAAGTACTTACCGACAACTGTTTTATCTCCTGTGATTGTGGTTCCGATGCTGTTCAGTGATTTGAAATCAAAGAATCAGAGTGGAAATGCTGCATCGTCATTTTGAACCTTTGTAATTTTCGTTGCTGCTGTCAACTGGATGCGAGCGTTATGTTCTATTGTTCTGAATCCTTCTCTTTTAAATGTTGGTATGAACTTGTAAAATTCATACACCAAACCTTCTTCTATTTGTTCTAGTAAATAGTCTTCATCTGGATCATTGATTTTGATGAAGCCCTCTATTGCTGTATTCTAAACAAATAATTAAGGACAATTTGTTAGTAGCAATAGAGATGTAGAAAGCTTAGTAAATTGTTTTGCACATAAATGAATTAGTTGTATGAGTAAAGATTTTTTGGTTTGGTCTGTGTTGAAAAGGATAGATGTAGAGATTTTGTCTTTGTAACATAGTTAAGTGCTTTTTTGTTTAGTGAAAGTAAGATTTTTGGTGTATGGATTAGAATCAGCACAATAGTGTGCAGTTAGTTTAAACATTGGACGTAAAACGTTTTTAATTAAAAAAAATAGACAAGAAGTTATAAATTGCTTATAGTGGTCCTTCCAATTTAATCGAATTTGTAATATTAAATTTAGGATAACATATTATTTATATCAATATATGATATGTAGGTAGACAAATTTTTTTAAAAAAAATATGCGTGACAATGAAGATATCTGTTGTTAATACATCTGAAGATATGAAAAATCTTGAAAAACAACGAAGTACCTCTTTGTCAACTAATATGAAGTCGTGGGAAATTTTTTTGCCATCTGTGGCGCTATGAGCTGTCCATAGTTTTGTGATTCTTCATCTGATTCTTTGGCGGTACATTCCAGGTTCAAGTATTGCAATGGGTGTTATCTTGTTCTGAGCAGCCATCTAAATATTTATGGGAATATTGATAGTGTTAGTTAAAAGTAGTATATTTATGTAAACTAATTAAAGTATGAAAAGAATTGTAGATTAGTGCTGAAATATTTATTTTCATGTGAGGAACCAATAAAATTTCTGACTTTCAAATGTAAATTGTAAATTAGTACAAACAAATGGCAAAATGAGTAAAAAATCATTGCTTCAAATTTTGAACTCCAGAAAAACAGAGGGGTCATCTAAGTTATTGCTACATCGTAGTAGGTTGTAGTGGCAAACATGTAAGTCTCACTGCACCCAACATGGATACAGTCTAAGTTATACTCCATTCCCAAATTCAAAAGAGAAAATTAACCTCCTCTTAACAGCTTGGGAAAAAAAGGAAAAGAAAGAAAGAGCTAAAGAAGAAAACAAAGGAGCGTCTCACTTTCTCCAGTAAAATTTGTGACTTTTCAAATGTAAATTGTAAATTTCAAGCAATTATTAATATACTATCTAATAAGTAATTCTCTATGATGATGTTTCTAGTGTATGAAAATTTTACTGTGTGAGATGTTTTACTACTGATGAAATGTGACCTTATGTAAATATATATTTTGGTGTAGTTTGTAATCAATAAGAGAATTCTTTATACAATTTTTTGAAACTCTAGCCATGGATGAAGTTTAGCAGATTGGAGAGATACCTTGCAAGAGGAGAGAGGTGAAGAGATTTGGAGAGGTTTAGTAGAGGAGAGATGGTGCTGAAAACCTAAAAAGAAAAAAAGGAGAGAACCAGTAAGATCTCAAATAAATAGTGGTTTGATTCAATAGTTGAAGAACTGTGGAGCACTGTGTAGAGACATGTGTCAGTCAATGGCAGTGGCAATGGTAGGACATGGCAGAAGATGGTAGAAGTTTCAAGAAATTGGGAACAGTAATGCCAATGTTGGAAATTGGCAGAAGATGGTAGAAGTTTCAAGATAAAAACTGAGAATGAGAAAAATTATATACACAATGGGACCTGCCTGCAGTCATATTGTGGATATCACTATTGTATTGTAGTACTGTAGTTCTATATACAACAATCACTGTATATTGTATGAGTTTACAGCGATATAACAGAACGGAGTACATATTATGTAAGTAAATAGATATGGCAAAGTAGTTCATTGGTGTATATTGCAAATCTAATAATGATGTATTCATTTTTTGTCTCTCTATTTTAATGAACCTAAATTATTAAAAAAGTATATAAGTATAAATGCCATGGCATATATATTTTTTTTAATAATTCGGTGATAATATATCAGACAGCTTTAATGCTCCGAGAAGTGAGTATTTTGACTAATTTATTCTTTAGATGACTGTTTGATGTTATCACTCTTCCTGTTATCCGGTCAGTTCCCCTCCATCCCTGAATCTTTGTGAAAAGCGGATGTTATTTTTTGTGACTTTTCAAATGTAAATATATTTTAGTTGTAAAATTAGGTTTGAACATTATTTTAGAGTAGTATATTAATGAAACTGAAGTAGGAAAATAGTTGGGATTGGTAGAAATGAAATAACTAATGCAAAATACAATATCGATCTTTAAGTATTCTATGAATAAACAATTAAATGAAGTTCAAGGATAGCAAATACATTTTAAGTACAGACTATAAGAAGAAAATGCTGGTGATGTTTGCAAAAAAATAGTCAGGAAGTGATGTGCCAACAAATACAAATGAAATAAAAACAGATTGCACGTTGTTTTGTTAAATAAGACAAACTAAGCCGTAAATGAATGGACAACAAAATAAAGGAAAAGAAAAGACTGATATACCTCTTTGAAGCCAGAGGTAGACATACAGATAGCAAGAAATGCACTAAAAACTGAAGCGTTGCTGTTGACCAACCTAGCATTAAACGATAAAAAAGGTACAAATTTAGTTTTAAGGTTCCAATTTCTCAGAGAAAAGAAAATAAACCTTAATCTTTAAGTTGGTTACATCAGTCATAAAATCAAGAAAGAGAGATAAGTTATAGAGCAGTAGAGAAGAGAGAGACAGAGAACTTTTGAGAGAAATTGGAAGAAACCGATATCAATCGAGCAGTGGGTCCCATTTGTCATTAGTATTGTGGCAAGTACTGTTGATCTATAGTGTCAAATTTATGGAACTTTTCATAGATGATTCAATTTTTTTTATGTTATTTTTTATTTTTACAAAAGATCACATCTCGTAATCACTCCAAATAAATATGTTATTGTTTACCTTTTGTCTTGTATTTCTACTTCTCTGATGCTTGTTGGTCCAGTGGATAACTGTATCTGTTTTAGCGGTCATATCCAGGTGATTCTGCCAATCATTTCTGATTAATTTGAGGTAGAACGAACATGGTACATGTGAGGAAGGAAAAAAGGTTTGACATTTAGTATTTTTTTAGTTAGTTGTATAATTACTTACTGACAATTGTTCTGTACTCCTTGATAGTAACTCCTAGGCATAAAGTAGCTTGAAATAAAAAAAGTATGTTGGCAAAGTCTAGTCGTGGTTTTCTTGCCTAATGATCATTGCTGTAGCAGTCAATTGGATACGAACTTCGTGTTTAACTGTTCTGAAGCTTAATCTCTTTTGGCATGGCTTGAACTTGTAAATTTCATAAACACTGTCCTCTTTTATCTGATGCACTATGCTATCTGCATTTGGTCATCCGCATCAACAAATCCTTCTATTCCGGTGCCCTAAACGAATGTAGGTTGTTAGAAAGATCATAAAAATGAAGTCAACTAATTATTAAAAAATATACTTGCCTCTTTGTCAAACAATACAAAATTGTAAGAGTAATTAACGTTCTTTTTCGGGTTGTGAGCAGTCCATAGCATTACTACTCTCTCCATTATTATTGGGCAGCGTACTCATCCATTGAGTTTTGCAAGTGGCGTTATCTTTCTCTGAGTTGTGATCTGAGAATGTTTGAAAATGCAAAAACATTTAGCTCAGAATTGAGTTGAAATAGTAACATAAAAACTTAATGAAGCATCTAAAATTAGCATACAAAAACTTAGCAAGTTATGAACATAATTTAGTTCCAGAATTAGAAATTTTTAACTGTTGAGAAGAAGATAATTTTTAATAAGTAATGAAATTTGCAAAAGACAGTTTGTGTATAGACTATAGTTGGATGAGTTGATTCTATGTTCTGATATCTTTGTAAGAAAATAGTACTTGTAGGAATGCATACCTAAATCACTAAATATTTCAGTATAGACTATGTTTGGAGTATAATTTGGATGTTCATTATTTTGATTCTCAATAAGAATCTTAACACCTGATCTAGAAGTTGCTCGAGATAATGCAACATATAACTGTCCATGTGAGAAAACTGGACAAGAAAGATAAATTCCTATCTTGTCTAAAGTTTGTCCTTGACTTTTGTTAATTGTCATCGCATAGCATAATTTGATTGGGAATTATCGGCGTTTTAATGTGAATGGCCATTTTGGATCTTTTGTGTTAAAAATTATTCTTGGTATGTACACTGTTGCTCCTGTATTACAACCTGTGATTATGACAGCTTCTATTATTTTTTCTGCTAATTGAGTGATTATTAATCTTGTTCCGTTGCACATGCCGTTTGTTTGATCTATGTTACGCATTAGCATGACTGGACAACCTATTTTCAATGTCAATTCGTGATTTGGAATGCCATTTTGTTTGATAGAATTGAGACATTCGAAAGGATACATTATTTCGAGTTCCTCTAAAGGAATTGTTGAATCACACATTGTATCTGAACTAAAATACGTCCGGCAATCTGTTGGTATCATTTTGAGTATCATATTATTTATAGTATCTACATTATCGTTGGTAGGAATCACTATTGCTCTTTCTCTCAAATAATTAGGATTTTTATAAAATTTCTCAAAATTGTCATAAATGGTTTCTATGATGGCCTCTTTTTTGTCACTAGTCGTATGTATTAGCAGATCATTTGGTATTTCTATCCAATCAGTTTCGATATCGCCAAAAAGTTGTTTTGTTTAGATTGTGCCATTTCCTACAGTCAATAACCAATCATTGAATTCTGCAGCATCTCTTCTATCTTTTTCAGTCATCTGAGGATGCTGGAGACGCATGTTTGTATTAAGCCTATATATGCGACAGTGGGACCAAAGTTTAGATCTTGTAATTGATGCATTCATTATTTCGTATTTGCCAGTGTATTTGATGATAGGAAGAGTTTGTCGAAAGTCACCTCCCAGCAAAACTGTTTTTCCCCCAAAAGGTTTTTTTGTGCGAGATTTGTCATGTGTACCTAAAATATCTCTTAATGTTCGATCTAGTGCTTCGAAACAGTACCGGTGGTTCATCGGAGCCTCATCCCAAATTATTAGTGATGTTTTGTCAATAAGTTCTGCCAATTGTGTTCCCTTTTTTATGTGACATGTCGAATTCTCATCTATATCGATTGGAATTTTAAATCTAGAATGAGCAGTTCTTCCTCGAGGAATCAACAAAGCCGCTAGAGCTGACGAAGCAACTGGCAGGACAATTTTGCCTTGAGATCGTAACATCGAAATTATTGTTTTATATAAGTATGTTTTTCCTGTGCCACCGTAGCCATAGACAAAGAAGAGAAAGCTTTTATCTAGCTCTACTGAGTCTATGACTGTCTCGTATATCTTTTTTTGTTCCTCATTTAATCCATCATGTAATGATTTTGCTTCGTTGAACAAATGTGATGCGTTAAAAGACAATTCTTCTCTTAGCAATCTATTTTCAAGTTGTTGTATGAAGTTTTGTTGAGGTTTCGGCAATCCATAGTTTGTTAAGTTTGAATTATTATCAATTAATATATTCTCAATTTCAAGCAATACATGGTTTTTCAAATCAGAATCTAGTAATGTTATAGTCGACAGATGATATGTATTTGTTACTTTATATACTATGTCGTCTGTCATTATTTTCCAACATCGTTCAAACAAATTCAGTGGATTTGCTATTTCACAGAAGAGCAACATACTTGCAAACAATCTGCGTACTTGTGGTCCAGTTGTCCAATTGGATGCCTCTTCAATTGCTGACAACCATTCATTATCATCTTCTAGTAAACCTAGTGCGTTACATGCTTCTCTATATGTGTTGTACATGATATTATTTATCGTTCGAATGGCCTCAAATGTAGTAGCTCCTCGATTGATGTTAAGAAGCATTCTTAAATAGTAAATTTCTCCTTGATTTGGATTAATGTAGTATACCCGTCCTATACGATTTCCTCTTTTTCTAGGAGTCCAAAGCTTCTCTTTTGGCTGCCATGTATATTTGTGGGGTATTTCTGTATATGTTAATTTGCATGCTTCTGGATCTCTTTTGTTTAATTCCATCTATTCTGTTAACATTGTTCTATCGATGTTGTTTGAGCTAATTGTATCATTCATATCTTGACCGTCACTAAATATTACATTGTTCATTTTGGATAAATGAATCGGCAATCTTTCAATACTTGGTATATTAGAATGAATTTCGTGTTGGAACAATCTCCAAGTTGCCTCATGAGGTGTTATGTACCTACAATTTAAATATATTTTTATTTCGTTTATTTCTTCAGATTCATTTTGTTGTTTTTTCTTTATTTTCAATGTGTTTGACAACTCTGCAATTGCACGATCATTACCTTTGCAAATGTATTTAAATAGATATTTAATAAGTTTTGATGTGTGACATTTTTCAACATTTATATGAGCTTGGTACTTAAACAATTCCATCTTCATTTATTTTGGTTCTATCGTTATAATTTTTAGGAAATTTTTTTGAGCATGATCCATTTCTCATACAGCCTGTCTGAGATATGCCGCTGCTACACGGGCCATGTATCATATACTTGGAAACTGCATCGTATCCAATTGGATCTTCCGTTGGGTGAGGTATTTCAGCAGATATGAATTTGTCAACATCTTCTGATGTCTTCAGTTTGTTATGTTCAGCCAACCACACTATCATATGAACATGAGGAAGACCTCTTTTTTGAAACTCAATTGTATACACATCTGTCGATATTCATTAATTGTATGAGAATCGAACAGTACATAATGTAATTACTGGAAAAATAATAATTACTAAAAATGTAAGAATTGAACTTACATGCAACAACATTGCCAAAGTGGTTATTATTTTTTATATCTTGTAATAGTTTGTCTAATTTGATCTTAAAAACACGTGTCACAACATCCGGTCGATCTTCTGGTTTTTGTTCTGTAAGTAACATTTGGTATATCTCTTGCCATTGCGGATTGCATGTAAACGTTATAAAAAGATCAGGCATTCCTAATTATCGACATATTGCCATTGCATCATGGTAGTTCTGTAGCATGTATCGAGGACTTCCAACATGAGAAGCTGGTAATATTATTCTTTTGCCAATGTTTTTTCCCACTATATGGCCTTGCTGTAATGCATTTTTGATGTTGTTATAATTTTTGGTTCTTAGTTTTTGCTGATTTCTTTCTATAAATGATAGTCTGTCTATCTCAACGGATAAATATGCATCGACAAGAAATTGTTGAAATAATCGACCCGATCTAAAAATTGTTGAAGCATCTCCAATGCGAGGGTGGAATCGATATGCATAAAACTCAGCCATTGTGACATACTCTCGTTTAATTTTTGGCTGACTGTCAATTCCATCGACATAACTTATTTTTGGATGGTAACCATCTTCGCCGTATGCAAAAAGAAGAGGATATTGTAACGCCATGTAACTTGGATGGTTTGGGTGAACTCGTTGTAAGCCTTTTGTTCGATTGTCAACAATAACGTCACAATAATTTTGTTTTCTGCTAATATCTCCCACTACCAAGCCTGCAACCTCATTAGTATTTGGTAAGCAATACTGTGAAAACTTAGTTGATCGATCACATATTAATCTTAGACTAAATTCCTGCATATCAGATTCGTGAAAGCGTTCTTTCAATGTTCTAAAACATTGTACAATGACATTATGATTGTTTAACATTTGCATTAGATCTGATACAATATCTTCATGCAGCTGATGTCTTTTTTCATGATTTTGAAAAGCGTTTAGTCTATTTTTTAATTCATTTGATGTGTCATACATGTATAATTGTGCATACATCGGTTTAGAACCTTCAGGTGGAACGATTGACCCGATTCGATGACAATTCTGACCGGATACTCTGAAGACATAAGGGCCATTTCTATCGTTTATTTTGTTGTCTATATTGACTCCCATTGATGTAAAAGCAAATATGGAATTGTATGTTCTAATATTTTCTTTAAAATGACTTGATCTAGGATCTTCTGAAGGTGCTAATAGTTTGTCTAGTAAGTTCGGTGGTTCTTTTAAGGAAGGTATTGAAACCCTACCTTGTCTACAACAAAGATTGTACTGTGATTTACGTAGTATTTTTTCAGCAGACCAATAGTATGCTCCACAATATTTACATATACAGTTTGGACTCCCCAAATCAATCGGACTCGTATATTTTCCTGTCCAATCAATGGAAATAAAAATTTATAACATTAGTTTATGCAGTGAGTGCATTGTTTTAAACTATTTACTATATTTATTTGGAAAAGAATTGTAAAAAGAATATGTTTGTATGTTTAAATATGTACATACTTTGTGAGGTTTGGTTATGTTCGGAGTCTGCGTTGACGTTTTGCATCATTTGCTCAGATTGTAATAGTGTTAAAACCACTTTTGTCAAATCTGTGTTTGAAAATATTAATCATGGAGGAGAGAATATCGAATTAAACATATTGGTTGTTGTTATAAGCAAACTGAATAAATGTTTCTTTTCACCATGTTTGAAAGAGAAGCCTTATATATATATATGAAACAATATTTCTTAAAAATGCAACGAATGCTATAAAAATAACTGTACTGATGTATTTATTCAATACGTACGACATGTTCAAAATATGTATATTATCATCATCAGTTTGAATCTAAAATTGTTACATAATAAATATTAACCTAGCTATTTGCTTCTATAGATATCTTTCTCTATTGTTATTTGAACTAATACATTATAGCGTTAGGAAATATTTGTTATGTATCAGTAGCACTATAGTGAAAGCAAGCTTACCGTTGTCTGATGATAGTCTTTCTATATTTTCTTTGTGAACACCCGATGGATTGCGTGCATTTCCTCTTATTGTCAAGCGTTGATCAGATATGTCTAAAGATCGCCCTTGGAACTAATCATAAGCAAGATCTGACCCATGACTAATATTTTGCTGATCACTGTCACAACCTAATGGATCTCGTTCACGAATTCGAATACATCTTTCCACCGCTGAAGAAGATCTTTGTCGCACTCTTTTCCCTCTTCTAATTTCTGTTGATCTCAGTTCGCTCTGATTGTTTTCACTCATGATCTAAATGAAAACTATCTAAAATTGATGACAAACACTTTAGCGGCGACTAATAAATGTAATACTACACTATAAGAGCGTAGTAAACAGATTATTCAATATATCTACTTAGTTGAGAAAATCACTACAAAGTTATTGGTAAAAAAAATACAGCAGCTAAACTAACCGTTCATTCGTGAACTGCGAGTGGTAATTGATAACTCTCTTGCAGCAGATTGGTATTGTCCGTTAATAGATAGGCCGTCGTCGCTCGAAAATAAACCTGCAAATATAAGAAAGTACACTATTTTAATACATTGTGGGATAAATCCATAACAACAGTATTGAAAAATGAATGATACCCACAATTTGAAAAATTCATAACTTTATATTTGTTGTATAATAGAATCATACGATATATAATATCAAAATGCATAAAATTAAGGCACTGTATCATATTTGTAGATTATATTTAATCAATTATTAACTGATTTTGAATAATGATAATAGGTAATTTTAGTGCAGATCAAACCTGTCATATTGCTAATACTATTGAAGCGAGCTGAAAGATTCGGACCTAACAGCAGGTAAAAATAAATAAACAAAAGCAGCGAGTAAATGAAACTTACCTTGTTACTGATTAAGCAGTTGTGGCTATGTTTAAATCTGCAAACGTAGCAACCTCTAGTCACCTATAATTATTTTATTTTGTTTTGAATCCAATTAGTAATGGAAGAAACAGTAAAATCCTATTGAAGTAAGAGCATAGTAAACGAACTATTCAATATATTTACATAGTTGAGAAAATCACTACAAAGTTATTAGTAAAAAAATACAGCAGTTAAACTAACCGTTGATTCATGAACTGCAAGTAGTAATTGACAACTCTCTTGTAGCAGATTAGTATTGTCCGTTAATTGGCAGACCGTCGTCTGTTGAAAATAAAGCTGCAAACATAACAAAGTACACTATTTTGACACATTGTGGGATGTTGGCTTCAATATATCTACTTAGTTGAGAAAAACACTACAAAATAATTAATAAAAAAAGACTGCAGTTAAACTAACGACGCTACAGCATGAATAATTTTTTAAAAGGAAAAGAAGAAGAAAAAACATTATACTGATTTGCCTTTGTGTATAAAAATAGGAGTAGCTGGTCGGTAACATAATAACAGGTTATAATAATTTTGCATGAAGGATCCCGATTTTCATGTATGGTTAGTGTAATTGATTATGTTGTTCAACTGGAGCAAAAACAGAAGGCAAGTTCTTTAGCTAGAGATTCTGTAGCAAATACTAATTCTGGTGAGCAAATTAATGAAGAGAAAAATTACATGATATGAGATGTCTTTACACTTAGTAAGGAATTGGAAGCAACAATACTCATACCTTGATGCTCACACACATGTTCTTAAAAAAATTGAGCCATAGTAGCATATATACACGAAACTATTAAAAGATTAAAAAACCAAAAGCATATATGAGCCACCATATCTTCTCAATTTAAGTTGATTAAAACTATTAAAAGATTGAAAACAAAATCTAATTGGTATTCACATTTCTCAAATCATTGCCACAATTTCTTAGAAATATAACACAAATGATTAAGTTGCTTTTGTAGCCTAAATAAAATATCACAGTTTCTATGAAACAACTGTTAAAATAGCATATAAGAGACCATTTTTTTTTTTTAGTTGTACCTTGCTTGCTTCAGTAGAGGCAGATGGCTCCTCATATTCTCATATTCTATTCTTCATTTTTGCATTGGTTCTTGAAATAACTATCGTGCTCAAATCAGATCTATCTTCTTGTTATTGCATTGATGGTATAGTAGTGAACTTATGAATGTTTTAAAAAAAGTCTGCACTGTCTTAGTCTTCTTTAATTGTTCCCTCTCAATTATATCTTTTATCGTCTAGTCCCCTAAAATAAAAGGTAATATATGAATTAGTTACTGGTATGATTAAAAAATTAATTACTATTTTGGAACAGACATTGCATCACTGAGCCCAAGCATTGTTTGATAGAAAATAAGGTCCAACACAAACTGTGGAAATAAAGCTTCTATTTTATTTTTATTACATGCTTCAACTCTAATTTACACACACTTATTGACCAAACTAACACAACTTGTCGAAGTACTTTGTGTGGAATCTTGCATTTGTAATTAATCAATGAAACAATAATTTGTGAATTTAAATCTTCACTTATAAAGATTCTAAAAGATAAACAAATAACTCCTAACTGATTGCTGCAGATAAGCTATTAGAATAAAGCTTTAAAATCAATTGTGTCCCTAACTTAGCTGCAGATAAGCCATTAAAATACAACAGAATAGCAGCGCACTCACTGAAGGCTCCAATTACATTTTATTTTGTAGGAATTATTTTTCCAATTAAAAACCTTCAGTGCTAAACAGAGAGAAAAACTCGACTTTCACCTAACAAAATGAAGGTAATAATCTAATTCTCCCCGAAGAGATGAATTTTGAATCTCAGTTGTTAGCATTAAAATAAATGGAAAAAAATCTGACAGGCTTGTACTATCTTTCAGCAAAGTATATTTCATAAGATCTTAGCTCAGTCAAATATAATAAAAATAGTACGAACATTATTGACTTAAAAAGCTTAGCGAAACTTGTCACCAAATCAAAGCTTTAATTATTTTATAAGGGCATAATTAGTATCCGTGAACTTCCCTTCTATATATTTTTTTCACTTCCAAATATGATTCTGTGAGCTTGTGTAATATTACCAACTAAGTCTTTATTTAATTGAAAATATGATTCTGTGAGCTTGTGTTATATTACCAACTAAGTCTTTATTTAATTGAAAATCAATTCTAACTTAAATCTAATTAATATCTAACCTCCATGTAGGTGCAAATTACACCATTAGTATCCTTCAAATTCAAAGAAACCCAATCAAAGACAAAAAACTAAAGGGCACGCAAACATACATGGAGCCATATAGAAAGTTTGAAAAATTAATAAAAAAAATAACCTCTTAATTAGATAGGGTGCGAGCAGAGACCCATTTACCAACAACCATGAAAGCTATTCTCACATTTCTACGGCGTTATATCATTAGCACTTGGATCTCAGTTTGCCAACCCTGTACAACAATTAACAATGAACTTTGACCTAAAAACAATTACGTTCAGCTACAATCCAAATTCTCATTTCATTCTCTAAATTCCAGCCGGCCCCTTTTTTATTATACATGTCACTTTGCACCATGGTCCATATGACAGTCTGTCCAGTCAACTTGGGAAATTTTGCAAATTTTACCCTTTATATATTATTTCCTGTAAATAAGCCCCTGACAATCGGAATAACATATACGGTATACCAGTAAGCACAACCAAACTGGTACCTATTTGGTACCAATATTTTAAGGGTCGGAGATACTCAATACGAACTTGGTATAGAACCACAATGGTAAACAATAGCAACATAAGCCAACCCCGGGTAGCAGGTTGAACCCAATAAGGAAAACCAAGGAAAAAAAGAGCAAAGGACTTTCAATCAATCAATTTGTTCAACTCAGTCCATCACACAGTAGGGCTTACTTGATTTTCAAAAGTTAGCAAATCTTAAAATCGAATTAAAGAGGAATAAGATAGAAAGGAAGAAAAAGGAATACCCGCACAACAGTGCTACGTGCGCCAACAGAGGGAGTAACCACACAACAATCCACTCTCAAATTACCAGAGTAGTCGACCAGCTATTCAAATGCATCAACCAGAGAGAGATCTAGAGAGAGAGAGAGACCCCTTTCGTTCTTACATGAGAAGGTCAGTGGAGAGAGGAGAAGAAGAGGAAGGTGAAGAGGTGCGAAATTTACGTGTGCTCCAACAGATTGAAGAGACGGAGATTGAAGAGAGACGGAGAGAGAGAAATTCAGATAGGTTGTTTTTTAGGGTTTTTCACTTGCGGATGAAGAAGAAAGGCGGCAGGATTTTTTTAGGTAGGGTCCGTGGGGATCTTCTCTCTCTTTTTGTTTTTTTTTAGCAAGAAAATGGAGGAAAAAAGCGAAAGGAAGGGAATGGGCCCCGAATGTCAGTGTGAATATTCAGAAGCGCGCGAGAGAGTTCTCGCTGCAACCATGCGATTCAGATCGAACGGTGCAGAGGGCGCGTGTCACTATTGGAGTGCTGTAGCTCCGCGACGCGGATTATATAGATATAATAGATATGTATCAATTTACTATTTTCAAATGTTGTATAACTTGTGCTGCTGTTTGATAATAAAAATAAACACTTTATTATATGTTGATGAACCATATTTTAAAACAAAATGTATTATAATGTCTTCTAAATTTTAAAACAAAATGAAGTTTGTATAAGGTTCAAATTTAAATTTGTACACGGTTCACCATTATCTGAACAAGTCGAACATATTTATTTTTCTCAAAAAAAGCAATTTTTTTATAAAATTAACCTTTAAATCCGTACATGGTTCACTCTTATTCTTAATTACGTACTAGGTTTTGATTAGTGGGAATAAAGTGCAAATTATGCATTATCAATAAAGTGGAAAGCATGTAATAATGAATATAAATAAGTTTGAATCATATTAAATAAATTTTAATATATATATATATAGTTTCCATTAATGAGAATTATATAATTAGTGGTGCAAACGGGTCAGATATTATCCGTCCGTCTCTGGATCCGTATTAAAAATTTAGATATGGATATCTAATATTGGAATATCTGTGCGGATACAAAAACATATATAGTTTTAAATTTTAATTATTTGTATCTGAATAGTAGATATATACCACATAGTTTAATATATATTATGAAAAAATTTATATTATTTATCATTTTAAAACAGATATCTAGTATCAGTTTAATATCCAATCCATATCCGTATCCAAAATATAAAAAGAGTATCCGTAAAGCGAATACGGATATTATTTTACCACTATCCGATCCGTATTCCATCTGTTTGCATATAATGCACTTCAATTCGACCAGACAAATAACCTTTTTGGAAGGCAACAGAGAGTCGCCATATGCATCAGGGAATACCAGCAAAGAAAAGAGGCAGTAGTGGTAAAGCATACACCAAGGCAAAATATAGACCATACTTTCCTCCATCAAGCGCATTTGGATTAAGACTAAACAGTTGTCATTTAGTAATGCCTTGAAACGATGACTCGAATGCCATATATATGAAAAGCATGATAATTTTGCTAGGCTTTGATTTTGTTAAATTTTTTATAAATTGTCCTACTTTTTAAAATTTTCAAATAAAATATTTCTTCTTTAAATTTATTAACAAAATGTCCGCTATCATTTTCCTCTTTCTTCTTCTTTCGCTCCCTATTTCATTTCATATTTATTCTCATCAGCTTTGAGCTCTCATTTTTTCTTATTATATTTTAATGAGTATATATAAATAATTTAAAAAATATGTAATTCAAGCAACACATTTTTGCAGACAGGTAACACCTCCAAATTTAGTGCACTAAGCTCTGAAATCGGTCAAATTTAAGAAAATAAAAGAAGCTTTATTGTTGTCATTAATATAAAAAACTTCATATATGAGAGAATAACTTTGACAGGAACATTAAAATATTGCCTCCCATAGAATTAAAATAGAGAATTTTCTCACTTTGTAGTTTCGAATTTATAACTTTCTACATGAGAGTTATGTGCTTTTTACCACTAGATCAAAGACTGACCATTATGATATAAAATTTACGTAAAATATCACTGATTCATGTTTTTGTAAAATTTAAATTTATACATGATTGTATATATGGGGTTCATCCTTAATGAGCGTAAATTCTACACAAATTATTCATACTAGAAATTAGTGCGCATCATATTAATTAGTACGAATGAAGTACAAAATATGTATCAATTACTATTTTCAAATGATGTATAACTTATGTTTCTGTAGAAAATGAAAAGAAACACTATTAAATGTTGATGAGCCATATTTTCAAACAAAAGGTATTGCAATGTCTTCTAAATTTTGCATTTGTGACTACTAATGGTGTAACCTTCAAGAATTAATATATTTTAATTTTAAATATTTATAAAAAAAATGAAGTTTGTATAAGGTTTAAATTTAAATTTGTACACATTTTACCATTACCTGAAATTTTAATTTTCTCAAAAAAGTAAGTAAAGTGCATGGTCCACCCTTAATTACTTACTAGATTTTAATTAATGGGAATAAAGTGCAAACTATGTAATATCAATAAAGTGGAAAGCATGTAATAATAAATATAAATAAAGTTTGAATCGTATTAAATATATTTCAATTTTAATATATAGTTCACATTAATTAATGAATTATATGTAATTCGCACTTCAATTCAATAATACAAAATAGATAAATTTTGTGGCACTTCAAGAATTAATATATTTCAATTTTTATTTACTGCTCTCGTTTGACGTGCGGACACATCAGCAAAATATATACCAAATTTTCCTCTTTGAAGCATGTAAATAAGAAGTATTAGAATTTCCATAGGCTTCTATTTTGTCATTTCAATATATTTTGTGGCACATTCTCAAGTAACTCAAATATTGAGTTTAGATTTAGCCCGTCTGATCATAATCCGGATCAATTTGGTTCGAGATAAAATGTACATAATCCTTTAATAATAATCAATTTGGTCTGAGCTTAGCCCATCAAACACGTTGCTCCCTCCACCGTAGCAAGAGATCGGTGGAGTTGTTTTGTATAAAATCCAACTCCAGTGTGTTCATTAAAATTAGTTCTATTTAAAAAAAAATCCACTTATTTATAATAATCTAAATTAATTGGTCTACAATTAATCTGATATTTATTAGGGAGAGCCTAGCTATCCCCAGTGAACCATCCCCCGCCAGTTGCATTAATTAAGTGGGGGACCGCATAACTGTCAGCGCATTTTAGGAATTTGTAGAAAAATATTCATATGTAACACAACTAGTATTCATCCATCTATATGAAGGTATTCACATTTGCAATAGAACATATTTGGATATATCAGCGTATAAAAAAGCAGGGGACCACAAACAACATGTGTGGGGGACCGCATAACTGTCAGAGCATTAATTAAGTAGGGGACCGCATAACTGTCAGAGCATTAATTAAGTGGGGGACCGCATAACCGTCAGCGCAATAATTAAGTGGGGGGACCACATAACCTTCAGCGCATTTTAGAAATTTGTAAAAAAGTATTCATCTGTAACACAACTAGCATTCATCAATCTATATAAATGTATTCATCTTTGCAATAGAAGCATATTTGGACACATCAATCACTCATCTTTTACACGTTTTTAGAGATGGATTTTTTTTCTCCGTTCAATCTAACCAATATTTCTGACGATTTGTGAGGAATTTTGCAAATCTAAAACCACGAATGTCTTCTACACAATTTTCTCTTTCAAATGAGATCCATGATGACATACTTTCGAGTTGTCCGTTGCACAAGTATTCATATCTCGTCACAAGTATTCATCTCTCATCGAGCAAGTATTCATCATCGTCGTGTAAGTGTAAATAGTTAATGTACCAAGAGTATTACAAACATATATGCATACCTCGATTAATTTTACAAGAGCAGTCGAATAATATTCATCCATAAGATATCAAGTATTCATACATATAAGTTAAAGTATTTATACCTAATATATTAAGTATTCATCCATAAACGTTTAAGCATTCATCTCTAAAACATCAAGTATTCATTCATACACCTCTAATTTTTTCAAAATTTGTTTTTCTGTCATTTCTTAGTACTTAATACGCACTGGCCTAATTCACTATTAATGAAGCTTTGTTCTTTGCAAATAACTCGCTACTACATGAGGAAGAGGAATATAGGCATGACGGATCTGACCCGGCGGTCGACAGTGATGGATCTAACCAGGTGGAGGCAGAGGTGGGAGAGAGAGGCGGCGAAGGTGGGAGGTGGGAGGCGGAGGTGGAAGAGGGGGCGGAGGCCGAGAGGGAGAGGTGAGAGAGGCGGGCGGAGGCGCAAAGGGAGAGGTGGGAGAGACGGGCGGAGGTGGAGGCGGAGGTGGAGAGGGAGAGGTGGG
Organism: Carex parvula; assembly: GCA_025461045.1. Lineage (NCBI taxonomy): Eukaryota > Viridiplantae > Streptophyta > Magnoliopsida > Poales > Cyperaceae > Carex > Carex parvula. The sequence continues at coordinate 94,112 of JAJGRW010001314.1, read as the reverse complement.
AGAGAGAGGGAGAAAGAGGAAAGAAATAAAGGGATAAAATTGGATAATTAATTTGTAGGGCCATTAGGTAGTTAGAATTTGAATTATAGTTAGAAGAGGTAGTTAGTTAGTTGGAGGATGAAATGGGGAATGGATAGATGGGGGAAGATATAATTACCCTATTTATTAAATGGTCTGTCCTTTTCTTTATCAGTAGGCACTGAACCATTTACTTTAAAAGTTCAGTTGAAAATTTTAGAATCAATAATTGTAGAAATTTAATTCTAAAACTTTACAGTAAAAAAAAATGTTGTTACCATAGGTCCCTTGTACAAATTAGTGGTCAAAGTAAATACGAGACAACTATTAAATCAGTGATAACTAGTTTTTAATTTAGTGACAATGTTCGATTTTTATGGCTGGAACTCTCTCCCTCACACATCTCTCTTCCAAACTTTCTCAAATCATATTCTTGTTTGCGCCTCCGGGTGCAGTCTCTCTCAATCCGTGCATCACCTTCATTTAGAGGCGGACACAACAAGTAAGAATGTGGGTCAATTGACCCCGTTAATTTACAATTTTTGTGTGTTTATGCATAATTTCTCAAATCATATCTTTGCTTGGTTTTGGGTATAACCGAACATAGGGCATTTTTTTTTTTTGAAAATATGTATTTTGATTATTTGCTAAATTTGGTGGGCTAAGCTCGGTGCATATTACGAACTGATGATAATTTGACACAGCGCAGAAAAGAAGCTGAGGCCCGGTTATAAATTTGACCTTTTTCCCAGTTGGGCCTTTTCTCGTCAATACGGGCCGAATCCGAGTTTGATTCTATTCTATTTGACTAAACGGGCTTCGAAGTAAAGAACCTAATTTGCACTGGATCCGACCCAATTACGAGTTCTTCTCGCCTTCAAGCACAAAATTAACTTTAAAAAAAAAAAAATCCGATCTACTCTTTCGTCGACGACGAATTGATCAATCGTGTTTGCAACTCAATTCCGATTTAAATTTTTTTAGTGTTTCTAGAGATGTCTGCAATAATCATTTTTACCTAATAATTTATTTCCTATCTTCCTCTTCCTCACGGTACCAATAGAGAATTCCAAAAGATCTACCTACCTATGGCTTCCGTCCAGCAAAGGAAAGTCGCCTCAGGCCGTCCCTCAGGAACCGATGGTTCCGATTTCTCCTATCGTATGGTCGTTGATTCAAGTAAGTAACCGATTATATTTAAAATTCTTAATTTTTTGTGTATTTATAATTTGATTCTAACTTGTATTATTTTAGGATACCAGAAGGTTGCCAAGGGAAAACTACGTCTTGGGTTTCTTATTTTAGGCCAGGCAAGCTAATTTTTTTTTTTTTGAAGTGTGAAGTTCTTAGTGAGAGAATCATTGAACCATGAATTGATCAATACTTAATTATAAATGCAGGTTGTTAGCCAAATAATTGCTTTAGCAATTTTGTTCTTAACATCTTCAGAAGTGAAGGAATTTGACAGATTTGCAATGTTATCAATTAGCACTGGGTTCTTATCTATCTTACTTGGAGAAATAGGTAAAATTTCTTAATGTGTATGGTTTAAACCTGACATTCATACAACTTTGTTTTAATTAGTACTTCAGCTTAAGACTTATCCTTGATATGCTAGAGCGATGAATTGCATAATTATATAAAGCTGCTAATATGGATTTAAAGATTTTGTTTTTAATAATCATAGGCCGGAGACGCAGTAAATCAGCCTTGCTGAGATTATACACCTCCATATCAACTATTTCTGTGCTGTGGTCCATTGCACGCATCATGAGTAGTCCTATATATTTCAAGGTTTGTAAATCAATACCCAATTGTCGCATTTATACACTACAACTCTCATAAATTTGCTTTGCACCCTCACTGCTCCAAAAAAATTTCACATATAAGAGGCTGAGATGGTTACTAAAATGAATTAAGATCATTTTGGAGTTTTCTTCAGTGACGATAGGGAATGAAGGATAAGTTTTTTTAGATCGGATTTTTATTGAACCTTTTCAAATTAGAAATAAGATTTAAGGTTTTGAACATAAATTGTGTCTTTTCATATTTGAGTTGGGTACAGTACTGTCCGCCATCAGGTTACTGTCACCTGTATGTAGTCTGCATACTGTATTTTTTGTCCTTTTCAAAACTACAATATAAATAATTGAGGGTAACTGTTGACCTGCTAATGCGAGGCAGCTAGTCAGTAATGCCTGCTTAAGGCACAATTTCATATGTACCCTACACTTTTTCAATTTTTACCTTTATGCTATAGAGGTTATCGGAGAGAGGAGATGATATAGCTTGGTTAGATAAGTTTTTATGAAGAAAGATGCTTTCGATAAGTCCTTCAAAACCCTAATTTTTGTGGATAATTTTGCAAAACCTCCAAAATACTGGAGATTTTTTAGCACTATTCCATAAATTGGATATTAACTCTCTTGTGGTTTACAAGCATTGTATTTACCTTATATATCACTAATGTATAATTATACTGATATGAGTTAGTTAATTTGGTGTCTTTTCAGGGGTATCCATGATATTATATTCTGCATGAATATACAATATAATTTGTAGTTTACAGGGGTACACATTTTTCTCAATGATGATTTGTCAACACCCCCTTGCTTCCTTTTAACAAAGCTAACTATTGCTGTTGTTTCTATATTTCTTATTTTGATGAAATAAGTAGCAGTCATATAGAATGAAAGAAACATCAATATTTTTATATTTGATTGTTGGTATCAGTAAAGCGGGGCTGCTAGAATCCATTGACATTTGACACTGGTTTTAGTTAGAGGGGGTGGCTTTTTTATGAGTGCATGTAAATAAAATATTTGTGCGCGCTTGTGTTCTGAAATATGGTTTATTAAATATAGGTTATGCAACAACAAAGCTTGAATGGGCTAACAACATTTGAACTTGCAGAGGGTGGGCGTGTTATATTGAGTAAGTTCCCTATGTATATTATCCTTACCAAATTCATTTATTCTATATGACTATATGAGTGATGCTAGGGTACTACGCATAGTGCGGATTGGTTCGTACTATGAATCAATATCTCCGTTTTCAAAGTTCAAACAGTCGATTTGAACCGTTAAACATCATCTCCATATGAAAATCTACCCATAGATCAAATTTTACATTTTTTACAATTTTTTTAGATAGGTCGAAAATATCACTTGATCTAAAACTTCTAGACCATTCAAAAATATAGATTTTTACCTATCTAAAAAAATAGTAAAAATATTCTAAAAATGTAAAATTTAGTCTGCAACTACATTTTCATACGGAGATTATGTTGAACGGTTCATATCTACTATTTGGACTTTGAAATCAAAGATATTGGTCCAAAGTACGGACCAATCTGCGTTGTGTGTAGTACCATAGCCTCACTCATTCTATATACATTTCAGTGTTCGGTCGTCTCAGGATGCTAGTGAGACACTTACCAGGTATTGTACCAGTGGAAATTCAAGACAAAATAAAACAATTCTGTCAACTTCTCTCAATTATTAGTTCTGTTGGTTATTATATTTGGTACTTTCCAAAGTTTACTTTAACTAGATATCTAAGTTCACTGGGAAATCAATTGCTGAAATCCTTCTGGGGAAAATACCGGTTTTGTACCAAACCAGTGCAATTACACACTTGAATCAACCGATGTAATTAATTTATACATTAATGTTAACTCTTAGATTTTATTTTTCGTTGGTTTTAACAGGTGTGATCTTGCAAGTTTTTGTTGTTGTAACAAGCCTCGGTCTTGTCCAGAATATGTCTCCTAAGAGAGACTCTTGAGTGAATTTAAGCTTCTTAGTTTCTCTTCAGTACTAGCCTTTTGGAGAATGTTTAAATGAGACATTTTGTAGGTTTTTTCGGGGTGGAGTGCCGTGTTTCTTGCTTTTATGTATCAGATTTGTGTTACTTGTGTATTTTTACATTAAGAAGAGTAAAAACTTGAAAGAAAAACCAACTTGAAAATGGGCAAATTTATATATTTTTTTAGAGATAATGTTTCATTTTTTTGTTTTGTTTGTTTTTACCTTGTTTCATGTGACCGATTAAAAACTCGTCCTACCTTTATATAAAGACCAATAAGGTATTATTTTTTCCAGAATTCAATGAAAAACAGAGAAGATAAAGAAAAAGGAGGCTACTCTTCTACTTTGTACCTGTGACTTAAGAACCGTTGGGTACTATCTGAGATTTTTTTTTTGGTCTACATCCTCAATTCTATTGAAAACAACAACAATATCTCTTTATTTCAATAGAACAGTGAAATTATGGTTGAAATCTATATTCTTGCACTTCGAAGTATTAGTTGATTGCATGCATTGTTGGTTTGAGCTGATACTGTTCATAGGAAACGATAATTATTGTAAGCTATATATCGCTATAGAACAAAACTCAATTAATATAAATGCAAACATCAATAGGAACTTGTTTGGTTCCTTAAAAGTTAAAATTGATTGCACAAAGCACAGCAAGAAAATAGTTTGTCATTTCCTTGATAACAACAGAAACAATGTATAGCATGTGCCTTATATATCCTATTTAATCATCACATATAACAAAACAAACATAATTATGGCTGTTTGTGGATAATCTATGAAGAAAGACCATTTATTAGATTCAATGCATTGCATGTAAGCTGTGCCACATTCAACACATGGCTTCTCACTTCCATCCTGACATCTACTCCACTTGCTCTAAAACCATCCATGCATGTGTTATCGTCGGTTATTGCGGCGCTAACCCATGTTTGAACACTATTAATTTGGTATCCTCTTGCCTTCCCTCCTAAATGACTCATGGTCTGGGTAGACTGTCTCAACTCATCTATGGCATCTCCTAGAGTGTCCATGCAATCGTGCAGTGCTTCTCTGTCATGTGGGTCCATGCCGCGAGTTGTAGATATATGAGTCATGGCAGTTGTGGTCGATCGAGCACTAGCAAGACTTACTGATAAAGCAGTGCTTGCCATATTCAAGGGGCTTGTTTGGATTGTACTGGCGTAAGCTGAGAGAGATTTGAAGCAAAGAGTGGGGTAAGGGGTGGTGTTACATAATGTTTTGATGAATTCGGTGTTTGTTTCAGTTTGCGGAAGCATTCGTGCTCCATGACATGTTGTAAAGAGAAGTAGAATGAAGAATAGTATTATTAGAGCATTTGACATGGTCATATAATTTCTTTATATATTTTTTGTTGTTTTGAAGTGATGGAGAGCATCTTATATAGATGGAGCAGAGAGAAGGATAAAGAATTAGAAGCGTGATTTGCTTGGTTGTTGTGTTTATCCAAAAAAGGATGCTGTACTGGTGGTGCATTGCATTGAAAGCGCTCATTTGGTCTTTTTAGAATTGTACAGTGTCATGTCTTTTTCGCCATTTTGTTTTTTCAGCCATTATTTTTATTTTTATTTTAAAAGTGAACGGTATATAATGTGTCCAATATTTCTTTCATCATTTATTTATTTGTTTGTTTAATTTCTTATGCAGAACAAATGAGTCTGATTGTATAATAGCCTATTTAAGAGGTATATATATATGATCTCCATCAGAATAATACAGTTTGGATCCAATGCTCATCGAAAGCAAATTGGGGTTCAATTAGCATCGTAGTCGTCCGATCAGTTTTAAAATTCGTGCGCACGAATCATAGTGCAGGGCCAACACAAATTTTAAAGCATACCGGACAGCTCTCATGCCCATCGGATCCAAATTTGCTTCTGCTGGACAACGGACCCAAACTTTCCTCTAGAGGGTCAAACTCATATTCACATCCCTGAGATATCTTAAAATTTGAGTTGATCCGTGAAAAATTTGAACCGTTTATTCTCCTAGCACGAAATTTGAAGCAATCAGAATGTGCACGACCATTAAAGCGGCACCATGTGTTCCACCTCGGGCCCGGATTCTGATCGGACAACCGTGATACAAACAGAAATATTTTGTTACCTCGGAGGATATGGATCCCCCCAAACCAAAATAGTCTCCGTAAAAAAATTGGTCCGGTATAGAGATAAACTGAATAGTGTTGTGTGATTAAGACTAATTTGTGAGTTATCATTTCAACATTTATAAATTGAACTTACCATTTATGGAAACCGTTTGTTCTCATGCCCATTTATATATATATGAGGTTGGCTACTCTACTTACATAAGCATATGAGAGCATATGCTTATAAGTTATTTTTGCGTTTTTAATGTCTAAATGGTCGATCTGAAGTGCTCAACATGTTCTTCATATTAATATGTGTGTTGGAAACGAAATTTTACATTTTTTAGAATTTTATTACTATTTGTTTAGAATTTTTCAAAATAGCATCTTCAGATTTTTTTTTTTATTATTTTTTTTACCATATTAAACCACGGTTTTGAAAAATTCTAGAAAAATATTAAAAAAATTCCCAAAAATGTAAAATTTCGTTTCCAAACACTTATTAATATGAAGAACATGTTGAGCACTTCAGATCGACCATTTAGACATTGAAAACGCAAAAATGACTTATAAGCATATGCTCTCATATGCTTATGTAAGTAGAGTAGCCGACCTCATATATATATATATAGGATTTGGCTAATATGCTACGCGTAGCATAGAGCCTCTCCGTGCTATGGCTCATTTTTTGAGTTTTCAAAATCCTAACGGTTGATCCGAACCGTTCAACATGATCTCCATATTAATATGTACTTGCAAACCAAATTTTACATTTTTTAGAATTTTTTTACTATTTATTAAGCCACTTTGAAAATCGCTGATCCAATGGTCCAGCAGATTTTACTGTTGTGTACAAATTAGTGTTTTTTCAAAGTGGCTTAATAAATAGTAAAAAAATTCTAAAAAATGTAAAATTTGGTTTGCAAGTACATATTAATATGGAGATCATGTTGAACGGTTCGGATCGACCGTTAGGATTTTGAAAACTCAAAAAGTGAGCCGTAGCACAGAGTGCTCTATGCTACGCGTAGCACGGTAGCCATGTCCTATATATATATATATATATATATATATATATATATATATATATATATATATATATATAGAGTGAGGCTACGGTGCTATTCATAGCACGGATTGGGTTCGTGCTACGGCTCAAAATTTGACTTTTAAAATTCTAGCGGTCGATCCGAACCATTCAACATGATTATAAAATGAATATGTACTTGCAAACCAAATTTTACATTTTTTTGAATTTTTTTACTATTTTTTTAGATAGGTTGTTTTTGGATGGTCCAGAATGTTCAGATCAAGTGATTTTCGAAAAAATAGTAAAAAAATTCGAAAAAATGTAAAATTTGGTTTGCAAGTACATATTCATTTTATAATCATGTTGAACGGTTCGGATCGATCGTTAGAATTTTTAAAAGTCAAATTTTGAGCCGTAGTACGGACCCAATTGGTGCTATGCATAGCACCGTAGCCTCACTCATATATATATATATATATATATATATAGTATGGCTAAATTGCTGCCGGCAGCATTCTGGACAGCTGCTGCCGGGGGCAATTCGGTCATTTTCGGTGTTCAAACAACAAATTTTTTTATACAGATATTCAATCTATACTAAAATCTACTTGGAGACCAAATTTTATATTTTTTGGAATTTTTTAGCTATTTATTAGGCCACTTTGAAATTGGCTGATCCGGGTGAACAGTGCAACAAATTCTGGATCATGTGATCTGGAATTTTCAAAGTGGCTTAATAAATAGTAAAAAAATTCCAAAAAATGTAAAATTTGGTCTCCAAGTAGATTTTAATATTTAGAACACGTTGAACGGTTCGGATTTGTTGTTGGAACACCGAAAATGACCGAATTGCCCCCGGCAGCAGCTGTCCAGAATGCTGCCGGCAGCAATTTAGCCGGACTCTATATATATATATATATATATATAGAGTAAGGCTACGGTGCTTTGCAAAGTAAACCACTCCGTTTACTTCGGGCTACTTTTTGGATTTTGAAAATCCAAACAACCGATCCGAACCGTTCAACATGTTCTAAACATTGAAATGTGCTTGGAGACCAAATTTTACATTTTTTGGAATTTTTTTACTATTTATTAAGCCACTTTGAAAATTTCTGATCCGGTGGTCCAGAAAATTTTACTGTTTTTTTACTGTTTACGGTCGGATCAGTGATTTTCAAAGTGGCTTAATAAATAGTAAAAAAATTCTAAAAAATGTAAAATTTGGTCTCCAAGCACATTTCAATGTTTAGAACATGTTGAACGGTTCGGATCGGTTGTTTGAATTTTCAAAATCCAAAAAGTAGCCCGAAGTAAAGAGGGTGGTTTACTTTGCAAAGCACCGTAGCCTTACTCTATATGAGTAAGGCTACGGTGCTTTGCAAAGTAAACCACTCCGTTTACTTCGGGCTACTTTTTGGATTTTGAAAATCCAAACAACCGATCCGAACCGTTCAACATGTTCTAAACATTGAAATGTGCTTGGAGACCAAATTTTACATTTTTTGGAATTTTTTTACTATTTATTAAGCCACTTTGAAAATTTCTGATCCGGTGGTCCAGAAAATATATATATATATATAATATATATGACTTGGTGGAGTTCAAATTTATAAAAGTTGTTAAGATGTCATTAACATGCATTCAGCAGAATATTAGTGTGTTTGTTCTCATTACCATTTTTGAATAAATCTAAGGGCATCTCTGTTGTTAGTGCATGTGTTTGTTTCATGATTTCATATTGGGACCAGATATAATAAGCCGCTATTGCTTCCCATGCAAAATCAGAAATAGAGTGCGCAACCACCAGCCGGATTTGCCTGTACAAACTTTTTTATTTATTTTGTAAGAAATTAATTTAATATATTATTTGCATTATAAAATAATATATTATTTCCAAAATATATTCATACTATATATATATACAAAGAGGAGAGATCCACATATAACATTTGTAGGTTACAGCATCTTACAACAATTCGGTTTTACGATTTTCAAAGTCCAAACAGTCGATCCAAACCGTTCAATATGATCTCTATATTAAAATGTGCTTGGAGATTAAATTTTACATTTTTTGAATTATTTTTACAATTTATTAAGTATTTTACAAAACTGTTATTTTTCAGTAGTCCATAATTGTCTAAAAACAACACTTTTGTAAAATACTTAATAAATAGTAAAAAAAAAATCAAACAAATGTAAAATTTGATCTCCAAGCATATTTTAATATAGAAATCATGTTGAACCGAATTGTTATAAAATGTTGTAACTTAAAAAATGGTTACCAATGTTAATCATTGCAAATATAATTATTCTTAAATGGCGAACTATTAAGTTTTAACTATTGGTTGCTACACCAGCTCTGCAGTTTTTGTGCTTAAAAAAAATCCTATATATTTAAGGGGCATGGTGGCTGAAATTCGCATCCTCTGAGATATCTCAAACTTTGAGTGTTTTTTTTCCGAAAAATCTCAACCGTTCAAATATCTCAAAGCACAAATAAGGGGGCATGACGGCTGAGGGGCAGTGCCAACTTGGCGTAGTGTCACCGTCTACTCCAGCACAAGTGGGAAGCCACTGGCGGGGTAAGGATTTTAACAGAGCGGTTTTGACTTCATGCAGTGCACAGGCTATAGAATCAAAACAGCAATGCATATGATTTGTGCGCTGCATGAAGTCAAAAGTACTCTGTTAAAATCTTTACCCCCACTAGCGTTCTGTCCCTCTCCGATTACGTGTTATATTAACAACACACACACATTGTTAAAATTTTGGAAATGCATTTTAATTAGCCGACTTCATTCTCTCTAGTAGCAAATTAAATGCACATCATTTATTGGCTGCTACAGCTAGATATTTTGTAGATATGATTTGAAGCCCCGGACCCTATATATATGCTCCGCAAAATGCAGTTTTCCGTTTTTGGATGAATCAGGTAAATTTGAGCCATACACTTAAGGTGTGCATACGCATCGGATATTATTTGTCCAGATCCGGATTCGAATCCGAAAATTAGATACGGATATCCGATATCTAAATATCCGTGCGTGCGGATACATATACGGATATAATTTTAATTTTAATTATTTGTATCCGGATACGGATATCCGATATCCGAATATCTGTGCGGATACGAATAGATATGATTTTATTAAATTTTAATTGTTCATTTCTGAATATAGATATATACCATATAGTTTAATATATATTATGAAAAAAAAATTGTTATTCACCATTATAAAAAAGCGGATATCTGTATCCATTTAATATATGATCCATATTCATCTAATATCCTGTCACAACCCCATATTTTGAACATCCGGAATGTGATTATAACATCATCATCGCACTTTTCCTTGGCCCATCAACCTACGTCGTCAACAGAAAGGAAAACAAAATAACAAATGAAGTCAGCTACAAAGCTCAGTAACCGGTTATTTAACAACGTGCTTCTCTATAATTGACTTAATTTAACAACCATTCAAATAGACCAGATTAATCCACCCAAATACACATTAAATTAAGATAAATTCTTCCTTATGTCTTTTGCATGCATATAATTTTTTTACTGATAAATTAAACAAGTACAATAATTATTAAGTACAAATTTCAGCTAAAATGTATTTGAAGTGCGTTTTAGTGTGTATGTTCACGTTTTTAATCAATTTTGCATTATTTGTGATACTAAGATCATAAAATATGACAAATAAACTTTTGATTTATGTTTTTTTTTTATATAATGTGCATAATTTTCTCGATACTAAAATGAAACTCAAATATAACAAATAATACACGTAAGTTCAGCTATAATGTATTTATAGTGCATTTGGGTGTGTATATATGTTCATGTTTATAATCAATTTAGGCTTATTATTTATTCTAAGATCATAAAATTAATTAAAACTGACAAATAAACTCCGTATATATTTTTTTAACCGGAAAGAACTAACACGGAAGGCTAAAGGCTATTGTACTCGACTGAATCAAAGAACAAGATACAAATTATTATTTTTTTACAATAAATTATACTATTAGTCTCCCTCATAAAATAAAATTACAAAACAACAGTTGACACACAATATTCTCTAAAGTTACGTACACCTTCCATCCTTCTTGTTTGCATGGTTATCATTATGTTCTTTTTTTCAGGGGTGGTTCTAGGGGAGTTGCCCCCCTGAAAATTTTTTTGCATCCTTCTGAACGTTTGATTTGTAATTTGGATTAAATTTAGGGTTAAAATTGAAATAAATTTGTTGATTTTTGATTGGTAATTAGAATTATAAGTCAGAGCATCAGAAATTACAAGTCAAAGCATTGGAAAGCATAAGCTAAAACATTGTTTTTTATCGAGTACCCAATTGGTTAATGAATTTAAACCCGATTCGATATTTTTTTGCCCCCTGACGAAAATCTTGGATCCGCCCCTGCTTTTTTTCTTTTATTTTTGTTCTTATGCTTATAAGAGGCTAGGTTTTCTCTCCTAAGATTATGGCTGTGTAAACCTAAGTACTTGCTGATGTTTTAGTTAATTACTTGAAACTTGAAATATTTTTGTATCGTTTGATTGCTTTTTGCATTCTATCTTGTATGCTTGTTGTTTGGTACTAATTCAGTCCTTGAAGGATGATCATACTTAGAGGGCGAAATTCAGATACCTGATTTAAATATTGTAACAAAATTAACATATTATTTAATAAATAATTTTTTTATACGAAAATAAAAATAACATAAAATACTTTGGACATTCGACCATTATGATGAACAAAATAGTTATCCAAAATATCTTAAGGTTTAAGTTCAATTTTGTGAACCTAATTAACAAACAAAAATGTTAGCAAACTTTACAGTTCACACACTAGGTTGATATTCATTTTTTGAGATATAAATTTGTATATATATAGTCATCCAATTATTTATTTAAAATAAAGATAAGAGAACAAATTCTCTATCACTAAATACTCATAAAAAATATCATCCGGATTTCGAATCTGCGATTTTTCACACATATAACATTGTTTAATTGTTTACTTGTTCAACACATCATATGTTGAAGTGTCTATCCGGACTAAATTAAGTCCTAACTTTTTGAAGAATTATCAACCTAAATTAATTTGAGTATCAATTAACTCAACTAATGCAGTTTTTATTTAGACATATGAATTGCTAATTTTGAATAAATGAAGCAAGAAGTAAATATATTACAAGTGTCAATTTATATAGATAAGGGTAAACTTAATTAATTAGACCATTAACTAAAAAATTCCCAAAAAATCATCCAAGAACGAAATAGTTCTCCCTAAAAAAAATTAACAACAAAACCATACTAATTAATTATTGTTTAAGTCGAAAACCAGCCTTCAATATAGAAGCAAAAATACAATGCTTTCAGTGTGGAAGGTCATAGAATGAGAATCTGGACGTGATTCTTTATGGATATTAAAATTTGGTTGAAATTGAAAGTCTAGAATTTCATGTCTCTCAAAAAAATTATTTTAGTCAATCTGATAATAACTTAAAAGGCAAAAAGAAACATTTGCAGTAAATAGAATAAGTAAATTACAGTAGGAAAAGATTAAAAAAATTATAATATTCTACACAAGATTAGGATATGGAATTAGCAAAAGATCCAATTGGGCCATTTTGGGCCAAGAAAGAGGTAGCTAGGATTCAAACCGAATTCGCATCCTCTGAGATATCTCATATTTTGCGTGACTTTTTCGAAAATCTCAACCGTTGAAATACATTCTGCACGAATCTCGAAACTCAAATAATACTGGCTTGTCGCAATTTAGTTGCCAATTATTTTTTTTTTGTTAGTAGTGAGAAATTGTGTACATCAAGTCTATTTTTTTGTTTTTGTTTTTGTTAGTAGTGAGAAATTGTGTTAACCTGTTGCAAGGCATCCTTTTTGCCGATTTTTTTATTAATAGAAAAATAAATAAATAAAGATATCGAAATAGGAGTAGGTTTTCATGAAATTTTGAAATATAAGAAGAACGGGATGGTTTATCCCGTCTGCTGGACGGAATAATCACTCCGTCTAGCTAATTTCGTCACTAATCACGCAAAATCGCTAAAAAAAAAATCCTAGACGGAATAGTCCATCCCGTCCAGTACTATTCATATTTTTTTTTTCTTCTTCTGTTGTTCTTCTAACCCAAAAAAAAATCAATAAACAATACTGGACGGGATGGATTATCCCGTCCATGAATTTTTTTTATAATTAGCGAGTTTGCGTGATTAGAGACATGATTAGCTGGATGTGATGGTTTATCCCATCCAGCGGACGGAATAAACCATCCCGTTCTTTCTATATTTCGAAATTTTACCAAATCATACCCCTATTTTGATATTTTATTTATTTATTTTCTGTTAATAAAAAAAATCGGATCCTTCTTGGGCACCTTCCGATTAGGTCTCCTAATTTTTTTATTTTTTTTATACAGATCAGAGGTCAAATAACTAAACTATTTAACATTACATGGGATCCTTCATCAGAGTTTTAACTTGAAAGTTTTATATTGTCCTTACTCTTGACTAATAAGGATGTTTCTCAGTTTCCTAAATCATTGGATCTAGGTAGCTGCTCTTACCTTGTTGACACATGTCATGTCCTTGATGAGTATGACATGACAAATTTGAGGGTAATTTGGAATTTTGGTATAAAATGGGTTGAAGTTAGTTTAGAGAGAAGGAAGGAGAGACAGTAGAGGGAAAAGAAGAGAGGGTAGAGAGAGAAGGTAGAGGGATATAGTACAAGATTCAATTTATTTAATTTAATATGTTGATTATAAGGATTATATTGGTATCTATAGCCAATTTTTTTTCACTTGATCCTCTAATTATTTTTTATTTTTGTAATTACTATTAAATCTTAAAAAATTACAACACATGCTTCAGGATTATACAGGAAATATGCTTGAAAAATGGTTATTCAAAAGTAATACCAGAGGTTGTAAATCTTCCCTGCATCAGAATGTTACAATTAAAAAAAAAAAAGACTTGATAGTAGACCATCACTTGACTTTTTTCAGGTTGTCCAGTTCTTGAATAGTGAGAATTTTTTAATTATAGAAATTATTATAAATAATAAATGAAAAAAAAATTCGGATTAAAAATTCGGAACCGAATTTTTTTTTCAGATCCAAAGTGTTTTTCTTTGTGAAAGAGTGGCTCAATTTTTATGAAATAGAAAGAGTACTGGAATTTATTGTGAATTAGTAGCTGGCATTTTTTTTAAAACAAAAAGAGTGGATGAAATTTTTTCTAAAACATAATGAGTGCTGTATCTTTTTTTGAAACAGAATAAAACACTTTGGATTTGAAAAAAAAAATCGGTTCCAAAGTTTGGATTCGATTTTTTTCGGATCTATCTATTTCATCTAAAAACTTTAGTACTCTTTCTGTTTTTCTTTATTATTTAAGAATAATTTCTATAAATAAAAAAATCCATGAATAGTTCTCATTGGAGAATTGTTTCGGTGAATATCTTTTGTATATTTTGGCAACCATAAATTACATAGGTGTAAAATTAAACTAATTAATTAAATAATTGTGAATGATTTTTGTAGGTAACATATTGAGTGGAAAAAAATGTGACGTGCCGTGACTAACACGTCGTGACTTTAGTCTCGTGCCGTGCCGTGCCGTGACCAAGTTAATTTTTTCACGTGTCGTGCCGTGCCGTGCCGTGACCAAGTTAATTTTTCACGTGTCGTGCCGTGCCGTGCCGTGATCAAGTTAATTGTTCACGTGTCGTGCCGTGTCGTGCCGTGCCGTGCCGTGCCGTGCCGTGCCGTGCCGTGCCGTGCCGTGCCGTGCCGTGACCAAGTTAATTTTTCACGTGTCGTGCCGTGGTCACGGCACACGAATGGTCACGCCACGTGAGTCACGCCGTGACTAAATCTTTCACGTGCGTGCCGTGTCGTGCCAAAGTTTCAAAAGATGAGCACGGCACGCGAATGGTCACGGCATGAGACACGTGAGTCACGGTACGTAACTGACATGCATCCGTGCTGTTCCGTGCTGTAATCATGCCGTTCCGTGACGGAGCCGGCTCCGCCGTGACATTTTTCCCACTCTAGTAATATATATGTAAATTAGTTTTCTGACAGAAGATTCATGCTTGTTTTAATTAATTAGTTAGGTGCAAAACTAGAAACATGTGCCATATGCATTCATTTTGCATTAGTCGCACATCAACTAGAATTTACCCATGAATATGGTGCTTATATATGATGCATGATCAGATTTATAAAACAAAAATAGGTTTTATTGCCTTCTACATTTTGAGTATAGCTAGAGTTACACAATATGTAGACAAATTATGTGAAATGGGGAATAAATTTACTGAGATATGCATTTTGTGTAGATTCTGCAAGTGACACAGTCGAGTTCGACTCGGTGATTAGCAGTTTTACTCTGTTTGATATTCAAGTACAGTTCCTTTGAAAAAGTTCAGGTGCATCTGTAGTGGATAACAGTTCATCTTTTATGCAAAATTTTATTTATCATTTTGATTTAGTTGGCCATCTTGATGTGAAAAGTGTTACAATTCTGAAGTTAGAAAAAAAATTGAAGGTACCTATGCATATATTTCAACTTTTGCGTTATATTAATTGTCATTATGATTTTTTGGCACCAAATTCTTATGATTTTTTATTCTCCTTTGGTCTTTTTGTCTTCATTTACGATGTTCGGAGAAGAATTATAGGAAGTTGGAGAATTCCATTATCTACCGGATTTGTTTTTTAGAATGCATCACTAGTACAAAAAACCTCTTCACCGACCCTTAACCACCGACTGTTTTAAGAGAAGCGTCAGTGTTGCTCATACTACACCGACCCTTTTATTCAATAACAGTCAGCGTTGTTGCTGAACACTGACGCTTTAAAAACAGTCAGTGTTGGTTATCAACACCGACGGTTTTAAAACAAAACAGTCAGTGTTAGTTGTCAATACTGACGGTTTTTAAACCGTCAGTGTTGAACACCTACACTGACGGTTTTTAAAGCATCAGTGTTGGTACTCAACACTGACGCTTTAAAAACAGTCAGTGTTGATAACCAACACTGACTGTTTATTAAAAACCGTCAGTGTTGAGCACCAACACTGACTGTTTTTAAAGCGTCAGTGTTGAACACCAACACTGACTATTTTTATAAACCGTCAGTGTTGAACAATTAGACTTCTCGTGTCCTTGCTCAGTCCAGTCAACTACAGGAATTGTATATTTTTCTTGGACAACTTCTAACCTATTTACAAGAAATACAATGTTGTTAATTTCAGTTGCAAATTTTGTTTTTATGGGTTATGTAAATTTTGCTATAGTGTGGTTTTTTGTGAATGAATATGTTATGTTGTTAAATTGTGTTGCTTTTTATTTATGTTGTCTACATTATTTGCATGATATTCTATTTAATGTCAATGAATGTCGAATAGTTATATGGCTAACAAAATATGGAGGCTAGCCTCGATACAAGCGTAACCATGCCAAAATTTTTATGTCAACACCGACTGATTTTAGGACCTACACTGACTGTTTTTAAAGCGTCAGTGTTGGCGTTCAACACTGACGCTTTAAAAACAGTCAGTGTTGAACACCAACTCCAACACTGACGCTCTAAAAACAGTCAGTGTTGGTGTTCAACACTGACTGTTTTTAAAGCGTCAGTAAAAGGTAACCTTCACTGGCGCCGGCTTTACTGACGCCGCTATAACAGTCGGTGTATGAGTATTTGAACAGTCAGTGAAGGGATTTTTTGTACTAGTGCATGTATGACTTATATTAATTTCAGTTCAGTTGCATTTTTTCTTTAAAAATCACCAAATCTTTTGAAACTTATCTTGTATAACTGTCAAAGACACTGTTGAAAAGAAAAAAAAAATGGTAGATAATTGATGTGGGTGAAATTATCTCGACGCTTGAATTTTTTTCTTTTTGAAAAATATATATTGGAGTACATAAAATCAATGAGGTTTTAATTTGAGTAAGAAAAGAATTATATAATATTGAAGTTATTTTATCTCAGCATGACAGATCCTTTTTCTGTTTTAGTGCGTTATATGAAGCAGTGTATTGTTTTTTTTTTTTTTCAATGTACTAGTAGTAATATTTTTGTTACACAGTGAATTAAACCAATTAATCCACTGAAATTAATATGATTCCGCATTTAGTAACTTGTCAGTTTCATTACATAATAAAAGTTTGAGAAGATAGAATTTAATAAATTTTGTATTTCATTTATATTTCAAATTGTGTTTACATTTCTATTTGAACTTAAACCAATAATATAGGTCACGATATAAAAGTGTAGATAAGAGGATCAGTTAACTGGGCTTGACCCAATATCATTTTAATAATTAAAACATGTGTCCGGATGTCCGGATGTCTTTAGTCCCACAATTCGTAATATTTAGAGGGAGAGATATTATTAAGAAAAAAATTTAATGGTAGTAACACACTTCAAAAAATTGAGTGTCTCTCAGGTCTGCTAAATTTCAAATTTTCAAATTTTGATTTTTCTGAAATGATAACTCATAACAGTAAAATATAAGTGCGATTGGCTTAACAATTTCCACAGCTAAAAAATATTAAGAAAATATATCTAACCCAAAAGACACTCCTCAGAATACTTAATACATTACATCAAAATAAAAACATTTGTATGCATAACTATAATAAAACCAAATTAATATACTATATCCTACAAAAAAAAAATTATATTCGTCTTATGTACAACAAAAAATGTTTTAATAAAGAAAATTTAATCATTGATGTTGAATTACATGCTGTAAATTAATTAATTATACGTAAATAACTTTAGCTGGAAGTTAATATATATTTTAAATTATCACATAGTAATCATGATTTTAATAGTAAAAATCATAAAAATTCAACATCAATGATTAAATTCAACATCAATAATTAATTATACGTAAATAACTTTAGCTGGAAGTTAACATCAATGCCCTACTAGAGCTTTTTGCATCACCATATTGAATTTATAGAACAATTAATAAATGGTATGGTCATATTAATTATGAGTTCTGAGAAATTCTGAGTTTAATCAACCATCCGATCAGAATGTTCAGATAAATTCGGCGTAAGTTGAATGCACATGTCATGATCATGTCAAAGCACATTTGACGGTCTGGATTTAAACTCAAAATTTGATCAAGATAAATATGAATACAAAATATGAATTCTGAGAAACGGACGAACACATACATAGTAAATTAAACCAATTAATCCACTGAAATATAGAGAGAATTCCACTATGATCGGAAAGGTCCGAGAACCTCAAACGCGAAATAGAATTGGAAAAGGTTTTGAACTTTGCTGATCGGAAAGAAGAAAAAAAGGGGAGACGATTTCGATTGACAGGATTTGATGGAAAAAAGCGCTCGCTAAAATCTCGTGAAAATAGTAGAGATTTGACGAGAATCGAATTGGTTGAGCAAAAATACGTTACTGCCCTTCCTCATGTGGACTGGAGAACAATAGATTGGGTGAGAAAGTACTCGAGAACGGAAAAAATGTCTGCTCGTTGACTTATTCCTCTCTTTCTCTGGTACGAAAGAGGGGACCAATGGAGAGAAAAAAAGAGAGAGAGAGGAGAGAAAGGAGTTGAATGAGAAGGAGACAGAAAAACTTTCTAATAGCATCACTGTAAGTAGAATAAACTTTATGACTATTTTAATTAATTTTGAAATCAATTCTTCTTTTTAAATTAACCATTCCAATCACTAAAATTCAATTCCAAATCATCTCTTTTCATCTCTATTCTATTAAAATGAATTGAACTTTTATTATGTTCTCATTCCGATCGTAGCCTTCAATAGATTTTGTATTTCATTTCTATTTCAAATTGTGTTTAATTACATTGTACAGAAAAAGAGTAATAGAAAGAAAACCTAATTTGTTTTTTCCCGATATACGGTTCTAACAAATTAAGTAACTTGTCTTACTGTCTATATCTCTCTACTCTGATTCTTTCTCCCGCTCTCACACTCTATATCTCTTACTCTGCTAAGCTCCTTCCCGTTATTTTTCTCTACTCTGCTTCTTGCTTCTTTCTCCCGCTCCATATCCCAACCTAAGCTTCTTCTCGTTCTCTCAAGATGATCAAGATCAGTAACGCCATAGCAATAATAGGTAATGGCGTTAATTATTGTTTTTTTCTCTCTCCCTCTCCCTTCCCCTTCATTTTGTGATAACGGAAGGGTTTAATGAGTTTGTTTTTTTCATAAGTTTGTTTAATAAGTTTGTTTTTTCCCCTTCATTTTGTGATCACGGAAGGGTTTAATAAGTTTGTTTTAGGAAATATGATATCATTTAACCTCCTCGTCTCTCCCACGTAAGCTATATATAAATCAACTGTGTTTTTAAATATCCTTCTTTGTTTAAATCTTATTAATATTTTAGATCTGACATAATTTATTTTACTTCTTTTTAAAGACTAATTTTGAGATAGATATATGATATGTGTTCTTCTGTTTATTTTTGAGAAATTTTCTATAAACCTTTTGTTTGATTTTCTCCAGAAAATCAAATTAAAAACATTTAATTAGCAATGAGGACTATCAAGTAAAGGGTAATATAATTAGCGATGGGGATTATCTTACTAATGTCTCAAATTCTTGATTTCTTTATATGTTTATAATATCTGATTCAGCTCCAAAAATATACTTATTTGATTTGCACGAGGCTCGTGGCAAGGTCGATTTGCTTGATCATAACAGCTAATTCAAAGCTATGATATTTTTTATTAAAAGTTTGAGGCCATGAAAAGACATATATATAGGAGTTGGCTACGGTGCTATGCATAGCATAGAGGGTCTCCGTGCTACGGCTCAATATTTTAGTTTTTAAAATTTTAACGGTCGATCCAAACCGTTCAACATGATCTTCATATGAATATGTACTAGCAAACTAAATTTTACATTTTTTAGAATTTTTTTACTATTTTCTTAGATAGGTAGAAAAACACTTGATCTGAATGGTACAGAATTTTCAGATCAAGTG
This sequence comes from Carex parvula, assembly GCA_025461045.1. Classification (NCBI taxonomy): domain Eukaryota; kingdom Viridiplantae; phylum Streptophyta; class Magnoliopsida; order Poales; family Cyperaceae; genus Carex; species Carex parvula. Next base: position 74,112 of record JAJGRW010001314.1, on the reverse strand, counting down.
ATTTTCTACCTTTCTAAAAAAATATGTAAAATTTGGTTTGCAAGTACATATTCATATGGAGATCAGTTGAATGGTTTGAATCGACTGTTAAGATTTTGAAAATTCAAATATTGAGCCATAGTAAGGAGGCCCTCTATGCTATGCATAGCATATTAGCAATTTTCTATATATATATATATATATATATATATTAGTATTATTATTATTGACGATGAGAATTGGCAGGGCAAGTTTTTTGTTTCTATTGAATCAAGGAAACAAATTGTGTGAAAAGACATGAATTTTGCTCCTCTTTGTAGTTGTACAAATCTGTTGAATATCTGAGTAACATAATACTTATCAGCATTACAAACTAAAATAGCACACATATTCTCTACCTGTAATTCATTTTTCAGGTCCTGTTTTTAAATTTGGTGCAACTAGTCATTATGTGTCAAAAGAATTAATAATATATTTTACCGACACATGATTAGTGATCAAATAATTTTTAAATCGGGCTAAATTTCGTAACGATTAACCTAAATGATGAAAAATGCATTAATTTGCAATGTTATTTTTCGATATTAATGTATCCTGACATTGGCTATTACGTAATAGAATTAATTGTCACTATATCATTTATATGTAAATACATTTAAGAGTGGGCTCATTATTTTGAATATAAATGAGCAATTACATAATTAGCAGGAATATTGATATTATCTCTCTGCCTTGTGTTTTAAAATAAATCTTACCAAGTTCAAAATAAAGAAAACGGATTTGTATTGGGCAAAAAGGATCGAGTTTGAAACTCTAGTCAAGAATAAAAATACCGTTGTATTTTCAAACTCAGACTGTTTGCATTTAAAAAAAATGGATTGTGAAATTATTGTAGGATTTTTAGACTTGATCATTTAATGGTATTTTTTTCAAACTTTAATCAGAGTTTTAATCTCCGATATTTTCAATTTTAAATATTTTAAACTTCAACTGTTATCCCTTAGTTCAATGAGTTTTTATTTCCAAACATAAAATTTTATCAAATGTTCTATCTTAAATAATAAGAAAAGAGATGGTATGGAGTCTGTTGTTTAATGGTAAGCTCAGTATAATTAACATTCTTTCAAATTATTAAAGAAACTGTTATGAATAAATTACAAATATGATGTCACAATTCTTTCAATTTGTAACTCTCAACGTTAATCACCTCAATTCATTTTCTCATTTATTAATGACATTAATTTAAATGCCTTTTCATTTACAATTTGTAGTTTATAAATAGAGGTTTTGTAATCTTGTATTGTACACAATACATGATAAATGTATAAATAAAGAGATAGCCATCTTTATACATTATTTATCTTGTTTATTTTTTTTGTCTTTATTTTATAACACGTTATCAGCACGAGAGCTCTACTAGTTAAAAATTCGAGGTAACTTTGGTATATGTTGTTCAATTCCATTTAAATAAATAATACTTCTAATAAAGTAATTGCTAAATGGAATAAGTTATCAATTTGTGCACATTTATTTTAAGATGTTTAATATGGTTCATATAATTTTATATGGACTACATTTTTTTTTATAATTTAATCTTTCGGAAGAAGATTTTAAGAAATATTCCTGAAGAAGATTTATATGATGTACAAATTTTATATGATGTTTATATTCAATAATTTAATCTTTTCGAAGAATTTTTCAAGAAATCTTCATAAAGAAGATTTTTAGAAAATTTCAAGAAGATTTATATGATGTTCATATTAAATTTCTTTTTCAATAATTTAATCTTTCTGAAGAAGATTTAAGAAATATTCTGAACTAATTTATTATTTCTTTATGATTGAACAAAATATTCCAATTGATTCTGCTCTATACAAATGAATGTAGCAATATATAAGGTACCGTGAGAGATGCATACAATACTTCCTCATAGTATAAATGTTGAATGGTTTGGATTGACTGTTTGGACTTTAAAAAAATTGTGTTATAAGATGTTGTAACTATAGAATGTTGTAAGTGGATCCCTCCTCATAGTATAAATGTTGGTATTTTTAATAATATTTATATTTTTCTTTAATAAATATCCAATCTGATTCGTATTCGTATCTATCTAATATTTGATCCGTATCTTTATCCGAAAAGTAAAAACATATACAATCCTACTACTATCCTCTCCGTATCCGATCCATTTTCACCCCTACTTCCAAGACTACTTCAATTTCTTATTTCTCCTCAAACTCAAACTCTTTAATATATTGTATTTGTCATTCAACTCTTCTCTGTTTTTCATATTTGTCCTTGGAACCAATAAAATAAAATTAATGAACTGCACAAACAAATTGTCTCTCTCTAAAACTTGACGAAACTAATCTTATTGATATCATTAGTTGCCAAATGCATCTCTATCTTATGGAATAGGTTTGGATTAAGAATTTAAGTTAAGGAGAAGCCTTGACAAGTTCAGCCAGATTAAGAACTTAAGGAGACAACCTCTTAGCCGAAAAGGTACTAACATCTCTTGCTGACAATATATCCTATATGTCAGCAAAACAAAGCTTGAACTTCATTCAAAACCAATTAAAATATCCATTGGACCCCCTGTCAGTGATCCAACTGGCAGACTCACTTGTCAGTGACTCAACCAATGGACCTCACTTGTCAGGTAATTCAGGAAAAATAAAGAAAAATCCGAAAAATAGAAAAAAAAAAAAAAACCAAAATCTTGGGAAAAATGAAGAAAATGTTCCTTAAGTTCTAAAAAAAATCTAAGAAAATTGTCAAAGTTCCTAATAAACCCAAAAAAAATTCAGAAAATTGACAATGTTAACTGCTGAAGTTGTGGTAATTTTATTTTAGTATATGATGTAATCTTGCCAGTACATATGTGGGGTATTGTAAACATCTAGATGCATACATATATGTTACTGTAAATTTACTGGTTCCATTTTGATTAGCATCTGCTTTGGTGCTTTCTTTTCTATAATTGATAGTAAATTGGGAATTCAGCTTGCAGTTTCACAGAAGAATCTTCTCGCGGTAAATGAAATTGTGACTTAGCTGATAAGCTGTTTGTACAGGTACATAATACATGGGTTTCAATTTATTACACTTTTGCAGGTTTGGTCTTTACTACTTTAGGAGTTGTTTTAACACTACCTTTTTTCTTAGATGCATGATCTTGGGTTAAGACCATCGCAACATACTTACAGTGGCTTGTCCGTGCATAATTGCATAACAATGGTGAGATCAGCCCACTCTGTATCCTAAATTCAGTGTTCAAGTTTGTCAGGGGCCTCTAAAATTGCAGCTCATTTTCCTCCAAATTCAGTGTACTTGTGATGATGGAGTTACAGAGAGTATTGCTGGACATCTCTTGAAGGTTGAATTATTTCGGATAGTTATTGTTTCTGGCTTTGTAATTGTTTCTGTATTGAATTTTCATTGAAATGTAAAAATGTTTCTGTATTGAATTCTTGAAGGCTCTGGCTTTGTAATTGTTTCTGTATTGAATTTTTATTGAAATGTAAAAATGTTTATAAAGAATAAAATTAGCATGTTTGTTGTAAGCTGTATAATGTTGGGTAAATTGAAATTTTGAAACTTGATTGAGCTTAAATGGTGCAAATTTAAATAATAAAAAAAATTCTAAAAACTTGACAGAAGACTTTCTGCGACCGGGTATAGGTATCAGCGACCGTTTTTGTGGTCGCATAAAGCTTTTGCTGACGTCAGAAAAAAACGACAGCGACCAAAAAAATTTGGTCGCAGAAACTTATCAGCGACCGGGTGACGTATTATCAGCGACCGGTGACGTCATCAGAAGAGTATCAGCGACAATGCTTACAGCGACCGGAGTATCAGCGACCAAATTTGACTTTCAGCGACCGGAATGAGTATCAGCGGCCGGCGAAAATACTATCAGCGGCCAAAAATTTGGTCGCTGATTCCCCTTTCTGCTGCAGTGAGCCTAATAAATTTTAAGAAAATATCTGAAACCCCAGAAAATTTCCAGGAATGCATGGATATTTAAAAAATTCTCTGAAAAATCCCAAATTGTCAGAAAAATTTGTAGAAATTTTCGTAAAACCCCAAAAGTATTATTATTATTATTGTGTACAATCTACAATGTACGAGACCAGCATATCATCATCGTTATAATAAATATAATAATAATTATTATATAATCACTAGATTTTTTTATCGTTAATATCGCTATCATATTTATTATCAGTAATAATTGTGAAGTTATTATTATTATTATTGTAGAATCTACCTTTTCGTTATCCTAACAGATAGTGCAAACTAACACTGCATTATTTGAATAGGGGTAAACATTGTAACAGAGCATTTTTGGCTTAATGCAGCGCAAAAAACTTATGCAACGTTGTTTTGGTTCTATAGTTTCCGCACTGTATGAAGCCAAAACTGCTCTGTTAAAATCTTTACCTTTTGAATAATATTATTCTATTTGACAAACGGGGGCGACCGTAATATTTTCATATAATTAATTAATTTTGAAGTTAAATTGCCGCATATTTCTTCATTACTAGTTTATGTAAATCTGAAACCAAATATCCAAATTCATTTTTATGTGCTTGTCTTCTTCTTCTTTTTTGTATGTACATATCAGAAAAAAAAAGTAAAAAAATAAGGAGACAATCATACATTACTCGCTTAACAACAAAAATTCAAATAGGTTCCTAATGAATATTTTATTGTTATTCTAGAAATAACTAAAAAAATTAATTTAAAAAATTCAATTAAATTAAGCATAGTAGTAATCTTATTCTCAAAAAAAAAAAATATTAACGTCTTTATTTTCATTCACCGCTTAATTGGACTTGAGGGGCTCGATTGTTAGTATGTGGCTTGCGTTTTTATGATGCTTCCACAATTTTAAATTTAGAAGGATCTCGCTTGGTAGAAGCATGCCCTTGTTACATGTAATTTTTGGTTCAAATATCATTTTAAGGCACATCATATGTATCACATACGATCTTGACCACCTCTATCACATTGTAGAACCGCATATTTCTTTGGCCTTGAACTACAAATAGATAATGTATATCCTTTAGCTGAGTAATACTCTAGCATCATTTAGTATATCTTTGCGAGTTAGGTATTTGAAATTGAATAATTTAAGTTTTTCGATCTCTCTTTTAAATGAAATTGTCGACTCATCGATATCCATCTATTAAGCAAAAGAATATGTAATTCAATAAAGCAAAAAATAAAGAATAACTAATTTTATAAACCATTTTCAAGTATCGAAAAATTTGTGTTCCTTACTCTTCATGTCAATATAATTCTATTATCACAAATAGCTATTTTAAAAAAAAAATGTTAATAAATTAGATAGAAGAGAAATTATTGTAGAAAAAAAGTAATAATTTTTTTATTGTTGAAATAAATAATACTATAGAAAAGGTAATTAAAATATTGTAGAAAAAATTTAAAGAGGATAATAAATTCTTTTATTTGAAAGAAAAGCTAACATTGTAATTTTTATTTATTGCAAACTACACTTTTGTGGTCGATGTAATTTTGTATCCGACGGAAGTTTAGTCAAACAAATTATTTTTGCTTAGATTCTAGAAATATTCCTAGGATATCATGTCTTTTCACTTTGCACAACTACAAATTAGAGAGCAAAATTCATGTCTTTTCACACAATTTGTTTCATTGGCTCCCTAGAAACACAAAACTTGCCATGTCAATTCTTATCGTCAATAATATATATACATGTCTTTTCATGGCCTCAAATTTTTAATCAAAATTATCATTAAAACGCCTCCTTTGCTCAACAATATTGAACCTGTCATTAACCCAAACCTGATTACAGTCCTCACATTTCTTTATGGTTTTTCTCCACTCCCTGGAAAATGAATTACTGGGTACTGAGACTACATGCTTCAAACATGTTTTCTTTTATAGCAAGGAAATTATGAATTAGAGACGTTGGTAAGATAATCCTCATCGCTAATTATATTACTTTCTACTTATAATTATGATAGGTTAGTTAAATGTTTCTTATTTGTTTTCCAGGAGAAAATCAAAGAATTATAGAGAATGCAAAGCTGATCGAAAATATTATCAAAACGAATTTGCCACCATGTAATTACGGAATTTATCTTGACTTTGGCTAATTTAGAAAATTAGACATTTTCTTAAAATTTGAAACATAAAAAAAAAGTAGATTACCTTTAAGCATCGATCCGCAAACTTGATTACCATCCCGAGATACATCATCTCAATTAGGATCCCAAATGCATTGATGGCTAAAAGCAATGTGTTGCCTGGGTTGATAAATGGAAGTTCATATACTACCCACAGCATGCAGTTAAGCAAAGTGGCAAGATAAGGGAATGTATTGAAGTCTCCTTCCAGGGTTGATAAATGGAAGCTCATATACTACCCACATCATGCATTTAAGCAAAGTGGCAAGATAAAGAAATGTATTGAAGCCTTCTTTCAGAGCAGCTCTGATGACTATATTTTTAAATATAACTCTGTGAAATACAAACTAACATGGTTAAGCACCGATCAAGCAAATGTTAACATAAATAAAAAAAGACCACAAATAACATAATCAAGCACCTCTGGCAAGTATACAAGTAACATGATCAAGAACCGATAATAGAGATAACAAGATGCTGCCTAGAAGTTAGTTAGATTAGTCAACAGATTTGTAACTAGTCAAAGCTGTTAGCATTAGTTAGTTAGTTAGTTAAGATAGCTTTCTGGAAAGATCTAAATTGGATCTTGTTGGTTATATATACACCAACTGTTGTACATCAGATCAAGAAATGAAATAATCCAATTTCGCATTTTCTATCCTATCTCTCTCTGTTTCATGGTATCAGAGCCATGGGCTCTTCTTCTCCCTCTCTCAATTCCACCTCTACTCTAACCTCTCAAAATCCTATTGATTCAATAGTGATTCTAAACATCCCTATCTCTACAAAGCTAACCAGAGATAATTACCTGCCATGGAAGTCTCAAATTATCCCAGCCCTATACGGACATGACTTGTACCAGTATCTCACTGATGCTCCGCTCGAAGAATTTGTGACAGTTGAAGGTGTGCGCACTCCAAATCCTCGGTTTTCTCACTGGCGTCGTCAAGATCAGCTTATTCTCAGCTGGTTGCGGTCTTCTCTGTCCGACAAGATACTCGGCCAGGTGGTTTCTTGCACGACATCCGCAGAGCTTTGGACATACCTGCAGCTATCATTTTCTGCTACATCTCGGGCACGTCTCTCGGAGCTCCGCCGTTCTCTTCAAACCACAACAAAAGGGGGGATGAGTTGCTCCGATTATTGTCAAAAGATGAGATCTTTGGCTGACGAGCTCTCGTTCATAGGCTATCCAGTAACCGACGAAGATCTTGTTATTCAAGTACTCGGAGGTCTCGGATCGGACTTCAACTCGTTTGTCGTCGCCGCTAGCACCAAAGACCACCTCTCATTCACTGAACTCCAGGCGATGCTGCAATCGCATGAGAATTTACTTCAATCTCAGTCGGGTAGCGGTAATCTCTCCTCTCTTCCTTCTTCTCAAAACCCGACTACCTTCTTTACAAACTCAAAATCGGGTTACAACCAGTCTAGATCCGGTAGGGGTGGTTATCACCCAAGAGGAGGAAATAATCACAGTTCACACCAAACCCGACCCCCTTTGTTACCAAATCCAAATTTCGGGCCCAATGTTACTCCAAGGCCCAATTCCTCTACCAGGCCGCCTGCTCCCAGGCCAGTTTATTCAGCTCCCAGCTTCCATTTGGACCGAAATACCATATGCCAAATTTGCTTTAAAAGAGGCCATCATGCCCGAATCTGCTGGTACAGAACAGACCTAGTTAATTATCCAGAGCAAGGTCAGCAAGTGTTTCAAGCTCATTTGGTTCAAAATGCTCCATTTCAAGCTAATAATGCACAAACCGCACCTCATGCAAATGGGTCCGAGTGGTATCTTGACTCGGGTGCTACCCATCATGTCACTAATGACTTGAACAACCTCTCATCTTTCTTACCATACGAAGGCTTCGACAAGCTTCATGTTGGTAATGGTGCGGGTATGCATATTTCTCACATTGGTTCTACTATTTTTCATATTTCCGATTATACAATCTCATTAAATGATGTGCTCTTTGTTCCATCTTTTACAAAAAATTTAGTGAGCTTATCCAAATTGCTCCTTGATAATTTTCTTCTTATTGAGTTTTCTTCTAATCTTTGTGTTATTAAGGATCGTCTCACCATGAGGATTCTTCTTCAAGCCAAGCTCACTAAAGGACTCTACTCTCTACCTCACCCATGTCTTGTTCAACCCCATGCTCATTTTGGGGAACGAGTGTCGATCGATGTTTGGCATGCTCGTTTTGGTCACCCCTCATCTACCACTACTCAAAAACTTTTACTTACCAATAATCTTCCTTGTAATAAAAATAAGATGTCTTTATATCATGATTGTATTTTGGCTAAAGCACATCGATTACCTTTTTCTCCTAGCACTTCTTCTTCTTCTTTTCCTCTTGAGATTGTATATTCGGATGTATGGGGTCCCGCACCTTTACTTTCAAGAAACGGTTTTTGTTATTACATTCTTTTTGTGGATGACTACTCCCGTTACACATGGATTTATTTTTGCGTTCTAAGGATGAGGTGATTCATGTATTTACATCCTTTAAAAGCCAAGTCGAAAACTTACTCCAAAGGCAAATTAAGATTTTACGAACCGATGGGGGTACGGAATATAAGCCTATCACACGCTCTTTTCCCTCCATTATTCACCAAACAACTTGTCCGTACACCCCTCAACAAAACGGTGTTTCCGAACGCAAACATCGTCATGTCATTGAGCTTGCTCTTGCGGCTATGATTCATGCATCCATTCCCGAATCTTTTTGGGATGATATTTTTGCTAGTGTGGTTTATTTAATAAACCGACAACCTCTTTCTAATCACATTGCTTCTCCCTTCTTTACACTCTTCAATAAAACACCCGATTATTCTTTCTTGCGGGTTTTAGGGTGCTTGTGTTTTCCTTATACACGACCCTACAATGATCATAAACTCCAAGCTCGCTCCAAACCGTGTGTTTTTCTTGGTTATGCCCGTTCTCAAAAAGGTTACAAATGTTTTAATATTGATTCTAATAAAATGTTTGTTTCGAGACATGTTATCTTTGATGAACAGCGGTTTCCATTCAGTTCCACAACTTCTAGTGGTATTTCGGACTGCTCTGCCCCTGTGTTATCTACTTGGCTTGGTGTCATGCCTGCTGCCTCTTAACTTCAGCAAGATGAACTCCACTTGGCTCCTGCCACAGCAGATCCGACCTCTTCTTTTCCTGGCTCAAACCACTCTCTCGCTGCTGCTTGTTCGTGCCAAAAGTGGTGAACAAAGTTTCACTACAGACGGATCTGTAGAGTTTAAACCTTGTAAACCCTCGACTTGGATCGCAAGTGCACGATCCTGTCGTGAAGTTTAGTCGGGTGTCGATCCACAGGGACGACTCACTTTCTAAATTCTACTCTTCCTAATTAAGTACTAGAAGTGTAAAGGTTGTGTTTGTTTGACTATTCCTAAGTTTTGTAATGAATGTATGAACAAATGAAATGAACAATTTTATGAACAAGTGTAATGGACAATTGTATGAACAGAAATGAAATCAATTAAATGTTTGTGTTTTGTACTATTGTATAAAAGGGCGTATAAAAGGGTGTTTCAAGGGTTTCAGATTTCATCTTCAACTTTGCTGCTCTGGACCTGCCACGCGACCCGCATACTCTCGTATGCGACCCTTGTGACGCGACCCGCATGCTCTCGCATGCGACCCGCGTGGCCCTAAGCACTCTGGACCTTTCACGCGACTCGCGTACTTTCGTACGCGACCCTTGTGATGCGACCCGCGTGCTCTCGCACGCGACCCGCATGGCCCCTTGAGCTGAGTCTGCACATGTCAGAAACTGGTTGTTTAAGTCGTGTAAGGCTAGATTGACCGTACCTAGTGTCACTAAACCTCAACTCTCGTGTGTTGGCTTAGCAGACCTGGTTTGGAAATGCAATTTCATCTTCCTAGGTTTAATCAAGCTGTTTGATCTAAACCTAAGTTCTCAGTTCTGTTTACTAAAGGTATCCACAAACTGAACAAGTGGAAATTTCACCTCTCGGCTACTATTGACCTAACCTTTCGGTTCTCAGACCTACCTCAAATACTTAACCTAATTTGCAAGAAACATCAAACCTTATTACAAGAAGAAATACCAAAGGTATTCAACAGTAGACAATCAAGAATCAAACAATTCAGATCAAGCAATCACAAATAATACAAGAATCAAAGAAACACGAAATAACAATAAGAATCAATCCATGTGCATAATCAAACAAAGTATCAGACTACAATCCAAACCCTCGAAACTAAAAGACTACTCAGACATGAGCAAAATCAAAGTAAAAGAGAGATAGAGGATGCAAATCATAGTGAGAGAAGGAGTAGTGAAGAGGATCGAAGCTTCAGGATTCTTCTTCTCCAAATCGACTCCTCCTCAGCTCCAGATCGGCACCTCTCCTCTTCAGATCGCCTCAGGCGCCAAGCCCTCTCTTCAAAATCAGATCGGATCTGTTTTCTGGAGAAAAGTGTTGGATCCCCTTTCCTGCGCAGGGCCCTCTGTATATATAGACCTTCTTAACGGGCTGCAAACGGGCCTGGCGCAGTTAAGTCGACGTGACCCGCATGAGATGGCACGCGACCCGCGTCAGGTGGAAATACTGTGCGCAATGAGGGTCCCGTCCGAGGTTGCGTCTGGGTTGCGATGCGACCCGCGTCAGGTGGGACGCGACTCGCGTGGGGGAAGTCAGAACTCTGCCTGTTTTCTCCTATTTCCTGCAAATCAACCACAAACTGCAGCAGTACCATATTCTATTGATTTTCAATGTAAACTATGTAATTTAGTGGTCAAAAACATAAGGTCTGGTCTGAAAATAGGTCGAAATAATAGATCAAATATAAAGACATCACTGCTCAAGCCTTGTCGGGTCCAACCCCATCTGCAGCGGATCCTACTCCCTCTCTTCGGTCTAACCATGCAATGTCGGGTCCGACTGCTATTGCAGCTGATCCGCACCTCACCACAATGTCGGGTCCAACCCCCATTGCACCGGATCCCATCCCTCTCCTCACCTACTCAAGACGTTGCACCAGATCTTCGGGTCCTTCTGGGCCTGTAGCGGATCCTCTGTCCACAACAATTCTTCATAATACTCAACCCGAGCCCCATACACCTGCTATTCCAGAGCATCTAATTTCTCCTGAGCCTCCAGTTACTCTTCCTAGTCACTCGATGGTCACTCGCAGCAAGGCCAAACATGTAATCTCTACCACCACAGCTCTTATGACCGAACCTTTACCTGACAAAGAGCCTTCCACTTATAACCAAGCTAAAAACAATCCCCATTGGGTCGAAGCAATGAACAAAGAGTACGACGCTCTTCTCGCCAATCGCACTTGGGTTCTCGTACCCTCTACACCTGACTTGCATGTTGTAGGATGTAAGTGGGTTTACAAGATAAAACGTCGTGCGGACGGGTCATTAGAACGATACAAGGCTAGCCTTGTGGCCAAAGGCTTTCACCAAGAAGAAGGCATCGACTTCTTTGAGACGTTTAGCCCAGTCGTTCGCCCCACTACTATTCGCCTTGTGCTGACCATTGCTCTATCATTTGGATGGCCCATGCGGCAACTCGATGTTCACAATGCTTTTCTCCATGGTGATCTCCAAGAAACCGTGTACATGCAACAACCGCCGGGCTTTGTCAACCCTCAAAAACCGAATCATGTATGCTTGCTGTCGAAGGCTCTCTATGGTCTCAAACAAAGCCCTCGGGCATGGTTTCATGCCTTGAGTTCAGCGCTTCTCACCCATGGCTTCAAGGCTTCGAGTTTCGATCCATCTCTTTTCATCTTCTCCTCCAAAAATGAGACTCTCATTGTTCTTGTCTATGTTGGCGACATCATAGTGACCGGTTCCTCCCTTGCAATTATTCAAACCTTCATTCACTCTCTTCAAAAGAAATTCGCTCTCAAGGATTTGGGTAACCTTCATTTTTTCCTTGGCATCGAGGTTAACCTAACTTCTCATGGTTTGCATCTCTCTCAAACCAAGTACATCAAGGATGTATTGACCCGTGCAAACATGTTACAATCCAACCCTTGCCCTTCACCAATGATTCCCACCGCCTCTCTCTCCAAGTTTGATGGTGATCCTATTGAAGACCCGCATCTTTACCGTTCGATTGTTGGAGCTCTTCAATACGCCACTCTAACCCGTCCCGATATTGCCTTTGCGGTCAACAAGGTGTCGCAATTCATGCAATCTCCCACAACTCATCATTGGGCAGCCGTCAAGCGAATTCTTCGCTACCTCAAGGGCACTCTCTCTCATGGTATCTCTCTTACACCGATCTCATCTTTCACTCTCCACGCCTTTTGTGATGCTGATTGGGCCGGTTCGTTAGATGATCGTCGATCAACATCCGGTTTTTGCATCTATCTTGGTGCAAATCTCATCTCTTGGGGAGCTAAGAAACAGCCCACCGTTGCTCGTTCGAGCACGGAAGCCGAGTACAAATCTTTGGCGGTTGCAAGTTCGGAAATTATTTGGCTTCAATATTTGTTGACCGAGCTCCATATACCTCTTCACTCTTCTCCCATTTTATGGTGCGACAATATTGGTGCGACCTACTTAGCTTCTAATTCTATGTTCCATGCTCGTACCAAGCATGTCGAGATTGACTATCACTTCGTACGTGAACGTGTCGCTGGCAAGGCTCTTCTCATTCGGTTCATATCCTCTCGAGATCAAATTGCGGATATTTTTACTAAGCCTCTTGCTTCGCCACGATTCTCACTCATCACTTCCAAGCTAACTGTTGGTCTAGCTTGCGGGGGGGCTAATAGAGATAACAAGATGCTGCCTAGAAGTTAGTTAGATTAGTCAACAGATTTGTAACTAGTCAAAGCTATTAGTCAAAGCTGTTAGCATTAGTTAGTTAGTTAGTTAAGATAGCTTTCTGGAAAGATCTAGATTGGATCCTGTTGGTTATATATACACCAACTGTTGTACATCAGATCAAGAAATGAAATAATCCAATTTCGCATTTTCTATCCTATCTCTCTCTGTTTCAACCGATCTTTATTTGACAGATTGATGTAAAAATAAAAAATATTAATAAGATTTAAAGATTTTAAAAACACAGTGAGTAGCTTACACAGGAGAGATGAAGAAGCCAAATGAAATAATGTTTCATGAAAAATGGAATGTAAATACCGTGGCCTATATTATTGGTTTAAGTTGATATAGAAATGTAAACACAATTTGAAATAGAATTGAAATACAAAATCTATTGAATTCTCCCTTTTGAAACTTTTATTATGTAATGCAACTGACAAGTGTATTTAAGGTAACTCAAATTTTCAGTGGATTAATTGGTTTAATTCACTGTGAATGTGCTCGTCCGTTTCTCAGAATTCATACCACCTGAAGTAACTCAAATTTTTAGTTTAGATCCAGATCGTCAAATCTGTTTTGGCATGATCATTAAAGTGACATGTGCAATCCCCTTTCGCCGAATTTATCTGAAAATTCTGATTAGCTGGTTGATTCAACTCATCAAAATTGAGTTACTTTAGGGAACAAGTGGTTTGATTGAATGACAAAATAACACCCGGTTCCGAATAATATGAAATCTATAACTCTACTGATAACATTGAGAAATGTTTAATTAGTAACTAATCCTAACATTAATATATATATATATATATCGGTTCTTACATAGAATATGTTGGATTCTTTTATAAAATATATTAGGATCCTTTTGAAATACAAGTAAGATTATATTCTCCTTCAAAATATATGTTTTACTATTCAAAACTTTATTTTCAAAACTGATCCAAGTTTCAATATAGGAATATAGGATGGTTTAGTTACAAAACCAGCGAGAGACCGCAAGCATGTTTGCATTTAATCGTGCGGATACATATACATATATGATTTTAAATTTTAATTTTCCGTATCTGAATAGTATATATATATATAGAATTTTGCTAATATGCTACGCGTAACATAGAGCCCCTCCGTGCTATGGTTCAATTTTTTAGTTTTCAAAATTCTAAAGGTCGATCCAAACCGTTCAACATGATCTCCATATGAATATGTACTTGCAAACCAAATTTTACATTTTTTAGAATTTTTTTACTATTTATTAAGCCACTTTGAAAATCGCTGATCCAATGGTCCAGAAAAGTTTACTGTTGTGTACAAATCAGTGTTTTTTCAAAGTGGCTTAATAAATAGTAAAAAAATTCTAAAAAATGTAAAATTTGGTTTGCAAGTACATATTCATATGGAGATCATGTTGAACGGTTCGGATCGACCGTTAGAATTTTAAAAACTAAAAAATTGAGCCGTAGCACGGAGGCCTCTATGCTACGCGTAGCACCGTAGCACTGTCCTATATATATATATACACTACGGCAAAAAAGACTATCAGCGACCGGTATTCCGGTCGCTGATAGTATATGGCGCCGGTCGCTGATACTTGATCCGGTCGCAGAAAGTCAAAACCGGTCGCTGAAATCCCGGTCGCTGTAAGCCTTGTCGCTGATACTCTTCTGATGACGTCACCAGTCGCTGAATGACGTCACCCGGTCGCTGATACTGTTTTTGCGACCACTTTTTTTTGGTCGCTGTTGTTTTTTTCAGACGTCAAGAAAAAAGTATCTGCAACCAAATATAACGGTCGCTGATACTTAAGACCGGTCGCTGAAAGTCTTCTATCAGGTTTTTGACATTTTTTTATTATTTAAATTTGCACCATTTATTTTATGATTAATCTGAAAAATATAAATATTTGTTTTGATTCGTATTAAGACTTATTTTAATAAATCAAGAGAGATCAAAATTCTAAATTATGAACAACATCCACATTCTAAACTTAACCATTATCTACAACATCCACTATTTGGTTTCTATTATATCAAACACCATAAAACACATTTTAAGTATTTAAATTCTCACACATCAAACATCTCTATATAGAATTCAGGAACTTAATTAAGGCAATTAGGAAATACATACAGCACAAATTCGATCGTATTAATAACACATAAATATAACATAAATCAATACATAAATTAATTAATAAGCTCAATTTCAGTTCTAACATGTAATAAAGTTGTAATATGTAAATTCTTCGCCCTTTAAGAAATACACACTTGGTACATATGCATTTACATTATGTACTTTCAGACAAGAAAAACAATTTCATATAAAAGGAAGGAGAGAAATACTTGCAAGTGCTCTAGTTCATCATTTCTTATTTCACCATATTTCTACAAAATTAAAAGAATTCAAAACAAAGACAGCACAATTTACACAAGAAATGGGACAATGAAAAGAGAAAGAAAGAGGGCTCACTTCCAAGTCCTGAACAAAGTCATTGATTGATCGATATGGAGCATAAACTATAAGATCAAAATCTAAGCTCTGTGGTAAGAAAAATTAATCAAAGCTTGAGCTATGAATACCGAGTAAATAATTGAATTTGTTAAACAAATAGTAACGCAAAAAAAAATCTTTTGAATATTCAAGTGATATATATAGAGAAACATATAAGATAAACAAGTAAACCTACACCAATTTAATCTGATACATGATTCTCTTCTACCAATTTAATATCACATTTCATTACCTCAACCTAATAAACAAGTAAATAAAATAAAATAAAATAAATAAACCATATATTAGCTTACATGATACTTTTAGGGTGATGTTGCATAACCGACCACTGCAAGTAGAACCTCTTGAAATATATTAATGAAGTGGCCTACAAC
Organism: Carex parvula; assembly: GCA_025461045.1. Taxonomy (NCBI): domain Eukaryota; kingdom Viridiplantae; phylum Streptophyta; class Magnoliopsida; order Poales; family Cyperaceae; genus Carex; species Carex parvula. The sequence continues at coordinate 58,239 of JAJGRW010001314.1, read as the reverse complement.
AACCACATAAGTTTAATTTATGCAATATGATCCATGAAAGGATATAAATTGAAAGTGAAGCATAACATACCTGAATTTGGTTGAGGTAATGTAGTTAATGTAGTTAAACATACATAATCATCCAATTAAATAATATAATTAAACATACATATGTTGCACATTTTTCAGTAACTTATAAGTTCCACCATGCCTACAACAACAAAAAATTTAGTTATTCTTGTGCACAACTAAAAGGAACCAAGTTCTCTAGAAGAAGCTTTTCGCTATTAAAAGGAGTCGAGTTTTAAGAAAATACTTACTTCAAGCGGGCGATTCTATCCACAAGCTCTGCCGGGACAATTTCATGCTGAAAATTTAGAAAACAAAAAACAATATGAAATAATATTTTACTTAATAAGGTAATCAAAAGTACAACACTATAAATCAAATTAATAAGCTAAAAAAAATAAGATATTTGTTGCACAAAATACTAATGAAATGTAACAGCCTCAATTAAAAACCAATCTGACTTTAATTATGCAAGTAACCAACTAGAGAAAATTATTTGTACTAATTCTGAGTGATACATCAATTTTTATGTAAATATATAGTGCTGAAATGCAATAAAGCAGTATTATTTGTAAATACAACACGTTGTAAAGATACCAAAAATCATATATTTGTAAAACACGTTGCTGAAATGAACTTTCAGTAATATTTTGAACTGTACCAGACTTAATTTACTTGAAATCAAATGAACCAAATAATTTAACTTGCATTTGAATGCCTGCATTCGTAATGTTTTCACCATAAACTGATGCATGTTTTGCATGTTTCAACTTGACTCTAATATCATCCTTGAATCACTGGTTCCATTGGTACATTGGAAGCATGGATTTGTACTGGTACCAGTGCTGCTTGTTTCACTGGTACGCTGGAAGGCACAGATTTGAACTGGTACCAGTGCTGCTGGTTTTCACAGGTACGCTGGAAGGCATGGATTTGGACTGGTACACGAACACAAGAACTAAATACAATGCATTACATCACATTTGTTGCAGCAAAGGAATTGAAATAGAAGGCCACAGGAAATATGAAACTAATTGCACACTAAAAAAAAGGCATTTACACTACAATTACATATTGATTTGCCCCACTAATTCCTAATCAACATCAACAACAGAAAAAAATAACTAAACCACGCTCAACCAAACCTCCTCTTGACAAGTGAGAGATTTTATGCAGGTATTTGGTTCGACTGAATTTGTAAAATAAAGAAATAATTAGGGGGGTCAGCAAATGGTTACCAGTGGTATTATTCATACCGTTTCTGATACATTATTCATACCGAATCTGATACATTATTCATACCGTTTCTTTTGAGAAGAAAGAAATGGTTACCAGTGGTATTGAGGTCAAATAGAGGTTCGGGATAAGATATGGATCCATCAGCGGGGTCAGCAAGGTCCAGCAAGGTCCAGCGGCGGGGTCAGCAAGGTCTGAGAGAGGCCAGCAAGGTCCAGCGGCGGGGTCACTCCGATCTCCAGCGGCGGGGTCACAGTGTCGGGGTCGGGGTCAGAGAGCGGGGTCGGGGTCGTTGATCGGGGTCGGGGTCAGTGATCGGGGTCGGGCGGAGGGGCTTCGGGCGGCGCAAGGGGGTCGGGCAGAAAGGGTTTGATTTTGGGGAAGGGTTTTGATCGAGGCGGAGATCGTTTTGATTTTGGCGGAGGAGTGGCGCGCGTTTTATTTTTCAGCAGCCGCGTTTTTTTCAGCGATAAAAAAAAAAAAAAACTTTCAGCGACCGGTGTTGTCGACGGTCGCTGATACCGGTCGCTGATACAGTTGGTCGCCGGAATTTGAGTGGAAATCTTTATTTTTGGAGAGAAATTGAGAATCAGCGACCGGCGTCACCACCGGTCGCTGAAGCTCGTAGTGACACACACACACACGCACGCACGCACGTACACACACTATATAGTTTAAGAGGAAGAATCCACTTACAATATTATATTGTTACAATATCTTATAACACAATTTTTTAAAGTCCAAATAGTCTTTCAAATAGTTCAAGATGATCTCTATATTAAAATGTGCTTGGAGATCAAATTTTACATTTTTTTTTAATTTGTTTACTATTTATTAAGTATTTTACCAAACTATTGTTTTCATACCATTGAATTTTGTACCCATCTTAATAAATAGTGAAAAAATTCATAAAAATGTATCATTTGATCTCCAAGTACATTTTAATATAGAGATCATGTTGAATGGTTTGGATCGACTGTTTGAACTTTAAAAAATTGTATTGTAAGATGTTGTAATTATAGAATGTTGTAAGTGGATCTCTCCTTATAGTATAAATTTTGGTATTTTTTAATAATATTTATCTGATCTGATTCGTATATGTATCTGAAAAGTAAAAACGGATACAGATACAATCCTACCACTATCCGCTCCGTATATGATTTTCACCCCTACTTCTAGGACGAATGCGTATCCTTTGCATTAACTCAAAAGGGAATTTTTTGAGTTTAATGTATCTCAGGCATCTGATCAGGATCAGAATCAATCCAGCCCCCGCCTATGACGTACAGTGCCTTTTAATATTAGTGCGGATCTCAATCGAACGGTCCAGATCTATTAACGCACCGTGTGTTAATGCAGAAGATACGAATTCCTTCTAGGACTACTTCAATTTCTTATTTCTCCTCAAACTCAAACTCTTTAATATATTGTATTTGTCATTCAACTCTTCTCTGTTTTTCATATTTGTCTATCTCTAAAACTTAACACTAGTTGAACTGCACAAACAAATTGTCTATCTCTAAAACTTGACGAAACTAATCTTATTGATATCATTAGTTGCCAAATGCATCTCTATCTTTTGAAATACATAATAGAAGCTATCAAGTAGAAAAATCACGGAATCAAAGAATAAGAAAATAACGAGGTTAGTTTTGTTAATAAATTTAGCTAGTAGCCAGAAATACGGAGAGAGATTATCATCAATAAGGTTAGTTTTGTCAATTTACAACAATAGACAGTTAATTAATGCAGCTCAACTAGTGTTAATTTTATTTTTTGGTTCTAAGGAAAAATATGAAAGACAGTAAATTTGAAGGATAAATACAATATATTAAAGAGTTCAGAGAGAAATAAGAAATTGAACTGGTTATAGAAAATTAACTCTATTAAAAAAAAAATTCACTGATGTCTAAGGAGCATACTTTTATATAAAAGTATTGTTGACCGTAAAATAATGTCTAAGGAGAAAATATGCTAAGGGTGTGCTTCGGACGGAGTACGAAGAGGGAGGGGAAGGGTAAGTTTACTATGCTGAGGTGAGAGTTCATCATATCGTACCTGACCGGGCAAAATCACTTGCTCTAGAAGGGGAGAATTAGAGAGGGAGTGTAGGTTACACATTACTGTTCGGAGAGAAGGAGAGAGGAGCGTTGTGTTAATTTTTGATGAAATTTGTTACTTCCAAATCACAATGTAGGTTTTATTGTTCAGAAAGAAAAAGTCGTTGAATTCACCTTCTTCCCTGTTTCTTTCCCTTCCTCTACTATTTTCAGTTTTGGAGCACATCCTAAGGAGTAGGGGTGCAAACGGATCGGATAGTGGTAAAACCATATCCATATCCGTTTTTATTTTTCGGATATGGATACGGATCGGATATTAGACTGATATGTACGGATACGGATCAGATACAAATTAGCTATCGGAATGTAGGTTTTACTGTTCAGAGAAAGAAAGTCGTTGAGTTCACCTTCTTCCCTGTTTCTTTCCCTTCCTCTACTTTTTCCAGTTTTGGAGCACAGCCTAAGGAGCCTATAAAAAAAAAAAAACAAATTAATTAAGGAATATGTTTGAATTAAGAATTTAAGTTTAAGGAGAAGCGTTAACAAGTTGGGCCAGATTAACTTGAGCCTCTTAGCCGAACAGGTAATAACATCTCGTTGCTGACAATATATCTCATATGTCAGCGAAACAAAGCTTGAACTTCATTCAAAACCAATTAAAATTTCTATTGGACCCCCTATCAGTGGTTCAAATGGCAGACCCACTTGTCAGTGACTCTGCCAAGGGACCTCACTTGTCAGGAAGAATAAAGAAAAATCCGAAAAATAGAAAAAAAAAATATTGGGAAAAAAATAACGAAAAAGTTTCTTAAATTGTAAAAAATTCCAAAAAAGTTCTGAAAGTTCCTAATAAATGTTAAGAAAATATCCAGGAATGCATTGAGACTTAAAAAATTCTCTGAAAAATCCCAAAATGTCAGAAAATCTTCCAGAAACATACGTAAAACCCCAAAAGTATTATTATTATTGTTGTACAAGCTACAATGTACGATACCAGCATATCATCATAGTCATAATAAATATAATAATAATTATTATGTAATTAGTATATTTTTTTATCATTAATATCGCCATCATAATTATTATCAGTAATAATTGTAAAGTTATTATTATTATTATTATTGTAGAATCTACCTTTTCGTTATCCTAACTGATAGTGCAAAGTGCAAACTACCACTGCATTATTTGAATAGGGGTAAACATTTTAACAGAGAAGTTTTAGCATCATGCAGCGCACAAAACTTCTGCAACGTTGTTCTTATTCTATAGTTCCCGCACTGTATGAAGCTAAAACTGCTCTGTTAAAATCTTTACCTTTTGAATAGTATTATTCTATTTGACAAACGGGGGCGACCGTAATATTTTCATATAATCAATTAATTCTGACCAAAACCAGCGAAAAACTGGTTCGAGAAGAACAGCGCGGAGAAAAAGAGGAAAAAACAAAACTGAAGCTGCGATCAGCCATTTTCATCTGGGTATCTTCTTCTCCGATTAGAATCCTCCATTTCCATCGCACCTACATATCAGCTTCGATTCGTGGAGGTTGCAATTTTCCAGCTCGGCGCTAGATCTATTGGGGCAACACGCGGATCTGACCCATTGGATCGGATCCGACAGTGAAAATGGCTCTCTCAGGTATGCGAGGGCTGTCAGTGTTCATCAGTGATGTAAGGAATTGTCAGAACAAAGAGCAGGAGAGGCTTCGGGTTGATAAGGAGCTTGGCAATATCAGAACCCGCTTCAAAAATGAAAAGGTTAATTACTGCTTTAATCTTCCTTTTGAGGATTTTTAGGTTAATTAGCTGAATTTCGTGTAGTGGGTTGACCAATTGACTGATATTTTTGCTTGTTCCATATTCGGTCAATGGTAGTAATTTCAAGGATAATAATGTTTCGGTATTATTGTTCTTTCATGTAGTGTGTTGAATATGGATTGATTTCCAAAGATAGGTTCATTATTTGTGAAGGTTAAAAGACATGATTTACTAAAGATTAGGGGAAAAGAAGTTAAGGTCATTATTGGAATTTTGAATAATAGAGAAATTAACAGATATGTGAAAAACAGTGAAGTTAATTGCACACGCTAAAAAATGAAATTAGTGAGCTTGATTAATAATATGATTTTTGTTTATTTTTTCTTGTGGATTGCATGATTTATCTTACTTATATTTCTAAAGCTTTTGGCCTAATTTAAGTGAGGAAATTTTTTAGAAATGTGCAGAGTCTCTCAAGAGTAATGCCATGAAATCTGGTAGTTTTTAAAAAAGATAATATGACAATGGACTGTCATAAGATGACCTTTGATTTTTCATTTTTTTTATTACTGAAGGGGTATTTAGAAATACAATAAAAATACTGACATAAGCTAACTCTTTCTGTCAGGGCTTGTCACCTTATGAGAAGAAAAAGTATGTTTGGAAAATGCTTTACATATACATGCTAGGTTATGATGTCGATTTTGGTCATGCAGAGGCCGTTTCTTTAATATCTGCACCAAAATATCCAGAGAAACAGGTACATATATTTCCTTATGCTGTTAGAAATTAAAGCAATAAAAAATGGAATAGGAAAGTATTTACCACTCAGAAAATGGTAGTTCAATGTTAGCACATGCCGTTAACTGTTCTGGCACACTACTGCTGTCCTTTTTTTTTTGGTTCGACTTTTGATGTTTTCTTTGTTAGTACATAATGCAATGCTGTACATTAAGTAATAGTTATTTTTACATGTGTTGCATAGGTTGGATATATAGTAACGTCATGCCTATTAAACGAGAACCATGACTTCCTGAGGATGGTAATAAATACTGTCAGGAATGACATTATTGGGCGCAATGAGACTTTTCAGTGCTTGGCTCTGACAATGGTTAGTACCTGTTCCATTTAATTATCTGAGAATACTAAATGAAGATACAACGCAGTAATAAATTTTCAGGGGAATTTGTTATTTCCACTATTTGATAACCATATTAGAAATTGATCTGTTCTAAGCTTTCAATTTTCCTTAAATTATGTTGGTCTTGGAATGCATTTAGTGAATCTAATATTAGTTATTGTTGGTCACTGCTTCTGATTTAAAAGAGAACAACAAGTGACTACTTCGGTTTAAAAAAAAAAAGTACTTTAGTGTATGTGGTTTGAAGTTATAAAGAATAATGTATTTACTGCATGTGTGATACTAATGTTAGTTATGCAATTGACCGCTTCTGATATGAAAAAGAACAAAGCAAGTGACTACTTCGGTTATTAAATGTACATTAGCATAAGTGGGCTTGAAGTTACAAACTTATTAATTTTTTTTTTTATAATGTTGTTCTCTGTAGGTAGGAAATATTGGTGGAAAAGAGTTCTCTGAATCACTAGCGCCTGATGTCCAAAGACTTCTTGTAAGAAAAAAAGCCTTTTGAAGTCAGACTTTCATATATTATATCCTTATTTTGCCGAAGTAATTTATTGCCTTCTTTTTTTTATGACAGATCTCAAGTAGCTGTAGGCCGGTTGTCAGAAAGAAAGCTGCTCTTTGTCTTCTTCGACTTTACAGAAAGAACCCTGATGTTGTTAATGTCGATGGATGGTATGTATAACATTATTCTTTTTTAGATGGCTAATTTAACTTCAATCACTAGTTGGTAAAATACCAATAGAAAGAAAAATGTATCTTAAAAAGTACTCCTGAAAAAAGAGAGCTGCGAGTAAGATTTCCTATCCTTGTTCACAAAAGAGAAGCATGTTTTCTTATGTAATAACCAGGTATACCTTAGAGGAAGAGAGCAGGGGCGGAACTAGATAGGGGGGCTGAAACGTTAAATGAAATTCTAACCACTAGGCTACAAGCACACATTTCGCAATTCATGAGGGGGGACTGAACTATATAAAACTTGAAAAATAATAAAAATTAAATTAAATTTCAGTCTAAATGATTAAAAAATTTAAAATTATGGAGGTCGCTAAGCACCCCCTGGGCTATACGTAGATCCGCCCCTAGGAGAGGAGTAGATTGAAAGTAGGACTAAGCTTTGGAAGAACCTCATTCTTATCTAAGATCCATGGTGGTTATATGTTAGTAGTTCAAAGTAAAGTGCTACATTGTAGTGAGAGAGAGAGAGAGAGTGTCCAACCAAGGACTTATTTGCTTTTATATTTATCAGGGCTGACAGGATGGTGCAGCTTCTTGACGAACGTGACCTCGGGGTGTTGACAGCTGTAATGAGCCTATTTGTATCCTTGGTCTCAAATAACTCTGATGTGTACTGGAATTGCTTGCCAAAATGTGTAAGAATACTAGAGCGGCTTGCGAGAAACCAAGATGTCCCACCCGAGTACACTTACTATGGAATCCCATCTCCTTGGCTCCAGGTTATTCATTCTTTAAGTTTTTTTCTATGGGTCTGTTGGCAATATGTGGAATAGTGAAAGAATAGAGGAAAAGTGGAATTTGTAATATGCTTCTATTTGTGCTAGTCGTATTCGGTTGATGGTGGAAGAGTGGAAGAGCATTGGTAAATGAGCCAATTCCATCTCTTGGAAAATGCCAATTCCTCTATTCCACCACCCCCGTGGAATAGAAAATTAGCTCATATAGGAATAGATGAGGGACCTACTTGTAAAAAATAGGGATTTGACTGCAAATGTTCAAACAACAATTCCACTTTTCCTATTTCCACAGTTCCACTCAATGCATTCCTTGTTTGGCTAGAATAGAACCTCTATTCCAATCTATTCCCTTCCCCCCCTGCCGAACATGCCTGGAAATTCAGAAATAATTAGGTATAATACTAGTCAGGATATACTGCCAGTGTTTATATGTTCATGCTAGTTCTTGCCCTCTTCCATAGGCTTTATTTGTTAAGAAAAAAGTAACAGAAAGAAATGAAAATAACATAAATATAGGCGGTATTGAAAAATCCTGAATAAACACCAAGATAGCTAAAATTGAATAGAGAAATTACAAAAAGATGGATTTTCATTAACAGTGTATTATTGCTTTACAATGGTCTTGTGACAGATAAATCCTTGACAATATAACTATTACATAAGCTTGGAAGTCTCTCAGATAAGTTACCGTTTAAATATGTATACAGGTTAAGACAATGAGGGCTCTTCAGTATTTTCCAACAATTGAGGACCCTAGTGCAAGGAGAGCTCTGTTTGAGGTACCTATTTTACTTGAAATAAGTAATAGAACTTAAGTTGACCATTATTAATGAATGCCTTTTTTTTATTTTTTTCCTTCTGTTGTATTACAGGTTTTGCAACGCGTATTGATGGGCACCGATGTTGTCAAGAATGTTAACAAAAATAATGCCTCACATGCTGTTCTTTTCGAAGCCCTTGCTTTGGTGAGTGCTAAATGCACATCAAGTTTTACTAATACAATTAGCTTATGTGGGTATTTGCATTTTTTTTTTTTGCACTCATATGAGTTCAACTATTTTTCTGACTATTTAGTTTTGCGTATGCATTTTTTATTGTTTTCTAAGATGGACCCCTTGTAGTTATTAGTTTGATAAACTTAATTATTACAATGGTAGAGTAACATGTATAATTACAATCAGCTATTTGAACCAACAGTTACTATCCACTTAAAATTCCTTTGCTCCTTTTATTTTCAGTTTCTAATCTTCCACTTTCCTGCATTTTATAATACACAATTTATTTTATATGGTATTGAGAATATGAATTATCTCATCATATCTTGGTTTCATATAGGTTATGCATCTTGATGCTGAGAAGGAGATGATGACTCAGTGCGTGGCGCTACTTGGGAAGTTTATTGCAGTTCGTGAACCAAATATCCGCTACCTTGGCCTTGTATGTAATCATTTTTTAACATTCAATTTGGAAATTTATATGTGTGGTGTTTTTAGTCTAATTTGATGAATGATATGCAGGAAAACATGACAAGGATGCTATTGGTTACAGATGTGCAAGATATTATTAAAAAGCATCAAGCTCAAATCATCACTTCCTTGAAAGATCCAGATATCAGGTACTCTTTTTAAATTAATCCTTACGAGGTTAGCATCTTTGAAATTTGTATATGGAAAATTGCAAAAAAAATTATTGCATATGCAGATTACCAACACATTTTTGTTTGGTTCAGAGATAGTCATCTTGTCCAATTTATACATTTGCCATTCTGTATGTTAATAATAAATGCAATTACAGTATTAGAAGGCGTGCTCTTGATCTTTTATATGGAATGTGTGATGTCACTAATGCGAAGGATATTGTTGAGGAGTTGTTGCAGGTAAAACTAATGCAAGTCTTTTTTATTATTATTTTTGGTTATGTTCTGAGTCCACTAAAACTTTTTGGTTGTTGTCTATATTTCCTTTGGGCTCCTCAGTATCTCAACACAGCAGAGTTTACCATGCGTGAAGAACTGTCACTTAAAGCTGCAATCTTGGCAGAAAAATTTGCCCCAGATCTTTCATGGTAGGAAAAATGTTGCACACAATTATACTTAAAACTGTTGATCCGTATGATATAAACCAAATGTGCTATTATTATTTATGCATATGCAGGTATGTTGATGTCATCCTTCAGCTTATAGACAAAGCCGGTGATTTTGTCAGCGATGATATTTGGTACCGTGTAGTCCAGTTTGTTACTAACAATGAGGATTTGCAGGTCCTTGTCTTAAGTTTAACCTTTTTTTTATTAATGTAATTCCAAGCTCTTTTATATCCTGCTAAATTGTGTCTCTTACTATTGCCTTAACAGTCATATGCGGCATCAAAAGCTAGAGAATATATGGATAAACCTGCCCCTCATGAAACAATGGTTAAGGTACTTAATATTCTCTCATGTATGACCTGTGCCACTCAAATTGGAAGCTGTTATCTTTATACCAGTCTTATGGGTAGTCAACTGTGCATTGGTGCAAGGTCTTGTTTATTTTGTGATTTTGTGTTTTAACTTGTTATGTATTATATTTACATTGAAATCCTTTCAATATGTTTGATCTAACTGGTGAAATAATATACAGATTAGTGCATACCTTCTTGGAGAATACGGCCATCTCTTGGCTCATAGACCAGGTTGCAGTCCGAAAGAGTTGTTTCTTCTTCTCAATGACAAGATCCCTACTGTATCGTAAGTTTGTCATTCAGTTTCACATATGGCATTGAGTTACTAATTAATAGAATAAAAAATTTGATTGATCATTTTACAGAATATAATTAAGATATTGTATGAAAGTAGAAATTCTTGTATTCTCATTTGAAAATGAGAGTGGAGCAAAGGATTTGGGATTTGGGAAAATCCTAAAGAAGGATTTTTCAATCTGTTTTTCTTATAATATAAAAACAATTAATAAAATTATCTAATCTACAAGAACGGAAATTTTTTATGCTTAATATCTTTAGTATAATCTGTATCTAAATGTCTGTTTAATCTGTTAACAACCCAGATGGTGCATTGTCATAATTTGTCTTTTTCATCTCATTCAGGACCAATACTATTGCCATTCTGCTTTCAAGCTATGCCAAGATATTGATGCACACTCAGCCGCCGGATCCTGAACTCCAGGAGCAAATCTTGATTATATTCAGAAAGTGAGTAATATTTCTCTTGGGTATGTGTTACTTAGATGGTGCATCTCTTGGTGTACTGAGAAAAGTTTTATTCTTTTTTTTATTAGATACGAGAGTTATATCGATGTGGAAATTCAGCAAAGAGCTGTTGAATACTTTGAACTCAGCAGTAAGGGCCCTGCCTTAGCAGATGTTTTGGCTGAGATGCCGAAATTCCCCGAACGTCAGGTATCATGATTTAAATTCAATAGAAAACAATGAGAGTTAGATTATTTATGGAAGTTCTCCATTTCTGTAAAAAGAATGATATGAAAAGATTCTTATATGTTATCAACTGTTTACCTTGTGAAATCTAGTCGGCGTTGCTGAGAAAAGCTGAAGATGCTGAGGTGGACACAGCAGAGCAAAGTGCGATAAAACTCAGAAATCAACAGCAAAGTTCCACTGCCATAGTTGTTGCTTCAGATCCACGCTCAGCAAATGGATCTGCACCCATCACCCCTCAACTTAGCCTCGTCAGAATACCTAGTCAAACTGTGGTTTGTTCCCCACCTCTCCGTTAGTAATGAAGAACCATAATCTTAGTTTTTTTTTTCCTTTGTATATTTATTGTGTGCTTGTTTTTCATATTCTGATATGTAGGAAGAAGTTGAGCACGAAGTTACAGTAGAGAATGGTTCAGCAGTGATAACAGAGAGCAAAGATGAACCGCTACCAGTTCTACCTGAACCTGAACCTGAGCCTGCACCGATTCAACCTGAACCGGTAATAGTACCAGTTAATGCTGAACCTGTGCCGGCAAAGCCTCCTCCCTCAGCAGGAGATCTGCTGGTGGATCTGTTGGGGCCTCTTATGATAGAGGGCCCACCAGCTCCTTCAGGCCCGCAAGTTCCTCCTTCAGGCCCACAAATTCCTCCTTCAGGCCCAGCAGCTCCTGTTGCAGCTGTACCGGAACAAAACCTAAACCAGGGGTTGGATTTGGGTCAAGAATTGGCAGGTGCTTTGGCTATCACTACTCTGGAGGATCAAACAAACTCAGTTCAGGTAAATTTCCTACGTCAACAGCTTTCTTTTTATTGTCTTGTGTGTGATTGGGTAATATGGTTTGGTCAAACTGACAAGATTTATGACAATATTTAGATAGAATTGAAACTGAAAAATAGTAATTATTATCAAAAGTTTTATTTTATTCCACAAAGACAATACCCTGAGTTTATATATTAGATATATGAATTACAACATATTCTTATAGAAGATATCTACTACCAAATACAATTTATATATTCTGTGTAATACCAAATACAGACTTTCCAAAATTGATGCGCCAGAGAGAGAAAGTAGAGATGTGCTAGCTAGAGAAAGATATCCCCGAGAGAAACATTCCAAACAGAAATCCATATCAGAATCTAAAAGATAGCATAAATCCTAATTCACATCTTGACACACACAACTAGAGACAGTTCAATGTAGAGTTTTGACTTGTAATGGAATTCTATGGTGCCCTAAAATATCTGCCTTTCGCCTTTTTTTTCAAAAAGAATTTTGTATCATGTTTGAAGTCAGATTAATAGTTGTTTCATTTTTTATGCTTTTTTTTGTCTGACAAAACACTGCTCGAGTGCATTATCATATTTTTAGGTTTCTGGTTGATGGATATCTATATTATTACATGATCAAATTTTCTTACTTCTAATTATACAGCCGGTTGTCAATATTGCTGAGAAATTTCATCTGCTTTGCCTGAAAGACAGTGGAGTATTATACGAGGACCCATACGTTCAGGTTTCCCTCTGAAAAGTCTCTGTATCATTATAATCTCAGTTTTTTTTTTTTTTGGTTAATGTTATATACTCTTCCTACTTTGGCAGATCGGTGTGAAGGCTGAATGGCGGGCCCATCATGGGCGCCTTATTCTTTTCTTTGGCAACAAAAATACAGCACCTCTTGGATCAGTGCGGGCTCTAATATTGCCTCCAAGCCATTTTAAAATGGAACCCTCTTCTGTTCCTGATACGATTCCTCCTAGGGCTCAGGTCAGTGACGGGTGCCTTTTCCTCTTTGCTCTCTCTTTTTCCATTTTCTTGGGTTTTTATGGCTGAAGTTGGGTATAAAAACAGAAGCGTGTGATATTCAATGGATTGGTTTTCTTTTCTATGTAGATTAATTTTTCATTAATTTTTGAATCCTACCATAATATTTTTGCATTCTGTCAGGTGCAATGTCCAATTGAAGTTATCAACCTTCGAGCAAGCAGAGATGTTGCTGTCCTAGATTTCTCCTATAATTTTGGAACTACAGCCGTGTGTATCTTTTCCTTTTTTTACTCTATATAGTTGATTTGGCAGTTGAGTGACAACTAACAGTAAATGTTACGTGTTTGTTTAATGAAGGTTAATGCCAAGCTTCGGTTGCCGGCAGTGTTGAACAAGTTCATGCAACCAATTGCACTGACACCTGAAGAGTTCTTCCCACAATGGAAAGCTGTTGCTGGGCCCCCTTTGAAGCTTCAAGAAGTGGTATAAATAACTGTGCTTCTCAAAAAAAAAATTAGTGGTATAAATGAGTACAAACAACAACAATAATTGTAATGCAGTAGTCCTAGCAATACCACTGACAATAAAATAAGGTCTTTTGCGTTTCTCAGAAAATTCAACACTGAGCATAGTCAAAGGCTGAGCAAAGTTAACACTGCTTTCTGAGTTACTAGAAAATAAGATTTATTATCCATGTAGCGAAGTCAATACTGCTTCCTAAGTTACTAGAAAAATTAAATAACATTTTAATGTTGATTTGTTGTTGTTTACTGAGCAGGTTAGAGGCGTAAAACCTATGACCCTTCCTGAAATGGCTAACTTGTTTATGAGCCTTCACTTGGTGGTTACTCCAGGGCTAGTATGTTACTTTAACTTTCTTAAATTCCTTAGTTATTTTCTCCAATTCAGTTACTGAAATTTTCTTCCACTGGCCAGGATACAAATCCAAATAACTTGGTTGCTTGTGGTACCTTCTACTCGGAAAGCACCCGGGCTTTGCTTTGCTTGGTAAGATAAAATTATTTGCTATTTTCATTGAACTCCACATGTTAACTACTTATTGATGTACTCTCTTACTATAGGTACGGGTTGAAACAGACCCATCAGACAGAACACAGCTACGCATGACACTTGCCTCAGGAGATCCTGCATTAACATTCGAGTATATCTCTATGGCCTTCTTTATAATTACTTTCTTAGCAGGTTTCAATAGTTGTTGTAGCTTATGCAAGATGTACTTGATAGGTTGAAAGAATTCATTAAAGAGCACTTGATCAACATTCCCATGGCTATGCAATCATCCTCTCCAGTGGCTCGTCCTGTGGGACCCGCTCCAGTTCAGCCACAATCTCCACAGACTCCGGGTAGTTATAATGATCCCGGTGCCATGCTCGCTGGCCTTCTATGATATTTAATCAAGCCGGTTACATCCTAGATATATTATACAGCACATTTCAAACAAGATGCTACAATTAACTTACCTGGTAAGAACAATGTTGCATTTGTCGAAAGGGTTTCATGGAAGAGGAGGATGGCAGTGTAAAGACAATTTTGTAAAGAGGCCCTTTCATAGTATAAAAATGCCGGAATGTTGTTTGATTCTTTGGGGCCATTTGTTGTAAGGTCCCTTGTAATAGAGGTATCGTCAGTCAGTGTGTGCATGCTTGCTTTCTCTTTTATTCTCAGTTTTACCACAAGGGTTGTTACTTCGTGGGTCTGGTAGAGGGTTAGCTTTTGGTGTGATTATTTTTGTTTTGCTGGTTCAACCATTGTAAAAGCTTTATTTTGTGTTGCACCATTGTTTGTATTGATAAATGGTAGGAGATACATAGGTCAATGAGTTATTTTGTACATCTGAGTGAACCTCTAAAGCTTGTGCATGCTAATTGGGCATATCCTACTTTGCTGTATTCATCATGACATGCATCTCAAAGAATACTATAATGCTGCATTGCAGTTGCATATAGCTAGCCTCTTGATCATAAGCTTTGAATTTGTATATGTATGATTTGCGGGATTTCTGAATGATTAAAGCTGTTTCCAACGATTTAATATCAATAATGGTATAGCAATTGATAATACTGACAATAATGAGCAAGAAATGTAAGTCATATATACAAAATTACATATCATAATCTGCACCTAATGAATACTCTAATGTGGCCTTCTTCTTGCCTCGCTTGTTGGTTGGAATATCGTCATAATTGTATAACAATTATAGTCGTGTCTCTATTGGTATGCACATGAACAGATAAAATATGCAAGCCGGTTTGCTAGCACATCAAAATTGGCGAAAGAAATTGGTAGGTACATTTCAAAAAATTAATATGTTTCAATTTAAATTGAGAAAATTAAAGCGGTCATACTGTAATCTTATGTCATTTTATGGGCGGGTTTGAAGTATTATTAAAAAGGCAATTCAAGTATACATCCATTTGAACTTAAAAAATATTATGGATATGTTTTAATTATTTTAGATAGAGTGTGTACCAACTTTGAGTTAATTTAGAATTTAATTGATCATCTATCATAAAGTTATACAACTCCTAGGTGAAAAGCTAAAAGACTTTTTAAATCAGTCGAAACTTGATACTAGTGCTATTTAAGAAATAAAGAGCAAATTTATGTGTAATGGCCCAACCTCCGATAGATCATATTTTTCAAAACAGCTGCGGTTCCAAATAATTGACGAACAGGTCCAGCTGAAAAGCCCATGGGTCATGGCTTTGCTCCTGCCCTGGGAAGCCGGAACAGAGAACCAGGACTCAGCTAGTCAACTGTAATAAATAAAATGTTAAAAATATTCAAAAAAGAAAAAGAAACAGATAGTTACCTCACACCCGTTACCGCGTTGTGTTTCAAACCCGTGCCGTGCGCCGATACCGGATAAGACACCTCTATTGACCGTTAGATGATGATCGAAGCGCCAGCAGCAACGGACATGTGATTAAACGACACAGCATGGAAAACGAGGTAGAGGACTGAGTCCACTTCCTCTAGAGTAACTCAAACTTTACGTTTAAATTTAAACCGTCCGATCAGAATGCGGGCCGGTGTAATGCACAGTATCCTTTAATATTCGTGCCAAAGCAGATCGGACGGTCGTAATATAAGCTGAAATATTTCTATTACCTCAGGTGATCAGGTCTAATGAATTTTTGGGGACTAGGTCACTAGGATACCAAACGTTGTATAGAGACAAACTGGTGGACCCCACCACCGATTCCCACGTAATTATTTTGGTCTCTCTACATTTATTAATTAAAAATCGATCACGTGATTCGTGTCCGCTGACTCTTATGTTACACGCAACTCGGATTAACCGTGGCGCAAACTCTCACGTCAAATCGTATGCAGCTTTGTTGATAAAAAAATATAAGCAGCCAAGCAGGTATCTTGTGGGGTCCATAAGTAAGCTTCCAGTTACATCATTCGAAGAGGCACGTTGGACACAGAGGATCTGACAGTGATTTTCTCTATCTCCACTGGGATTTGGATCCATATCCTCGACGGTACCGTAAAAGATTCCCTTTTACAGTTAGCTATTTACGGTTGAGATAACTCTCAGCCGGTTTGGGATTCGGGCTGACTGAGGGGGAGTATTATTGTACTTTGAGATTCGTGCCAAGTTTAAAATAACGGTTGAGATCAAGTAATTGTAAAAGATTCCCTTTTAGGGTACCGTCGGTGATATGAATTCCTGTGATTTAGCCGGCTTCATTTCTAGACGAGTGACGTGTCTTGGCTCAACTTAGCCGATCAATGATTATCGACTGATCGGCTTAATTAAGCGCGCCGCGCCGAGCCGCATCTAGATGGCTTTAAAATCCGGCTCACCTGCCGTTCGATCCGTCTTGTCGAACAACATGTTTCAACTTTTCAAGGGACTTGTCGGTCGATTTTGATTGTCGTGTCGAGAAATGATGGATAGAGAATATTAATATTATGCGTATTCCTCTTTTTGTTGAAAAGAAATGTTTAACTATATCTATCCAGGATAATTCTGTACAGTGTACCCCGAATTTAAATTTGCGAGTGGCTACGAAGAAATGCATCTTATCCGATCACGTGCAATCTTTTTTTCTTTATGGTAGTTATCCTCTCCATGTATCGGATTTAGAGCTCATTACTTTACGGTTTCAGATTAATTTAAAAACAGTGCCTATTCAGAATGGTGCGGAATCAGTATTATTTGTGCTTTGAGATTCGTGCTAAATTAAAATAACAGTGTGGATCCACTAATTGTAAAAGATTCTTTTTTACAGTCACATCCTCCCTGTACCGTAAAAAAGGAATATGTACAATTAATGGATCCGGGCACGATTCTTAAAGCTCAAATAATATTGCCCTTGTACTAGTTCAAATCTTAAAGCGGCTGAAGTAAATCTCAAAAATCTCAAAATGTAAGATCAAGGAAATCTTTTACACATATTGGAGAGGATACTCTTCCGCATCTGAATCCCACGAGCTACAGGATTTCTCTGTGGTAAATTATACGCCAATATTCAAAATTCCATATATATCCTTTAATGATTTTAAAATTACCCATTTCCAAAATATTAAATATCACATTTTTTCTTCTAAATTAAAAAAAAAATACTCCGATGTTTATCCAATTTATCATCTTTTCATCAAAACTAAACTTAATTCATAAATTTCAATTCTGCCCTCATAAGAAATGAAGGAGAAATAAGAAGTTTGACGCATTTTTGCTTGGAAGAAAAATGAAGAAAGGGAAGGATAAATTGATCCATAATTTATTTATAAAAAATATTTAGTTTAAACACGATTAATTTGAGACTTGAGTACCTTAAAATCTATCGGGTAAATATGAGATTTTTTTCTTATATTACTAAGATAATTGTGATAGTATGATTTTTTAAAGAAAAAATACTTAATTTTGAGATTTTAGAAGGGTGTAATTAAAGTTCTTCCATTACAATATAGTTTGTTCCTTTTATCCGCTATCATGGTGTTATTTTTTTTATTGTTCCTTTTTTTCTCATTTGTTTACTCTTCGAAAAATATTAATTTTATTTTCACTAAAAATATCTATCAAATGTTATTTTCATCTACGGACAACCACAGGGACAGATCTTCGTATAGCTTAGAGATGCTTAGCCACCCCTATGATTTCTATTTTTTAATTGCGTAATTGAATTTTAATTGTATTTTATCTTTCTTAAAGTTTTTATGTAGTTGAGTTCTCCTCATAAATTATCACATGTGTGATTGTCGCTTAGTGGTTAGGATTTCAATTTATTATTGTGGAGACTTGAGTTCAGATCCCGATCATATCCTCTACTTAAATTTTCTAGTTTCACCCCTGAACAAAAGATACAGAAGGTCGTCAACCAAGCCAATTAAAATTTTATTATAACTAATTTTTTGTTCAATAAAATACAATTCGAAAACTTTTATGTTTTATTCCTTTAACCTTTTCAAAGAAATCAACTTAGTCTCTAAAATTATATTAATACAAAATGAATCTTGAAGCTTTCACAACAAATTAAATATTTGTTATACTTTGAAGAAAGATTGCATATATCCGTATTGTCTCTAAATTTTTCATTTGCATTATGACAGTTGAACCTTTCAACAGACTAAGTCAATTCTAAAATTCTTTCAAAATAAATATAAAATATAAACATCTAAAAGTATGCAAATATTTTGCTTTTGGAGTGTCCGATCAAAATATAATGATACATATAAAAAAAAGGAAAATAGTTAAAAAAAAAAAAAAAAAGGAATGGTGCGTGGGAGACATTTGTTTTTTTTATCAGACGGCTCACAAAAATTATGATTCCACATGAGTAATTTTCTTTTGTCCAAAGAATTATATACAATAGCTGAGTTTGACTAGCGTGCTATTGATTATATAAGACGTCTCATGTTATTATCTCGAAATTCTAACGGATAGATTTCAAGCAACGAATCCAAACTGTTAAAACTGATATATTATACGAGTAATGCATTTACATACAAATTTTATAAATTTTGAACTTTTTTTTTTGTATAAAATCAGGCCGTAAAAAAATAATGATTTATAAGTTAATTTTCACCATTTTTGACCGTTTGACTTTATATTAAATGAATTCGAAAATTTATAATTTTTATATGTAAACGTATCAGTTGTGCAGTAGATCGGTTTCAATTATTTGGATTCGTTGATTAAAATATATCACACAGGTTTTCAAAGCATTAGATAGCACGCCAACCAAACTCATAATAACTCTAGTGATTAGTGAAATCTAATAATTAATAGTTTTTCTAATATAAGAAAGAGAAGGAATTAAAGTGTGATTGCTTAATTAATTAATGGACTGTATATTTTGCTCTAATGAGTCGAATTATTGACATGTGGTTATTACAATTTAAATAAACCGCTAACATTTAAATTAAAAATAGCAAGTTCCGAATAAGGTACAAATATTTGCTTGCCTTTTAGCATTTAATTAACCGTCTTTTAACAAAAAGAAACTTACTCTGAGACCGATTTTTTTGTTAATCGAAAAAAAATATCGCAAAAGGAAATCGTTTTGCTGAAAAATCAAAATATAGAAAAAACGAGATGGTTTATCCCTTACAGACACTGTAGCTGGACGGGATAAACCATTCCGTCCCGTTAATCTTGACCCTAATTAGCAATCTAACTAATAAAAAAACAGGATGGGATAGACCATCCTGTTTAGCACTGTAACAATTTTTCTTTTGTTTTTTTTTTATTCTCTTATATGAAATCAAACTTGAAAAAAAATTGCTACAGTGCTGGACGGGATGGATCCATCCCATCCAGAATTCTTTTTCTTGCTTAGCGGGGTTAAGAATTTGAATTAGCGGGGCATTAATCTTAATGAAAAATTTTGTAATGTCCGGAGGACGGACGGAATAATCAATACCGTTTTTCCTATACTTCAATTTTCCAACAAAACAATCCCCTTTCGCGATATTCTTTTTTTTTATATTTTCGATTAATAAAAAAATCGACTTTTCATAGTCATCTCAATTGACCCCATTATGTGTTATAATAACACAAACAATGAGTAAACGGTAGATCACCTACTATGGAATTTGCACCATATTTAAAATGTTTTGGACTTCTTTTCCACCAAATCCAATTCAATTTGACCTTATACTTTCGCATGATGATGTGAATAGATAATCCAATCAATAGTTAGCAATTATCTTTATTTTAGTTATTGTTTAATATATTATTGACCGCTAATCATCTGTCAATTTTTCTAAGAATTAGATAACTCATTATACTGGTTGATTAATTTTAAATAAAAATTAAATTTTTCAATGAAAACGCTCAATTTAAGGAGAGCGACCACCTCCGCTCTCCTTGCTCTCAATTAAAATTTTCAATTCTGAAACAAATTACTTTCTTCTAATAAAGACATTATGAAACACGTTCCAAAAAAAAGTGTGATAGTCAGATTCAATATTTTAGAGGTGGTCATTATAAGTCTAAAATTAGAGAAGTGATAATATATCCCCTATATATAGGTTTTGAAAATTTTGTTTGTGAGATCAAACAATATAGAAAAAAAAAGTCAATACAAGAAACAATTCTAGAACAACTGTCACTGTAGAGAGATTTCTTGGTCGAATACGGAACGTATGATATTATATTTAAATAAATAATAATTGTACCCTCATACAATTAACATAAAATAATACGACTTTTCTGTGCTTTCTTGACCTCCACCTACTTTAGCCCTAACTCTGAATTAAAAGCATGTTAAGCCGATCTCAAGCCGAGCCGATCCGAGGACGAAACCCACTTGCATCTTCTCCATAACTACGTATAATTTTCCTAGAACAGTTTCCTTACGACGGAATAGCGAGTCTATCCACCTTTTTTCACAGACATTGGGCCCCAGATTGCCTTATCCAATGGTCTATGAGGACCGGGTGTATTTAACCTTTTGTGATTCCCAGGGGACCAGGACTGAGGCGAGTTCGTTCTATAAATAAACCACCCTACTAGACCAATTTGGTTGTTGAAAATTTTACTGGCACGCGGCGAAAAAGAGTTTTGAAGGAAGTCTCTTTTTAGAGAGGGAAAAGAGAGGTGTAGGAAGAGAGAGGAGAGTCGGATCTAGCTCGATTTCTCTCTTTTTGGCTTTATCCTGAGATTTTTGAGTAAGTTCTCTATTATCTCCCTTTAATTAGCTTAACCTGAGTGCGATTCACGTGATTTATCTAAATTTTTGAACATTAATTTGAACTGTATGGGTTTGAATTGCTTATTTTGAGAGGGTTTTTGATTCTTCGCGGTTTGAAACGGTAATAAACTAATAATTGTTCGAACGCCGTGTCTTATCTCGAGATTTGGCTTGGATCTGTTATTATCGCCTTTTGTCTTTTCTGATTTTTAATCAATCAATTTTGGCGGCTTGCACGTTTTGGTTTTTCAATTTTTCTTCGTTTTTCGTTTGAACCGTTACGATTTTTAGGATCTGAAATCCAATAGGGAAAACGAAACAAGAGAGAGAAAGGAGAAAAAGAAATATGAAAGGAACAATTTTATTGCTCATTTTTCCGTGAATAAAACAGCAATTATCTAACTAGGAACCCACCTCTCTCTTTCTTTCTAGCTATAACTCTAATTACCTGCGGTAATAGTTGATGTAGCGATCCGTGTATCTATTCCCTGATCCTAGGCCCCAGGGCCAACCACACCCCTCCCACTACACGGATCTCTACACAGCCAGTGCCGCATCAAATCCAGCCTCTTCTAACAGTCTCATTTAGCTTCAACTCCTCAGCATCACAGTCCACAAAAATCAATCTGATATCTAAAGCAAAGCGTCGGTTTTTTTGGGCTTGCAGAAAGCAATGGAGCTATTCGGCAAGCCTGTGATCGTCTCTGAGCATAACCATGCAATCTTCCTGTCCAGCATCCTCTGCCCAGACGGGCCCACCCCGACCCACAAGTGTGACTATCGGTGCCAGAATGAGCACATCTTCGGCAACATGTACCGGTGCCGGCTCACTGGCCTCACCCACATTTGTGACAAGAACTGTGACCAGCGAATCCTGTATGACAACCATAGCTCTCTCTGTAGGGTCAGTGGCCAGGTGTTCCCTCTCTCTCCATTGGAGGCCCAAGCAGTGAGAGGCGTCAGGAGGAAGATAGAGACTGAGAGGGTCGAGGGATCTGAAGGAGGTGGTTGCGGGTTTAAGAGGAGGAGGAGAGAGTCACCGTTCGAGAGGTCTTATGGGGTTGTTGCACCAATCCCGAGTCAGGCCGGGGATGGAATGGATATGAGCTAATTAGATGATGTTGGCCTATAATTGGGATATTGACTGCTGTCTACTACTAGTAGTACTGTTTTTTTCTTTCTTCATTTTATTTTCTTTCTTTTTATTTTGCCCTGTTGTCTGAAACTGTCTACTTGGCAACTTTGACTATGGTCAAATAAGTTCCCTTGAGTTGGGATATTAGATATGTCTTGACATTTAGAGACTAAGTAATGAGTAATTGAGTAATGACGGACTTATGTTCCTAGCGGTTAATTGGAAATGTTATCTTGTTTCTTAATCTTTCTATCTTATTATTTTTTTCCCCCTTTCCTTTCCAGTTTTGTATGGAGTAATGCATCTGTGCTGCTTGTATAGTTGTAATTTCTTGTTTGCTGGTTTATTTCTTTCAGGGGCAGTTGATTAATTTATGAAAAGTTTACTTTATTTTACTGATTTATCTTTGTAAATGCAAAGAGGCACTTCTAACAATTTGATTTAGCAGGTGTGCCGATGAAGTGAAATTGTAGTATGGTTTGTTTTTATAGAACTCTTTTGATATGTTTGTTTGACCATATTTCAGGTTACTTGTGGATAATTCGTACTGACATTGTTTATTTTTTGTTTTTTTCTTCTTCTTAATTTAGTTGTTTTGCAGGATAAATTCCGCCACCAAGTCTTTTGTATATTTTAATTTCTTTTTTAATGTTTGTTCAACTTGGAAGATTTCAAACCTAATTGGTTCAATTTCATCTTAGTGCAGGTAGATGGCTTTGCTCGGTTTATCACTGGACGGTGAAGTCATGGCTTTTGCTATCTTTGCTCAAAAAGTAATGAGGTTAGTTTCCTCTTGAAAATATGCACTTACAATTTACATGTAAATATTACTGTATTGGCTGGTTTTACTAGTACTGGTAGCAGTGTTAGGACTTGCCAGTCTGGTACAATGCAATGCCTCTTTTGAATTGAAATCGGCCTAAAGAACAAAAAAAAGACAGTGACTGAAAGAAATTATATCAATTCTTCAATATAAAATTTGAAGATAATTTATTTATTTTTATTTTATTACTATTTGACAGATGCTCTGAACCAATGAGGAGGGAGATATTGGTGCCAAATAAATGATTGACAACATTTGTAATCCCGACATGATTAAAAGAGGCGAGATAAGGGTGAACTAAGTACCCAGTAAAGAATGGTAGAAGAATTAGTGTTGACCAAGTCAACAGGAGCAAACAAGATTTCACCAAGTCAAACTGAATCAAGCTAGATTGATTAGGACCCTTAACAATAGTTTGTTAGATTAGTTAGTTTGTTATAGATTGTTATACTTGTAAACCGTGACTATAAATACAAGATGTATCTATCTCTAGTTCTCTACTAAAGACAGAATCAATGAAATGAAATTCTATTATTCTATCTCTGGCCTAATAAATCTTGCTAAATAAAAGCTACAAATTTCCTATTTACAGTAAACTCGAGTTATTCTGCTGTGGTTAATATTTTTGAATTAGTTTGTTACCATTTGGGTCTCAACAGTTGGTTTCAGTTTGGAATATAATAGATATGTAGTCTTTAATCTCTCACATCTTAAATTATCTCTAATTGTAGTTCATGAAGTTCTAAAAAGGAAAAAAATGAATAAGCAAGTGTGCAAGTGCATTGGCACAATAATTAAGTGTGCATTGTTCTAATATTCTGATGTTTATCTTAGTACATAAGTGTGCATTTCGATTAAGTGTTCATTTTTATATTGACAGTTGTCAAAACATGTTTTCAGTTGGTCAAAACTATATAACCGTTGTTAATAATTTTGTTTTAATTGAAATAGATAAGTATGCATTAATCATGTGTTGGAAGAGATCGTACGTGCACTTGAACTAGTTTGATTTAAAACTGCAATAGAATTTCAACCTGAAATCAAACTTGAGTTCAGTTCATCTGAAATTTGAGCTTGCTCGTTCGATTCAACGACATGTTGTTATTATTGGACTCGTTTTTATTGGATTGCCAACAAATCAAAATTCAAACTTCAATTCTATCCAGCCTTATATTCACAAATAAAACAAAGTTTTAGGTCCAATAACAAATACATCCAAGTTCGTAAAATCTCAAATGATATCAAATTACACATGATGACAATTACTCCCTGGGCCGTGTTTTCTCATCTCGGCCCGGCCCAAATGGAACGAAAAGTTATCGATCATGTGCGATGCAGTGCTACTGGAAGTAGCAGCGTAGCCAAAATGGAGCGAACCTTCTCTCTCCTCCACCCAATCCCAGTGCTATCGCGCCTCTCAACCCACCGTCGTCTCCTCCACAAATTGACACCTCCCAGCGCCACCATCTCAGCCGTTGCTCCTCCTCCTCCTCCAGTACTCTCTCTCTCTATCTCTCTTCCCTCGGTACTGTTTTCTGCATTTACTAACCTCTCCACGCTTTCTTGGCGCAGGCCAAGGAACTAGAGAGCAAGAAACACTACCTACTCCAGGCGATCCAAGAGACGAAGCGTGGCCTTGTCGCAACTCCGGATCAGCGCTCTGCCATTGAGGAAGCGCTTGTATGTAATCAATCCTCGCCTCTCATCAAGGATTAAGCTTGTATCATATCATATACCTTTTGGTTTCACAGGTTGAAGTGGAAGAATATGGAGCGGGATCGAAAATTGATCTAGAGAAACTGGATGGGACATGGCGTTTGAACTATACTTCGGCAGGGGATGTTGTGGTTCTCTTTGAGGCTGCATCTAGACTTCCTTTTCTTCAGGTTTTGTAATTGTTCTTCAATTGTTGATTCATTTGCAAGACAAAACCCTGCAATTTGTGTTTTTTGTGTTTAATGCAATCAGTTTTTTCAGATTGGACAGATTTACCAGAAATTTGAGTGTAAAGACAAGACCAATGGAGGCATTGTGCGAAATGTAGTGCGATGGAGCATCGAACCCTTCTTGGAGGTAAAGTTGTAGTAAAATAGTAATATGTATAGTAAGGAAAATTCATATATTGGTCCGAGAACTTTAACCAAAGACTGAAATTGGAACCTCAATTCTTGTTTTGACCAAGTTGGTTCTCAAACTTTCTAAACAATGTCAACTTGTTCTTCTGAGACGACCACAGCATGGGCCTGATGTGGGCTCATGGGCCACTTCAAACAACCTATGAGATACAGTTTGAGAGGCAAAGGAAGAGGTAGCAGAGGGTGGGAGTTGGCGATTAGTATCTTGCTTTTTTTATTTGGATGCTCAAGAGTGGTTGGATCTTTTGTTGCACAGTATATTCTCAACTCCATGGCAACTATCTAGGTCTCTTTTTAATTATCAACTGAAGGAGCTATCTGAAGGGATAGACAAGTAGAGAAATGATCTGTTTGCCCTCGAAAATCAACTGATTAGAAGACCGAACATTTCTCTTATACAGACTAATATTTAATATTTTAAATTTTTTAATAAAGGGTAAAATGGGTATTTTATAAATTTAGAATGAGTCTTTAAAGAAAATGCAATAGATTGGGTAAATTTGTGCGTTTTTGATATTTTGAAGGGTAAAGATGATGTTATGAACTTTAGAGGGGGGAGTACGTAATTTCAAGGTTTTTGAGGGGTATACATGCAATTTCTCACTTCTTTTTATTGCTTGATTGCCAAAAAAAAAAAATTGGATCGCTGTTATCTACCCCTGTAAATATAATATAGAAAGTTTCAGGACCTACTTGGTTGAAATAAGAGTTCAGGTTCCAATTTAGTTATTTGATTCATGTACCAATACTTCAGTTTTCCCTATGTAATGGGCTTACTAACTGATCCAAATGCTTGTAGTTTCAACTTCAATTGCAAAAACAAAGCAATAGTCCTGTTGATATTAACTTATTGGAGTTAGCTATTTATCGTTAATTCTTTTAGGATTTGTATAGGAGCAAGAAGGGGCTACATTGTTGGTCTCTGCAAGGTTTTCTGTTTTATCAAAGCGCAACATCTTCCTTCAGTTTGAAGAGGTACATGAATTAAATGTGAAATCCTATTTCATTTTCCAAATTATGGTTGTAGAATATTTGTTGTTGTTCGTTTAGTATATAAGTCATTTTATAATTAACAGGTTGCTCTGGAAAATATAAAAATAAGCGATGAACTACAAGCTTTGATAGCACCTGCAATCCTTCCTCGCACTTTCTTAAGCCTACAGGTACATCATTGAAATATTTAAGAGAACCAATGTTATGATGTGAGTTTTATTTTGTTAATGGATTTTAAAATTTTGAATGCAGATATTGCAGTTTCTCAGAACTTTTCGGGCTCAAGTACCTCTCAATGGTCCAAATAGGTACATTAATTCTATGCATGGTTTAATTGGAGCTAAGAATTTCTTTCTCCATTCATTCTTAATTTTTTTTTCCAATTAGAAAGATTTCAAACCAAGTTGAGTTGCAGGGGATCTCCCGGAGGGTTATATTATCTCTCCTATCTGGATCGAGATATGCTTTTGGGCCGTGCAGTAGGAGGCGGTGGGGTCTTCATTTTCACAAGAGCACAACCTCTCAGATGAGGTTTTATTTATTCTTATTTTGTTAATAATTAAATTTTCATTTTTCCTTTATGCCCTAGAGATCCATCATTATGGATGCTAGCTATTTCCCTATTACATTTGTCAATAGAGAGCCATTTTTTTTTGGTCTCTCCATATAGTAAATTGCATCGTTCTCTCCATATAGTAAATTGCATAATCAGCATTATCGTTTTCTGGTCTCTGCCCTGTGTGTCCATGTAGTCGGTCTTGTCAAGGTGAATGGTTGGGGTGTTCGGCCACTGCATGGTAGGCCTGCTGCCTCTGATTCGTTGATAGAGACAATTGGTGTATGGGCAATCCTGGAATAGATGTTTGCCGGTCTCCTGGGCTGACATGCACAACATACACCTGCTGACAAGATTCCAGCCCCTTTTTTGTAAGTTGTCGTGTGTGAGAATGCTGTTACGAATTGCCAACCATGCGAAGACCTTCATTCGCGGGGGAGCATTTATTTTCCAGACCCTTGAGATTGTGGTACTGATTCGTGGTCCTCCTTTCAGCATCCGATACGCGGATCGTACCGTGAACTGACCCGTTGTGGTGCCCTTCCAAAATATGATGTCTTGCGAATCTTGCCGGAGCCGAATTGTTTGAAGAAGGCAACATAAATCCTGGAGTTCCTCACGTGCCTCTGCTGAAAGGTTTGGTCTGAAAATCAATTCTGGTTCGGTGTGTAGCGCTGCAACGGCCTCTTTGAATACAATTCCTGAGTCAAGTGCATACGAAAAGAGGTGCGGGAACTTGCTTTTTAGCGCCCCCTCCCCCCAGTCATGATACCACAGGGAAGCCACCGAACCATCTCCCAAATTCCAGCATGTGGTGTTGTTAAAGAATGCCGTCGCTTGACTTGTGATTGCCATAAAAAGCGGAGCCAGTGGCAAACCGTTGCAGATGCTGGCTGTTTGAAAGAAGAGGTTTCTCCACAATCTGGGATTCATTTGGAACCACCACCAGACCCATTTCAGTAGCAGCGCTTGGTTGAAAGTTTCGAGTTCAAGAATTCCAAGCCCTCCCATATTCTTCGGTTGACATACAACTTCCCAATCGACCAAATTGTAGCCCTTTTGTTGTTCATCTGCTCCATGCCATAAGAAATGTCGTCGGATTTTGTCAATCTCTTTGAACACCCACTTTGGCATTTTGTTGATCGTCATAAGGTAAATTGGCATGGAGGATAAGACCGAGTTTACTAGTATTAATCTTCCAGCCATAGAGAGAAATTTAGCCGCCCAACCGCCCATCCTTCTTTTCAGCTTGTGTAGGAGTGGTAGATATGCCGTCCTTGGTAGTCTCTTTTCTGAGAGGGGCAGTCCCAGGTAGATGAAGGGGAGAGTTGCCTCTGAACATCCAAAGATGTTTACAAGTTGCCGTTTGTCGTCCGGATCCAAGCCTAGTGCCAGAACTTCAGATTTTTGTAAATTTATTTGCAGTCCGGAAACTTGTTGGAATACGAGAAGGGCAATTTTGATCGCTCGTGCTTGGTTTTTGTCGGGCTTGAAAAAGAGAAGTGCGTCATCCGCGTAGAGGAGGCATGGTCTCATTGTGGCCACCGGCAATCGGATTGCCCCATTGTCTTTGAGCTTTTGTAGGTACCGTGCAAGGAAATCCATCGCGATAATGAAGAGCGACGGCGATAGTGGGTCGCCTTGTCGCACTCCCCGTCGCAGCTGAATTTTTTTACCCAATAAGCCATTTATCATGACTTGTGATGTTCCTTTAAAGACCGTGTTACGGATCCAAGTGAGCCAGATTTCCGGGAATCCTAGGTGGCGCATAACCCGGATTGTGAACTCCCAGCTAACCGTATCAAACGCTTTCTTGATATCCACCTTTAATAATCCCAGAGGTAGATTCTCCTTGTTTGCATAAAACAGGACTTGTTGCGCATAGATGTACGATTCGGTGATCTGTCTGTTCTTTTGGAAGCCGGTCTGAGTGTCAGTGATGATGTCCTTCAAATGCGGTTGCAGTCTATTCGCTAAGATCTTTGAATAGATTTTCTGAACTCCGTGTAGTAGGCTTATCGGTCGGTAATCTGAGGGTGTTCGCGGTGAGTCCTTTTTGGGTATGAGAATGATATAAGAAGAGTTTAGAGTGTTGAGAGTGGTCCCTGTTGCCATGATGTGTGTGAACATTTGCAATAGGTCTTCTGAGAGGAGGTGTAAGAAGGTTTTGTAGAATTCACCGGGAAAACCGTCCGGGCCGGGGCTTTTGTTATTTGGCCATTGATGGACTGCCGCTTCTATTTCACCTTTGGTAATCGGGCTAATGAGGTCCTGCAAATCCATGGGGTTCGGGTATAGGTTGCTCCAATGCAAAGTTGGTGTTGGAGGCGCCTTCGTGCCCATCAGATCCTTGAAAAAATTAAAGAATACCTTTGACTTTGTTGTCTGGTCCGAATATCGCAGGGAATTGTCTTCTATGTGGGCTATGAAATTTATTCGTTTCGATTTAGAAGCCACGGCATGAAAATAACGTGTGCCACGATCTCCTTTGAGTTCCCAAGCGGTGCGGGCCCGCTGCCGCCATATGTCCTCTTCCATAACTGCTAAGGTTGTGTGTCTTCCTTTAATTATTGCCGTAATGATTTTCTCCAATTCTGTGAGGTGCCGCATTTCTTTGACCTTGTCACCCCATGCTAAATAGTCTCTGCAAACAAGGATCTGGGATTTGATATTTCCAATTTTTCCCTTTGTCCATGCCGTAATTTTTTGTCTTAGTTTGTCCATTTTGAGGCCAAATTGTTCCGGTGTGTTTGCCGTCGGAATCGCCGCCCACTCTTCAGTGATCATTTCCTTGAAATCCGGATAGCGCAGCCATGCATTCGCACCTCCCAAATAGTTCTCTTGAGTTGACATATTATTTGTGATCCATCTCTACTTCATGATTTCTCATAAACTTGGTAAATTCATGTCTTAATCGAGATGTCACTTGTCATACTATTTATTTTTCTTTTGTTGCTTGAAGTAATGTATTTCATTAAGTTGATGGATGACCTTGCACGAAAAAATAGACTTTGAGGTATCAATCATATCATTTTTGTTTTTAGTTATGGTGGAGTGATATATAGTCTTTTTGTTGCTCTTCTTTCAAGGAAAATCTATTCAGGTACAGAAAAGAAACACTCCAAAAACTATTTTATTTTACTATACTCGTTTTGCTTGTTTTAATGCAATTTAATTCCCTGGAAAGGTTCTAGTTGGGGATGACAACGAGCTGGACTCAGCTTGTAATCGGCTTGTCACAGTAAACGAGTGAGCTGAGATTCAGAGACCGAGTTAGAATCTTAGCTCATAATCGGATCGAGTCAGTAGTGAGTTAGACCGAACTGGCTTGTTTAGCTCGCTGACCTTTATTTGAACTACTATCATACAAATTCAAAAAAATAAATGATGAAGCTCATCAAACAAAGCATCAGATATTCATTACTAATTGTACAGTTAATAGAATGAAACAAGCCCATCAAACAAAGCATCAAACATAGCAATTAGTAGAATGACAAAAAATGCATGAATATTGAATAAAATACAGCAAATCATAAACCCTAACATTTTATCTAGCTCGCAAGAGAGCTAGATCCAGCTCAAACTCATTTAATCTGGACCGAGCCAGTAACGAGCTGACTCATTAACAACTCGCCTAAGTAACGATCACACTGTTACTAATCAATTCACAGACTGATTCAATGCGGTCCACGAGCTACGAGGTTTTTTAACAGTCCTATTTGTAGTTGTGCTATTTCTGGTAATTGCATCAATTAGCCTTCTTTCATTTTTGACAACTTTTGTGTAACTAGAAATGATAAATTCTCCATGCTAAAAAAGTTAATAAAATTGATCGCATAAATAGCGGACATTTTTATTAATATCCAAAGTTAATTACAAATTAATAAATATAGCTAGAATTTCTTGGTTTTTCGAAAAATGTCCAAACCGATCAGATTTTGGCCGGTTTCCTCTCCCAGAAACCAGCCAGAATCCGGCCGGTTTCTCCTTTTTATTTTTTTATTTTTTTTAGAGATATTATGAAGAGATCTAATACTGAAAATTCAAATTTTTTTGTGTAAATTATTTGTCAGGTTACTTCTTTTGATGTATAATTAGCATATTTATATTAAAATACGCTAAATTTTGTTGAATTACATTAAATTATGCTAAATTACTTGAAATTATGTTGAGTTACACTAAATTACATTAAATTACACTAATTTCGCTAATTATAATGAAATACAGATAAATTAGCTAAACTTCGCAAAATTACGCTAAATTAGGCCGATTTTATGCCATCTTTCATAAATCATAAAAAATAGTAAAAAAATTCCAAAAATAGTAAAAATTGGTATTCTACAAGTTTATTATATGACTAATTTACTGAGCTACTTAGATTGAATAATAGAAATGAAAATCTTAATCGGAAACTTCAACTCAAGTTTTGAGGCTCTTCCTTTTGTTTTTTTGCAATTCTGAATTTTGAAATCTGGCATCGCGGGCACTAACGCATGCGTATTTTTGCAAGCTTTCCAAAAGGTGGTCATTTGCTGAAATCAGACACTCGAGCGCCGTTTTATGGCCATTTGAAGTTTCGTCATGTTTTTCGCCTTCTCAGTAAAGATATCATCCGTATTCATATGTAATTTACCATAATTTGCTGTATTTTAACGTAATTTAACATAATTTAGCGTAATTTAATGTAATATAGTGTAATTCAACATAATAATTTAGCGTATTTTAGTATAAATATGCTAATTATACGTCAAAAGAATTAATCTAACAAATAATTTAAACAAAAAATTCGAATTTTCAGTGTTAGATTTCATTATCTTACTCTTCATAGTGTCTCTAAAAAAAAAAAACCGGCCACATTCTGGCCGGCTTCTGGGGAAGAGAAAACCGGCCAGAATCTGGCCAGTTTGGACATTTTTTGAAAAATCAGGGAATTCTGGCTTTATTTATTAATTTGTAATTACCTTTGGATATTAATAAAAATGTCGGCATAAATAGGTGTTGCAACCAAAAGATATTTATGCAGTAGATAAATAGAGCCTTCTCAAAGAAAAAATTGGTATATTCTTTAGTAATGGAAGTAGATATATATTTTATTTTTGTGGGAATAGGTGGGTAAGTGGTGGTACTATTGAAGTAATTGCACTAAGCAGTAGAACCCAAAGTGCGCCACTGAGCATAATCAAGATCTTTTCATTTGCTTCAACGCCTCAAAGGTTGCAATATATAATTCCATAAAAAATCATACATTGCACAAAAATAAACCAACAAAAACAAAGAAAATCATACATTTGTCAACTAACTGTAGACAGTTTATGTAAGCTGATGCCACGGTTCAACAGATCTGATCAATTAAGTTTGTTTATCCAAGTAACGAAAGCGACCTAACCTAAAACTAATTGCAACTGGATCGAGCAAACAGATTTCGGATCAGGTGGATTGGATTGGATCCTTTGTTAAAGACTTCAGCTAACAATATAAACTTCCAATGAAAATGAATATAATGTACAAAAATGTTGCCATATTTTTGGAGTTATTGTCTGCAATTTTATTTAAGGTGTCTGGAATATTATTGTTCATGCTTTTTTTTTTTTGAAGAGAGAACCATGGCTTCAAGTTTTTCCAAATATAGAAGTCTTCAATTTTTCTTTTATAACTTTTATCCCCTGCGTTAATTCCCCCCCTAACTTGAAAAAAATGAATAGAGTCCATTATTTATTTTGATTCAATGAAATTTTCATTTTAGTCAAAAAGCATTTTCCGTTTTGGCTTGAAGGTATGGTCCATATTCTATAATTCTCACGCTAATTGGATTTCTGAAACCCAAAACATAATTATTAGCTGGCATTCTAAACCCTTCTATTATGCTTAAAGGTATAGTCCATATTCTATAATTCTCTGTTTTTCTGACCTCCTTGCACCGACCATGACTCAAAGATAAGTTTATGGATATTAAAATGGAGCAACTAGCAAGGAGGTTACTGTCTTTCTGAGTCATGGTCGGTGTCGGAAAATCCTTGCTCCAGGTTTGGTTGCTCTGCACAGTACAAGGGTTTGGTTGCTCAGTATTAAGATCTGTGCGCATGGATATTAAAGCAGACGGACACGGATTTAATACAGAGCGCACGCATCTTAATGTTGATTGAACGGTCATTAAACCCATCGAATCAAAGTAGGTCCGATGGGCATCGGACCTATTCTGAATTCTTTCGTGAAGAGACAGGAGTAGGTCCGATGGGTATCGGACCTACTTTTGGTCCAATTAGTTCCAACACCGTCCGATCAATATTAAAATACGTGCGCACGGATATTAAAGCAAACATGCACGGATCTTATTTCAGAGCGCATGCATCTTAATGTTAATTGAACAGTCATTAAACCCATCAAACCAAAGTAGGTCTCTGAAAGAATTCTTTCGTGAAAGAGAGCAGATTCGTACAATAAAAATGGAAATGAGAGTCATGAGCGTTTTCATAAGAATGCCTTTTTTTTTTCGGAAAAGCCCTTGGGTGTTTTTCATAAGATTGCTACCAACCTATACGATCCAGAATGCGCACCCTCTGCATTAACTCAAAAGAGAATTTCTTGAGTTAATGAATCTCAACTGTCTAATTTTAAACGGAGCTAATTCAGATCCTACATAAAATATAGAGGGCCTTTAATATTAGTGCAGATTTAGTCCGCACAAATTTTAAAACAAATCGGATGGTCGAGATGCATTAACTCCAAAGATTACCTTTTGAATTAATGAAGAGAATACGAATTCATACCATCCAAGATACTGAAGTTGACATAGCTACTCGTTCATCGAAAGTGGGCTGCAGTTCTTACTGAATTACATATTTACATCTTTGCCCTTCTCATCATTCACAAGTTCCCGTGTAATTAATTGATGAACCAACTAAATATATACAAACACCAAGACAAATTAAAAGAAAAGGATAGAAAAAGAGAAGAAATTATGAAAAGAAAAAAAAAGGAAAAAGAAAAAAGTAACATAAAAGAATAAAAAATAACTACTTCCACCTTACTAATAGCAAACATAGATGCTATAATTTTTTTTTTTTGAGAGTAAGGTGGCAACTTGCCATCTTGTGATTTTCGTTAATAAGAAAAGTATTTACAAACATAGATGCTATAATTAAAGCATAGTCTAATTAACTAACTAACAAACCGAATTGGTTGATCTGAGCAACCCAAGAGCAGCTGTGAGCTGATCAGAGAGCTCCTTTACATGTAACCGATACATGCGTGCCTGTTCCACGGCCTCTGCCTCAAGCTCCCCCATCTGATAGCAGAGCCGCTCCTCGGCCTCCTCCACAAAATGGAGACGCGTGAGCGTGAGATCGAGCTCTGTCTTTAGCACCACCTCCCTCTCTTTAATATCTCTCAGTTGCTTCTCAAGCTCCATGTTTCTTCTCATCAGCTCCTCCATGTATGATGTTTCTCTTAATTTCTGTCTGTGTGTTACTTCTGATTATATAATTGGAAATGAAATGTAGACCTCCTGAGTTTGGGTTTTTATAGGAATGAAGGAAACAATTAATAAATGTTTATTAATCTCCTATTGACCAGTGGAGCCCACATAGATTAGAAGGCCCAGTACAGTGACAGTTCTGTCAGTAATTGACCACACCAGAGGATCTATTTTTTTTTCTTTCAAGGAAACAATTTTAATTTCGTACTAATCAAGTGTAAACAATTTTTAATATAAATCGAACAACTTTACTTAGATAACAGACATAATTTGATCCAATACTCACAAGATCATCTCCACTTCCATATATGTTATGAGTGGGAGGTCAATTTGGGTCCGATGCCCATCGGACTCAAAGTGAGTTAGATGACCGTCCGATCTACTTTAAGATTCGCATCCGCAACTTCCACATCTACTTTAAAATTTGTGCGCACGAATCTTAAAGTAGATCAGACGGTCCCGAAATGCATCAGACCCAAATTTGAGTCCGATAGACATCGGACCCAAGCTGCTCTCTATGAGTGGTACTAGTATACGGGTAGGAGAGGAAAGAGGTTTTGCTTTACCCATGACAGAATGGGAAATTTTTCATTGGTAGTAATTAATAGAAAAGAATATAGACAAACAGTAAAAGTACAGTAATATTTAAATTGGTAGTAAGATCGGTAGGAATTATACCGATCTTAAAAATAAAAAAGTTTGAATCAGTAAGAATTTTACCGATTTAAACCAGTTTTTTTCGTTTTTCCTTTTAATTTTTTCTAGTAAGATATATAATTTTTTTACAAAAATAGATAAAGTACCTTAAAATTTAGATATATCAAAATATTTCTCTATTTTTTAAAAACTTTTTATATTTTACTAGAAATCGAATATAAGAATTCTCTCCATCTATACATCAAATTAAAAAAAAAAGTTAAGATCGGTAGAATTCCTTCCTATCTTACTACCAATATAAATATTAATGTAATTTTACCATTTATCTCTCTTATATTCTACTAATTACTACCAATAAAAAATTTCCGACAGAATGACTGTTTTAAAATTTTAATCAGACCAAAAACCAGAAAGTCGGAATCTTTTTCTACGGCTCTACGTGTCTTGGAAGGACAGATTTGATAAAAGCAACCTGACCGCATCAACTCTGGAAGCAGTAGTGCTAACGCAGCAGGCAGCATCTAGATGCAATCTTTGTCAACTTATCTCGCTGCTTCGGCTAATTAAACAAGCTCAATTTCTCAAGAAAGATCCAAAATAATTAGATTCAAAATTCCAATCGATTGTCTCAGGAAAAGGATCCATCTCTCTGTGTTTTTTTTATTTTTTATTTGGTAGTGGTTGTTAAGTATAATATTTCATTAAATAAAAATAAAATTACATTCACCATTCTACATCACAACATTATAAAAGAAAAAAAACATCAACAATAAATTTAAACGACACATCAACATCTAACAACACAACTGCTAACAACATAACATCTAACAAATCAGTTCAAGCTGTCGTCAATCTCCTCTCTCACAATCTGCTAGCTAGGAGCAGAGCTCTCATGGAATAGGGGTCAATTGACCCCAATTTATTTTTAAATTTTTTGTATTTATGCCCTATCTTCTATATAATTAAGAGTAAAATGCTATACGCAGTGTAAAATTCACCCCATAGTCTCAAAAGTCTGCTCCTGATGCCAACAACACAAAGGTGAAGAGGCATTTCATGAGGGAGACCGAACTATATAATTTCAAAAAAAAAATTCAATCAAATTTTAATATGTATCATTATAATTTTTGAAATTGTGAAGGTGGCTAAGCACCTTCTACCGACATTTTTATTATATCCAAAGTTAATTACAAATTAATAAATTTACCCATGATTTCTTGAGTTTTTCCAAAAATATCCAAATTGACCATAAAATGGCCGGTTTCTCTTTTTTTTTAGAGACACTATGAAGAGCAAGATAATAAAATCTAACACTAAAAATTTGAATTTTTTGTTTAAATTATTTGTTAGATTACTTCTTTTGATGTATAATTAGCACATATTTATACTAAAATACGCTAATTACTTGAAATTATGTTGATATACACTATATTACATTAAATTACACTAAATTATCTTAAATGACGCTAAAATACGATAAATTACGGTAAATTACATATGAATATGGATGATATATTTACTGAGAAGGCGAAAAACGACGACGAAACTTCAAACGGCCATAAAACGGCGCTCGAGTGTCCGATTTCAGCAAATGTCCACTTTTCGGTAAGCTTGCGAAAATACGCATGCGTCCGTGCTCGCAATACCAGATTCCAAAATTCAGAATTGCCAAAAAATAACGGGAAGAGCCTCAAAATTTGAGTTGAAGTTTCCGATTAAGATTTTCATTTCTATTATTCAATCTAAGTAGCTCAGTAAATTAGTTACATAATGAAATTGTAGAATACCAATTTTTACTATTTTCAGAATTTTTTTACTATTTTTTATGAAAAGATGGCACAAAATCGGTCTACTTTAGCGTAATTTACCGTATTTCAGCATAATTAGCGAAGTTATTGTAATTTAGCGTAATTTAACGTAATTTAGTGCAATTCAACATAATTTCAAGTAATCTATTGTATTTTAGTATAAATATGTTAATTATAAATCAAAAGAAGTATTCTAACAAATAATTTAAACAAAATATTCGAATTTTCAGTGTTAGATTTCGTTATCTTGCTCTTCATAGTGTCTCTAAAAAAAAAAGAGGAAAATGACCGGTTTCTGTGGAGAGGAAACCGGCCATTTTATGACCGGTTTGAACATTTTTAGAAAAACTCAAAAATTATGAGTAAATTTATTAATTTGTAATTAACTTTGGATATTAATAAAAATGTCGGCACCTTCTAAGTTGTTCTCTCCTGAGTTGACATACTATTTGTGATCCATCTCTACTTCAAACTTGGTAAATTTATGTCTTAATCGAGATGTCACTTGTCATAGTATTTCTTTTTCTTTTCTTGCTTGAAGTAATGTATTTCCTTAAGTTGATTGATGCCCTTGCAAGAAAAATACTCTTTGAGGTATCAATAGTATCATTTTTGTTTTTAGTTATGGTGGAGTGATATATAGTCTTTTTGTTGCTCTTCTTTCAAGGAAAATCTATTCAGGTACAGAAAGAAACACTGCAAAAACTATTTTATTTTACTACACTTTTTATTTTGGTTTTATTTTACTATACTCGTTTTGCTTGTTTAATTATCTGGAAAGGTTGTAGTTGTGATATTTTTGGTAATTGCATAGATTAGCATTCTTTTATTTTTGACAATTTTTGTGTAACTAGAAATGATAAAACCTTAATTTATATGATACTAATAATATCGTGTTCGTACGTTACAACGGGACATATTACAAGAGAACAAAAATATCTCATACAAAATAATATATTTTCATAAAAAATAGACTAAATAATAAATAACATTTCTTAAATAACATATACACGTAAATAACATTTCTTAAATGACATATTAAATAACATATTAAATGATAAGTATTTTTTTTTATCTTTTTGATATACTATCATAAAATATTCTCATACAAAATGAATATTAAATGACAAATAACATTTCATAAATGAATTAACAAATAGAAAGAAATGAAGACACAATCAATCAATTATTAATCAATTTAAAAATTACTTAAATGATATATAATAAATATAAAGAAATCAGAACCAATTAGAAAGATGATACAATTTACATGTGATAAGTACGTGTTTAAATAAATTTAGACTTCCACACATAAAATGACACAAAAAGAATACATAAAATCAAAATATTTGATCAGAGAGTTGATATTTAATCTGAAATTTCATCTTTTAATCAAAGTTACGTAATAATAAAGATACGAAAGGTTAAATGATTGATCGCAAAAATAGGTGGCATTCATGCAGTAGATAATAGTGTTTTTATATGTAACCTTCTCAAATAAAAAAGAATATTAGGTTTGGTATATTCTTTAATAATGGAAGTAGAAACAAGCACACTGAGCACAATCAAGATCTTTTCATTTGCTTCAACATCTCAAAAGTTGCAATAATTTCATTAAAATGCCTATTTTTGGCAAAATAGAAACTAACAAGAAAATGACATTTTAAAATTTGACATCATTTTGGATTTTGTTAAACTAACTGTAGACAATTTTATGTAACCTGATGCCACCGTTCAACAGATCCGATCAATTAAGTTTGTTTATCCAAGTCACGAAAGCGACCTAACCTGAAATTTGCATGTAATTGGTCAAAATTGTAACTGGATCAAGCAAATAAAATTTGCATGAAAATGAATATAATGTAAAAAAAGTTGCCATATTTTTGGGCAGTTTGTGCAAGTTGATAGTTATTGTCTGCAATTTTATTTAAGGTTGTTGTCTGGAATATTATTGTTCATGCATGCTTTTTTTTTTTAAGAGAGAACCATGCCTTCAAGTTTTTAGAAATATAGAAGTCTTCAATTTTCTTTTTATAACTTTCATTGTTAACAACAAAATATATCATGGATTACTGGTTATTCAAAAGCGTTTTGCGTTCATATCCCTGCGTTATTTTTTTTTCCTAACTTGAAATAAGAAATTAATAGTCTATTATTTATTTTTATTTTATGAAATTTCATTCAATCAAAAGGTATTTTTTTCGTTTTGGCTAAAAAATGTGTATTTGGTAATCTGATCATTTTAGCTGTTCCACATTTAATTTGGTCAGTTGTTAACAACTATCTTTAACTTAACCAAGTATGTAATCATTTCGAATTAAAATAAATGTGAATTATCTTAGAGGTACGTGTTCATTATAATTGAAAAAATGTTCATTTATTGAATATTTAAAATTGTTGATATTTATTCTCAACAATTCTTTTAGTTTAGAAAAAAAAAAAAAAGTGTGCATTTTGACTAAAGGATAGTGATACAGAGTACAGACTTGGTTTTAATCAGGGAAAAGATTCCCCTCACTTTACGGTTTGAGATTAATTCCCATCTGCTTTGAGATTCGGGCTAGTGCAGGGGCAGTATTATTGGGCTTCGAGATTCGTGCCAAGTTAAAAAGAACGGTCCAGATCCACTAATAATACTTTGTAGCGCACAAAGAGCGCTCACTCACAAGTTTACATGCAAAGATATTGGCAGAGCGGATTTGACTTTATGCAGCATATTAATTATATGTTTTTTTTTGTTTTATCTCTATTGATCGCTGCGCAAAGTCAATATAGATCAACCAATATCTTTATCCAATCCTAAACACAAATCAAAAGAAAAGAGTAAAGATTTTAACAGATAGATTTTGACTTCATGAAGCACACATACTATAAAATCAAAACAATGTTGCATATTATTTGTACACTGCATGAAGCTTAAACTGCGCTTTTAAAACTGCACTTTTTAAAAAATTTACCTAAAGAAAAGGATAAGAAAACAAAATATGAAAAGGAAAAAGGAAAGAAGTATCATAAAAGATTAAAAAAGGAACTATTACACCTTACTAAATAACAAATACACAGATGCTACAATTAAAGCGTAGTCTAATTAATTAACAAACTGAATTGGTTGATCTGAGCAACCCAAGAGCAGCTGTGAGCTGATCAGAGAGCTCCTTTACATGTAACCGATACGTGCGAGCCAGTTCTACGGCCTCCGCCTCGAGCTCCCCCATCTGATAGCAGAGCCGCTCCTTGGCCTCCTCCACAAAATGGAGACGCGTAAGCGTGCGATCGAGCTCTGTTTTTAGCACCACCTCCCTCTCTTTAATATCTCTCAGTTGCTTCTCAAGTTCTATGTTTCTTCTCATTACCTCCTCCATGAATGATGTATCTCTCTCTCTCTCTGTGTTCTGATTATATAATTGGAAATGAAAAGTAGGTCTTGACTCCTGAGTTTGGGTTCTTATAGGAATGAAGAAAGGAATACGTAGGTGCTGAGGTGAGGGGGACTCCATCTTTGAAGGAAGCAATTAATGTTTAATTAATCTCCTAGTTGACCAGTGGAGCCCACAAAGGTTAGAAGGCCCAGTACAGTGACAGTCCTGTCAGTAATTGACCACACCAGTAGAGGTTTTCTATCTGCATCAGAGGATCTATTTTATTTTTCTTAAGAGCTTTTTATTTCACCTTCTGAAGTGGAGTAAAATTTTTAACAGACCAGTTTTTGCTGAATGCAGCGCACGAATTCTATAGTTGGTGTGTTAATAGCAAAAGATGATTAATTCCAAGTAGCATTGGGAAGGAATACATTTATTGACAATCAATTCATTTTTGACAATTGTAACAATTAATATCGAAATTTATCAAATCAAGATATATAAATGTGTGAATTAATTTTTTTTACACTAGTCTAATATTGATAATACTAAATTGTAATATATATTCAGATTGCTTGATAGACAACAAATTGATTTTTACCAAATTTAATGTAATATATATCTACATAAAAATTTTGTAAGCATAAACTATATTACTAACAATAACATAACATATGTATTGAACATGAATATGTAAGTAGTTATTTATCTCCAGCATTTTTAATATCCATAATCACAAATCAAATTATTCAGTAATAATGTCTGACGTACTGGGTATGAAAAAACTGGTACAATTGCAATTTTTTTTTTTAATGAAAGGTGGAAGTTTAGCCTACCAATATTTTTTCAAATCTCTGTTTATATTACAAAAGATTTTTCACTTTGTGGGTTTCAAACCTATAACCTGAAAACTATGTGCCTTTGCTATTAGATAAAAAATTGATTTTTACAATTACAAATGTTAAATTGATGAATGAATTTCTACTAGAATTTGCTGTACACAAGATCGATGTATCCTTCACCTGAGACAACCGATTGGAATTTTGAATCCAATTTCTTTGGGATCTTTCTTGAAAAATTCAGCTTTTGACAAAATTGCACCTAGATGGGTGACGCGCTACCACTACTATTTGTCTACCTTTTACTTTTCAATGCCTTCCGGAGTATGATTCGGTGCGCTTTTGTTGAACCTTTCCAAGACACGCAGCGTACGTCAAAGAAAAAAGATCCGGACTTTCGGTTTGATAAAAATTTAGAACAGTCGTCGATCAAACCTCTCCTGTTCATACACCGCACATGTGGGGAGGGGAGTGGAAATGGTACAGTTCGTGTCAAATTTGTGTATACTTGAGCGGATCCACACACAGTCATAGGGGAGCAGCTGCCTCTCTCTGGATTTTAAAATTCAGTGGAAAAATACGAGTCTGATATCACTTTACTTTTCTCTGAAAATTGTATTGCTCCTCTTTGGAACTGGAAAACCCGCCAGACCAGTCCAAAGCACTATTAATGAGAAACTTTATTGTTTTTATAGAAATTTATGGATCCAAACCAACTTTGTTATTTTTTAATATGTATGATATTGTTTTGTTGTTTTTTTTATTATGTAAGACTATACTATTTTTATTGTTTCTTATTATGTTTAATATTTTTTTATCAAGTACCTGATTAGTTATTGAGTTTAAATTCGATAAGTTATTTTACCCCGATTCCTACTCCTCCCTAACAAAAATCCTACGTCCACACTTGTTGATTAGTATGAAAATCTTGATGCGAATCAGACCGTCGACTATTCAGCAAGCAGTCTATGCCTTTTTTGGATACAATAAAAAACAGGACCAATTAATCATAACCACACTGAAATGTTTGGATGAAAAAGGATTAGAAGAATTTTCTTCAAAGATTACTAAGCTTCTGCTTTTCATATTCAGGGATAGGGGTGGGAAAAAAGCTCGTAGCTTGTGGATTGATCGTGACTCATATCTAATTTGTTCGCTAACAGCTTATTTGTTAATGGACCGAGTTGTTAACGAGCCAGCTCGTTACTAGTTTGGTCTATAATTAACGACTTTGAGCAGAGGCTTAGCTCGCTCATGAGCTGGCGAGCCAACTCGGTCCAAGTATGAATTTGTTAATTTGTATGAATTCAGTATGCATGAATTTATTTTGTGAAATATGTTTGTATGAATTTAGAAATTTAATATTTTGGTATGTATGAATTTAGTTACAAACTTAATTTATGGAAGTTGGCTTTATAATACATTTGGGTTTTAGCCCACGAGCTTTCACGAGCTGGCTCGGCTCGCTCGTTGTCAAAACGAGCGAGCCACAAGTCATTTTTTTAGCTCGAACTCTAATGTTAGTTTGCTCATGGTTCGCTCGTTGTCAAAATAAGCGAGCCATGAACTTGATCTACTTTGAACTCAGAAGGTGAGTAGGACCTGGACTTTATTTTGCTAAGCGTATGGTCAATAGTCATGGAAAAAAATAGGTCATAGTACAAGATTTAATTTTTTATCCTTCTTCGTGCATTTTATCCTCCACCTTCCCTTTGTATAAACCATCATCCGACCAACTTGTTTTTATTATTACAAAATAAAAAAAATCAATTTGTCATAAAACAGATTAATTGTTTTTTTCCTCCAAAAATCACAAAAACTGAACCAAAATTTCGATTTAGACAAGAAGGTGGTCGAACCATTGATTCGCTCCAATCTTGATTTTCAAAAACATCTACACCATATTCTTTTGTTACAGTAATACATTAATGCACTGTTGCTGGGATAATAAAACATCGACACTATTTTTTTTTTAATAATACATCGATGCGCTACAATTAGAAACGCAGTGTACAAAACATCTAT
Source organism: Carex parvula (assembly GCA_025461045.1). Taxonomy (NCBI): domain Eukaryota; kingdom Viridiplantae; phylum Streptophyta; class Magnoliopsida; order Poales; family Cyperaceae; genus Carex; species Carex parvula. Next base: position 15,347 of record JAJGRW010001314.1, on the reverse strand, counting down.
ATGTTACACTCTTATTTTTGCAGTGATACCTCAATACACTGGGAATCCAGTGTACATAATATCGAGGTCACATCTTTTTTTTTGCAATGATACATCGATAAACTGTTGCGGAAGGGGTTTAAATTTTTTAAAACCTATGGGTGACCGTATAATTAGTTGAGACATTTCGGATTTTATGTGTCACAAATAGTGTGCATGTGTGAAACAGGGGAGACTATTCCAAAGCTTCAGTTATCTCATGCCTGAATCGGATCTTTAATTCAATCCTTACTATTTTTGCAGAAGAAGAAAAATCGGACAAATCGATTTTTTTTTTCTAAATATAAAAAAATGATCATCCGACCTTTATTTTTTGTTTTTTAATGAAATTATTTTGTAGGTGTTTTGCCTACTACCTCACAACAACAAAAGAACAATTCAATTCGATCACTGAATGAAAATTACGTTAAAAAACAATATTTGAAACTCAACATATGTTATATTGTAATTAAAAAAAATCTCTGTAGATCCCTTAAAAAAATTCCAATTACATAGGTCGTGTTTAGTTGTCAAGTAAGAGTTAAATAAATTTCTTATTCCATACTTAAACTGTCAAACTATATATGAAGTGTGTAAATAAAGAGGAGGGCTCAAATGTCTTATTGCTTCAAGCTCTAATCGTATTTTAACATCTTTATCTTCAATTTTAAAGTTTAAATAGACGATCCAAAATATATTTTTTGGAATTTTTTTTTACTATTTTTAAGATAGGTACAAAATTATTATTTTTAGATGGTCAATAATTTTCTGAAAACAGTGATTTTGTACCTATATTATAAAATAGTAAAAAAAAATTTAAAAAAATAAAATTGGATCTCCAATCATATTTTAATGTGGATATCATGTTGAGCTGTTCAATTCGTCTGTTTGAACATTGAAATTGAAGATAAACATATTGAGGTACGATTAAAGCATAAAGCAATGAGACCAGTAGAGCCCAGTGTTATAGATAAAAGTTTATTTTTCAATTTCTCACTAATTCAAACAGCTAATTTAAGCTATAAATGTAAAACATAAGAAATAAGATGAAATAAGTAACTTAATCCTAATCAGATTAGTAATAATCAAACATGATAATAGCTTATATGAAATTTTGTAATAGTTAAACAATTCACCGTATTTTGGCTGAAAAGAAGCCGGTTTAACGGACCGGGTTTCCTTAGTCAACGAAACTGTGACTTTTTGATGTGGTCTTTTTCTCACCTTACCTCAATTTTCTCTCTTATTCGAATATTAAATTATGGATGGATCTCCCGAGAGTCAGTGGGAAAAATGGTACGGCGGAGCCAGCTCCATAATGAAACGGCACGACACGCGTATCAGTTATGTGTCGTGACTCGTATGTTTTGTGTCGTGATCATTCATGTGCCGTGTTTATCTTTTAAAACTTTGGTACGGCACGTGAAAGATTTAGTCACGGCACGTCATGTAGTTCACGTGAGTTACGTGTAATTATGACCATTAAATATTGATTTAATGGTGAATCTTGAGTAAACTAACATAAATTATGATTAAATGGTCACGCGAGTCACGTATGGTAACGGCACGTTTAGTCACAGCGTGACTTACGTGGCGTGACCATTCATGTGCCGTGACCACCCCTTGACATTTTGGTCAGGGCACAGCACAACACGTGAAAATTAACTTGGTCACGGCGTGTTAGTCACGTCACATCACGGCGCGGCACGTTTTTTCCACTCTACCCGAGACTGAGAACATGTGAGGATATATATATATTTCAAAACAGAATAATAAAAAAGATTTGAAATAATGCCTTTTCATGATTTTCTGGGTTTCTGATCTAAAGACCATATAATCTTACTTCTAAATTATTATTATTGTCGAATCTTCCAAAATTAAAATTTTTATAATCCAACAATTTTCAAAAAATTCTTCATCCTAGAATCGTTTATTTCCAATTCCCCAGATATTTTACATGTTGGACTGTTATAGCTGGATTTGGGCTTCTTTAGAATTTTAGATGAAGGTACAGTTGATTGGGCCTGCTGGACCTTATAGATACATTTTGATCTTTTTTGACAGGCTGGGTTCACGATTCCTCTTTTATTAATTTTATTATCAACAATTTGACTGTATGATAAATAGTAATGTTCAGATGTTACGCAAACGCAAAGTACAAAGTTATTTTGGTACTTCGCATTTGAGAAAATGTGAGGCGTTGTATATACTAAAATGAATTAACATTTATCCAAAAGGAATAAATATTTAAGTTATAATCGAAATAAATGACTTTCCTTTTGAATGGATAACGTTTGTATTGTTTTAGAGGAAGATGTCTACCTCCGGAGTTGCTGGTTGATAGGATTATAAGTGAGTGCAATCTGTGGTGCAATATTTGCTAAACAACATGTACAAAATTTGACGTGGATCCAACAGCTCAGACCGAAACATCGAACTAATTTCGATTCGATACCCGTTCATAACTCAAGCTCCCAAATTTACACCTACTATTTATTAAAAAGATGTCCTATTTTTATAAATTTCTATATTTGTTGAAATTCACAATTTAATTTCATTTTGTTGGAATGGAATCTGATTAGGAGTGAAAACGAAGCGAATACGGAGCGGATAGTAATAAAACTATATCCATATCCCTTTTTAATTTTCCGAATACAGATACGGATTGGATATCAGTCATATACAGATACGAACTTTGTTTTTAAAACTATATCCATATCCTTTTTAATCTTCCATTGTCTTATATTTTTTTTAATTATAGCATGTTGACTTGAACTAGTCTCTCAAAAAGAACATCGTTTTTTTTTTTTTACTTTTTACAAATTAACGAAATAAGTGCACATATGTAAGCCAATCATACATCCTATATGGCTATGAGGAGGGATCAAGTTACAACAAATTTGAGTTACAACAAAGTTATAACAACTATTTTTTTCATTTTCAAAGTCCAAATCGTCAATCCAAACGGTTCAACATGATCTCCACAATAAAATGTGCTTGCAGATCAAATTTTACATTTTTTTGAATTTTTTACTATTTATTAAGTATTTTACAAAAAATAGTCATATTCAGACCATTGAATTTTGTACCCATCTTAATAAATAGTAACAAAATTCAAAAAAAATGTAAAATTTGATCTGCAAGCACATTTTATTTAGATAATCATGTTGAACGGTTTGGATCGACGATTTGGACTTTGTAAATGAAAAAAATAATTGTTGTAACTTCGTTGTAACTCAAATTTGTTGTAACTTGATCCCTCCTCTGTGGCTATATCTCTATGAGAAGGCAGTCCGGACTGTCCAGTTGTCTCATACGGACTAACCAATTCAGCAAAATACAACTTGCATTAGAATTGCATGATTGGCCATATAAAATCATGAATTAACTATATATTGATTTAATTCATGAATGACACATCAACAACACACCACACCACACCTCAACTTGCATGATAGACAAATACCGTGAAAAATAAAACATATGACATACCTCGGTAATTAAGTATGAATTTATGGAATGAAAAAAACGTGATATGACATGCACAAATTGTGCTATTTGCGTGATATTTGAATGACCACATAAATTAATTGTGAATTCTTTACTTTTCAATTTTTAATGTGTTATATATATACACACACATATATATATATGAGGAGGGATCAAGTTACAACAAAGTTACAACAACTATTTTTTTCATTTTCAAAGTCCAAATCGTCGATCCAAACCGTTCAACATGATTATTTAAATAAAATGTGCTTGTAGATCAAATTTTACATTTTTTTGAATTTTTTTACTATTTATTAAGATGGGTACAAAATTTAATGGTCTGAATATGACTATTTTTTATAAAATACTTAATAAATAGTAAAAAAATTCAAAAAATGTAAAATTTGATCTGCAAGCACATTTTATTTAGATAATCATGTTGAACGGTTTGGATCGACGATTTGGACTTTGAAAATGAAAAAAATGGTTGTTGTAACTCAAAATAGTTGTAACTTGATCCCTCCTCTATATATATATATATATGTATATATGTAGTATGGTCTTATCGTTTAAGCTTTAGGACAATGTATTCAAATAATTTAGACTTGTGGGCACAATTTAAAATTTTGGTGATAGTATTTACAATAATTTAGAATATGAAGGAAATCAAAATATTGGAGAAAACTAAATTTGCTTATTTTTTAAATTATAAAGCAAAAGAAAAATTGAGTTAAGGTAAAATCTAAAATAAAGTAAATGAGAGAATGAAAGCGGTAGGTGTCTGGTCAGGTCTCCAAAATCTGTTAGTGCACATGCCGGTATAGTATGGCCTCATAGCTTCATTAAGAAGGATAATTTGGAGGTTCAAATAAAGTGGATTTGCAGAGAAAATAATCAGATAGCCGATAAGCTGGCTAAGAAAACTAAATTACGATATTATATTCGAAAAAAGCCAAGACCACTGAATGCGATATCACGTCTATTATACGTCTATTATACGAAGAGAAGATGTTAAATGTAAAGCGTATGAGAGTGATAAAAGTCCAAATGAAGAGGTAATTAATTATTGTCATCTTAGTTCATTATTTTTATTTTTTTTCTTTCCTTGTAATATGATTCTTATGCGTTTATTTTACAGGGGAGGCACATTGTGAATAACTATGATGAGACAGATGTCTGGACATAATTATTCAGTAGTTGGGAATTGAGTTTGTGTATTTCGTAACTTCTGAAGAAACATAGAGCTCTAATAGTGAGCTACTAAAAGTTCATAGGACTAGACTTAGCAAAAGCATTCCTGAGCTTTTGTGTTTTTGTTTCAATAGGCAAGAGGTCTTTTGTAATACTTTTAATTTGAATCATAGACTGTGATCTTTTTGGAGAACTTGATATGTAATAGCTCTCAACAAACATTCTTGTTTTGTATGTTAACTATGTTTTGCAATGAACTGGACTTCGGTCTTTTTAACAAAAAAAAAATTTATGGGGATTTTTTTGTGTAATTTTGTTAATCAAGGAGAGTCTTTGTAAGTTTACTCTTTGGAGGTTGTTGGATCCTACTGGGTTGTCTCAAGCAAGGAGTTAGAATCTACATGGAATTGATCTGGTTTTTTGAATTATACATGCTTTGGAATTAGCTTAGGTTCATGTATTTATTCTCACAATGGTCACCATGTCAATGTGGCAAATGCTAACTCACTGGTGTGATCTTCCTCTGATGATATGCTCAGTCACTGGTATATACTTTTTTCTCTTTCTTTGTAATTTTATTATTTTTACATTTATATGTATGATGGATACTAACACAAGTTTTAACTTTGCCTATGTCATATTAGACATAGCCGGTTCCAAGCTCGGAAAAAAGAGGAGAGTTACATAAAAACTTGAAAATTTTGAATTGTTGAAATCAATGAAGGTACAATTGAATTACTTTATTAGCATAAAGGTGACAGTGATCAAGAAGGATCGAAATCAAATGGATTTGGGTCAAACAATCAATGAAGGTACAATTGAATTACTTATTAGATTATTACATTACTTATTATCATGAAATAGGAAATTATCAAGCAATCTATTTTATACTTCACTGTGGGCTGTAATTGTACCAACTAATATGCTTGATATGCTCAAGTGCTTAATTGCAGTATTGGGAGAAAAGGGAAGGGCGCTAGCTAATAATAATTGTACTTGATGTTTCTCTTAGAAATGTCACCTACAATGTTTGGATACAATATGGATTTTAACTCACTGACATGCAATTATACTAAATAAAGAAGCAGGTCCGAAGTGTGGCAGCAAAACGAGGAGATTAGACTTAAAAGAAAATTTCATCAAAACTCAAATTTCAATCAAAACCCAATTTTTTTTAAATAAAAAGAGGAGTTCGCTGAGTTGTTAGATTTAAACTTTGTGTAAATTTCTTCATGGTCCTGCTAATAGTTTTTTTTTTGGAAAGAAAAATAAAGGTTAAGCCTTCAGATATTATTAATCAAGACGTGAGAAATGTCAGGACTACTAATAGTTATTATATTAAGGTTGAAATAGCTATTTTATAAGGGGAACAAAAAGGTGGTGAAAAAAACTCAGCATTTAGACTTGCTAGTAGTTGTCGTAATTAAATCAACTTTTTTCCTTCATCCAGCGTAACTAAAAATATAAAATAAAAATAAAGTATGGTTTAGAACTTGTAGTTATTATATTTAGTCAAGTTTGAGAACTCTTGTACATTTAAACCCCTCAATTATTTTCAATGTTTTAAATAGCGTTTATAGCGTCATAGCGGGAAGGCTACAAAAAAAGTTATTGCGAATAGCGTAGTTATAGCGGAAGCTATGCTACATATCATTTCTTTTTTACAAAAATTATATTATATATTTGTACTAAATATCAACATTATCTAAAGTCTCATAGAACAATAAATAACATCAAATTAATTAAAAAAATTATAATATTCATATTGAACCAGTACAAAAGCGATTGATCACTCAAAAGAGAGCAATGTTTCTTTTAATATTTATAAACTCGCAAAATGCTATCGGTTCAGACTGCAAGCGCACAATCCTATCGAGTAGTATATACGAGGTCGATCCACAGGGAATATTGGTTCAATGCTTTGAGCGATCGAATCACAATCTTTCGAAAGGCTAGACAAAATCTGTAAATTAAGAGATGTTGTTGTGATCAATGTAAATTAGGAAGCAATTAAAAGTAATTAAAATAAAGATAGAGACGAGAATTCCTAGGGTTTCGGCACACCATTGCCACTCAATCCGCCTTGATAATATATTCCTGTTGCGTCTGATTTTCTGTTGTTGTTTAATGAAAGACACCACGTAGGTCACTGCGATTTATGTTACGCAAGAATGACAGATCTTTCACCGAGATTCTACATAGGACACTGCGATTTACCTTACGCAAATGTCTGATCTCTCAAATACCCCAAATTACTACACAGATCACTGCGATTTACTTTACGCAAGTGATAGAATTTGGTACGTATTTTGTTGGTCTGGTTTATGGTTTCCCCGCTAAAGTTTTCTTCACATAAACCTAATAGATCTCAACGAGGCTAATTCATACAAATAGTTTCTCTTGCCATTAAAGCATTGTCACTACCCTAACGGTCTCAAACTAGATCATTGAAATTAGATGAAGAGATAGTAAATCACAAAAGCATTTTGTTTCAACAACAAGAAATCATAATCAACAGAAATATATATATCAAAACATCAAGAGTAACAAGGTTTACTGCCTAGCCCTAAGAAAAAGAACTTAGCCGCGGAACGGCATTGTTACAGGCACTCCTCTCTTCTCACTTTAATCAAATCTAACCCTAATTACAGAGATAACTAATCATTCTGCCCAGGGGTCTTATATAGGAGTGTAGGGACGTGTAGAGGTTGAGTAGGGGCTAAGAAACTGATCTGGAAACAGCTGTCGGCAGTTATTCCCCAAGAGATGCCTTCGGATACGGACCGTATTAGGCAATACGGTCCGTATTAGGACCTTGACGGTTAGGGTTTAGTGCTCCCAGCGCTATCTCCTGGTCTGTGCTAGGCCTGGTCCGTATTAAGCAATACGGACCGTAACAGAGACTTAGTCGATGAGCGTCGCTGATCCGATTGACCTGATTCTAGCTCCATTTGGTGTAAAATAGTCCCAAAATCTGTATTCTGTAATAAAACATAAAGAAGGGTGACAGTAGTTTTTTTCTCTAATAAAGTAAACATAAGTGCGAGAAAATATGCAAAACCTAAGTCAAAACCCTACGTAAATCATCGTTATTTTGACTCTGATCAGCGATTTGCTCAGTTAATGTCAAAAGAAAAAGTTTTTTAAATCAATTTTCACTTGAAATAGAAACAAAAGTCGAAATCAAGGTGAAATAGGAACAAAAGTAGAAATCACATTTCAATTAAAAGTTAAAACTACCTATGTTGTTACCTTGTTGGGATGGTTGTTCCTTGAAAACTTTCCTATTTCTAGCTCGCTGTAGCTTCCTTTTTTTGGTTTCGTTTGAGCGATCAAGCAATCAAAGTGATTTGGGAAGGTCGCTAATTTAAAATTTTTCCAATTTCAGCGACAAGAGTTTCCTTCTTGGTTTGGGCAAATTAAAAGATCTGTAGCAACAAAGTTTTTAATTGATTTCGTTTGGGCTTTTATTTAACTTTTTTTGGTCTTTATTTAAAGCCCATATAAATTGCCTAAAAAAGCCCATTATGTATAGCGCGCGCTATTTGCGCTACACGCTATGCGCTATAGCGGACTGCTATTACCGTTATAGCGGCTGTAGCTCAATTAGCGCATTTTGATGCCATAGTTTAGCGTTTAAGGTCCAAAAACGCTATAACGCGCTATTTGGAACACTGATTATTTTACCTTCTTCAAAATTGATAAGTTTAACAAATAATGCAAGGTTGTACAAAGTTAATTTTTAATGAATAATTTCAGAGGGTCAATTTGAATAAAGAAAACTATTTACAACTTGAACTTAATAACAATTATGTGCATTAGATAAAAAAATGATTGAACAAAAAAATTGATAGAACTGGACGCTACCAAATTTTCGACCAAGTTAATCGTCTCCTGCGCTAGTCAAAGCAAAACGCCAAACTGTCGGGTCCGGATTCCCTTAGTAGGGTGTTCATCGGTTCGGTTCGGTTGAAATCGAACCGAACTAGGCAAACCAAAGTTATAATTCGGTTTTAAAAATAAAACCGAACAGAACCGAACTGAATCAAAGTTTTATTTCGGTTTGTTCGGTTCAAACCGAAATATATTAATTTTTTTATTTAAAGCTATTGATTTATAATAAACCGAAGTATATTAAGAAATAAACTGAGGTATTAAGAAAGAAACCGGGATATTAAGAAATAAACTGAAGTATTTAAAGCAATTGATTAAGAAATAAACCGGGGCGGTCCGGACCAAATTCATAATATATAAAATTTCGGTCGGTTCGGTTATTTCGGTTTTGAAAATTTTCAAACCGAACCTAACTGAAATTATAATTCGGTTTTAAAAAGCAAACCGAACCGAACCATTAAACCGAAAAAACCGAACCGTTTGGTCCAAACTAATTCGGTTCGGTTCAAAACCGACTAAACCGGACCCAATGAACACCCCTATCCCTAAGTAACCCAAAATTTGAGTGTAGATCGGTCCGAATTGGAATGCACGGGGCTCATTAATATTGGTGCCAGAGCAGATCGAACAGTCCGAATCCAAATTCAAAATTTGAGTTACTTTGGGAATCGATATTCCAAATCCGAGACCACTTACAATTCACACTAAAATCCCTGTAGTGTGAATCCAGCCGTCGAACTGTTCCGACATACGTGCAAAAAAAATCAGTTTGTTTAGAGATGCGTTCTCGAAAAAAATCGAAGACTAAATTCGGATTGCAAGGATTTCAGAATTACTGTTAATTGGTTTCGGAATTTCAGCTGATCCGAATCCGAGAAATCGAGGGAGAAAAGAAATTCGCTAAGAGGCAGTGTATAAAACTGTAATATATTGTGCCGTCGTGTGTGGCGTGGCGAGTATGTTTTAATTAAATTTAGACTTTTGGACGTAATTAAAAGAAACATAAATTATAGCCGTTGTCAAATCATAGCGTTGTACTTAATTAAAATATGTACTTAATTAAAAGAAAGATAAATTATTTAATTAGAGGGTTTATATTAAATTCGGAATTTTATCTTTCAATCATAACCGTTGTCAAATAAAATTATAGCCGTTGCCGAATAGAAACATCAACTTGCTTAATAATGAAATGGAGATACATAATTATAACGAACAGTGATTATGATTCACTTAGTCCTTTTTTTTTTTAAATGACCGGGTTAATTTAGATTTCTCCGGTCGATATACATATTCGATCTTAATAATGAACCAAACTAGATTGCAAAAAAAAAAAAAAAAAATAACCAAACTGGAAACAAATCCGGTTCCGGTCCAATCCTGGAACTACCTTCTACCAGAATGAACTTCCAATTATTTTTTGTTTAACATTTTTTGTTTGTTTAATATTTTTTGTTCTTAACAAGAATGATTTGTTAATATATTTTAATATTTTTTATTATTATTTCTTCTCCATCAGCAACATCACAATAATTTTCTAAACAATATTAAATTAATTGATCAAATATAAAGACCAACATCGTGAAGTTCATTCATTTTAAATACTAATCATAATTTTCAAAATCAAATTTACTCCTGAAGCTATGTTATTTTTTTATAAAACAAGCACAATTAATAGGAGTAAGGAACAAATTACTCTTGAACCCTAGATTTAATCCTGCAACGAAACCAATTCCGATACCAATCACTGCACCGATAATCACGTCCTTGTTGTTTTTTGGTGAAAAGCCCTTGTTTTTGTGCTTCTTAGTAGAATGCATCTCTGGCGCGTCGTTCACCTGGTGGCATTGATTGAAGAGGTGCCCGCAAAGACCGGGGTTTCCCTCGAAATAGTCAGGTGGAAAAGCCGAAAACTGGCCTCCAGTTGGGATCTCACCAGTTAGGTTATTATATGCCACATCAAATTTTGACAGGAAGTTTAACTTGGTAAGAGAGGCCGGTATTGTACCAGTAAGGTCATTGTGACTCAAATCCAAGGTCTCTAGGTTACACATACCCGACAAATTATTGGGTATTGTACCCGTTAAGTTGTTGTAGCCCAGATCTAGCACTAGAAGTCCTCTGAGATCGCTGAAATCAGGTGAAATGGACCCCCCTAATTTGTTGTGGGACAGAATCAGAGAAGGTGGAAAGCTACTCCATTGGTTGTATTGAAGCGACATACCGGTTGTGCCTCTCCTGACAAAGAAAGGCAATTCCTCAATGGATGCTCTCTGTTTATCGGAATTACTGGAGAGCATCAGGCTTTTCATGTGTGTTAAGCTGGCAGGGATTTCTCCAGTTAAAGAGTTATTGGAGATGTCCAGGTAGAACAATTGGTGGAAATTTCCCAGCCATGGAGGAACTGTACCAGTCAACTGGTTCCAAGATATATCCAATACATTCAATTTGTTTAAATTTGCGATCCAAGGCGGGATATAACCCTGAAGTGCACAATTTGCCATGGCAAACACCTTGATTTTTAAAAACCCATTAATCCCATCTGACGGTATGGTTTCACCACCGTGAAAATTTGTTGTCAGAACCAGGATTGTAAGATTCGGCAAGTTTTGTAGAATTTGTAGTGCTCGGGCTAGGTTAGAGAATTTATTACCAGTAAGTGACAGGTAAGTAAGGGATGTGAAGTTAACAAAACTCAATGGGATCTCACCTACTAGGTTATTTCTTGCAAGGTTTAGGGTCTTCATTTGTTTGCATTCCGGGAGATTGAAAGGGATTTTACCATTGAAGTGATTGGTACCGAGATCAAGTGTATTTAGCCTTGACAAAGATGAGAAATTGAGATTTATATCCCCAATGAGAGAATTATTTCTCAAGTTAAGAACTTTGAGAGCGGAACAGTTTGATAAAGACAGCGGCAAAAGGCTGGTAAATGTGTTAGATGAGGCGCACAAAGATTCTAGCTTTTTCAATTTGTCAAACACATCAGGTATCATACCAGTGAAATTATTGGCCGAAAGATTGATCTCTACAAGATTAGCGAGGTTACCGAATTTGTGATTCAGTGTACCAGTAAGTGAGTTCCCCTGCAAGTTCAATTTGGTGAGATTTGAGAGGTTAAACAGATCATGTGGTAGTGTACCAGTGAGACCATTCATGTCAAGTGAAAGCTCAGTGAGACCGGTACAGTTGCCATAGCCGGTTGGGAAGTCACCAAATAATTTGTTCATCGAGAAACGAAGAACCTGAACCATACCCGAGTAAATGCACATACTCGAGCTAATGTTACCATAAAATGAGTTACCCGTGACATCGAATTCTCGCAAATTTTGAGAACCCGGTAGAATCGGGAGACTTCCATTGAACTGATTGAATGATATGTTGAAAACCTGAATTGAAGGAAGGTTCAAGGTACCAGAAATAACACCAGAGAAGGAATTCAAGCTGAGATCAAGCAACTCGAGTTGCGGTAACTGGAATAGACTTGATGGGACAATGCCATAAAAGGAATTGTAAGAGAGATCAATGTACTTGAGTCGATCAAACCCAGTAAAGGAATCATAGAGAAATCCTTTCAAGCTCTTATTCGAGAGAAAAATCCCGCTTACTCTCGACCCAAAAACAGAATTAAGAGATTCACACCTGACACCAACCCAGTAGCAACAATCCACCGAGGAATCGTTGAAGCTCCAGTCAAGCACCGCCTTTGATTCGAGACCATCGTAGAAGCTACGGAGAGAACTCAAATCGCCTGAATTGCAACTTTGGTTCTGAGAATTGATGGGTTTCACACGGAGAAGTAGGAGAGAGGAAATGAACGAGAGAATGTAATAAAGGTGGCATCTTTGGGTCGATTTCTTTCTCATCTGAAGGTAAAAACTGTGACGATTTCTTCACGGGAGAGATATCCAAGACGAAGTCAAGAGAGAAGTCAATAGAGTAGAAAGAGAGAGAGAGAGAGAGAGAAGTCAATAGAGAGTACATTGCGGGTTGCATTTGAAGAATTCACATCATCTCGAAAAACAAAAACAAAAACAAAAAGAAAATATCCACTTTCTCCGATGACCCGCTCTGGCCCTTTCTCCGATGACTCGCCGTCAGGCTCCCCCGGCTAACTCTGCAATCTCTCTCTCCCCAATTTCTCCGACTCTCTTGACTCTTGAATTAGTTGTTCGAATTTTAATCAAAATTTAAACTAAATTTACTTATTTTTCTTTTTTACTTTGCATAGCACCTTAGCATGCACAACTTCTTATCAAATTCATGCAAAATTAAATTCTGCCCATTAAAAAAAAATCAACTGTTTTGCAATCTTATATTGCTTGAGGTCTGAAACGCAATTAAAAACATTTTTTTTTTGGATTGTATTTGAGGTTCTGGCAAATATATAATATCACTTAAAAAATATATATAACATGCTTCGAATATTATTTCTTGTCATCTGAAAAGTATATGTCTAGATTTTTTTTTTTACCATTCCAGCAGTATTTGCTACAACTCTAAATTTTTTTATTATATATAGAGAATATTGAGTTTCAATTGTGCTTGAAGCAATCCTCTAACAAATATAAAAAAAAATTATGAATACACTGCAGATGAAATTTGTATGTTTTTTCATCTTTAATATAAAATCATGAACTATACCTCCGTAATATATTAGTTATCAAGTGCACACAAAAAAGAGAAATTACTAAAAGTAAAGATTTTTTTTCAACAATTTAGCTAAACTAATTTATAAATAAAATATTGGTGGAAACCAATTTCAACAATTTAGCTAACTTGTTTGATATAGAATTTCATATGAACATGTCTTTATTTTACTGCAAGTAACACCTTAATAATTTTTAATATAGACAAGTCATAAAATTTGTTTATTTCATTAATATTGACAACCTAGGTTTGTTGTTATTTATTGTCATAAAACTTTTTTATTTATGACAAATTTATAATATCACTTCAAGAAATATATAAAATATGCTTCGAATATTATTTTTTGTTGTCTGAAATATGTATCGTAAAATAATTTGTAGGTTTTTACATTTTTTTAGAGACATTTAATACAATATGTGTTTTGATTGGATTTTCTTAATCCGTTCATGAATCAATAAAAGTGAAAGGATCATTAATCCTTACCTAAATGCTTAAAATATTATGATAAAAATATATAAGATATTTCAATTTTTAACATGAGCATGTTGGATATTTCCTGTAATTTTTTTTACAGAGAATTGATTTAAATAATTTAATTATCTTAGAATATATTTTTGTTTCAGAATGTAGACCAAAAATATAGAAACACAAATTATTGTGACGATTCCTTCATTTTTCCTATAAAGAATTATATATTATTTCCTTCAAGCCTAAATTTAGTGACGATAATTTTCAAGAAAAAGAAATTAAAGTTCTGTAATATTTGCCATTTCCTGAACCACTAAGAGTCCGTATCCCCAGATATCTGAGATGCAATTTACATAAACGAACGCTCCAGATTAATTTCAGTTAGGTCAAAACTAAATCCGATATTTTTGGAAATTTTATTGGTCCGCTTTGAGATTCGTGTCAGGTTAAAAGAACGATCCAGAGTGAGGTCAATTTGGGTCCGATGCCCATCGGACTCAAAGTGAGTTCGATGACCGTCCGATCTGCTTTAAGATTCGCGCCCCCAACTTTCGTGTTTGCTTTAAAATTTGTGTGCACGAATCTTAAAGCAAATCAGACGGTCCCGAAACCCATCGGACCCAAGCTGCTCTCATCCAGGGATCCGCCTCCGCTGCTTTTCTTAAAGAAAAGCAGGACCCTCCTTTTCCGATCCGAACCATTCAAATTTGTTGAGATTTGTGTATGAAAAAGTTGTTTTATCGAGATACGTGAATGAACAAATTTGAATGGTTCGGATCGGAAAAGGAGAACCCTGCTTTTCTTTAAGAAAAGCAGCGGAGGCGGATCCCTCATCCAGAGTATCCTCTCTAATATTGTAAAAGATTTCCTTCATGGTTTTATTTACGGTTTGAGATTTACTTTCACCGCTTTGAGATTCAGTCTAGCGCAGGGACAGTATTTTGGGCTTTAAAATTCGTGCAAAGTTAAAAGAACGGTCCGGATCCACACATTCACTACTGGGGTCAATAAATCGGTGACGGCGGAGGGTATATTTGCCATTTCATATCTTTTCTGTGCTTCGAAACCTAGGGTTCTTCTCTATTTATCCAAGCGGCCCCTCTAAAATTCTTGGCGGCGTTCTCTGCTCTCGCGTTCCATCTCTCCATTTGCCTTGTTTTTTTTTTTTCTTTCTTCAATTTGTTAAATTAGTTTGATGGCTTGAATTAATCTCCTCTTCTTTTTTCATTACGCATCTGTTGTTTTGTTTTCTTAAATTTTAAAACTTTGTTGTAATGTGAGAAAACGAGTAATTTTTCAGGCAGCCCCTTTATCTTTTTTCAATGACAAAGGAGGTGTTATTTTGCTCGGAGATAAAATGCTTCTGTTCTTCAGGTCAGCTGAGGGAAATTTTTCTCGTTGAGGCTAACCGAGTAATACCTAAGCACAATTTCGACAAATTCAAATGAATTTCTTATCAATTTTTCTTATTTTTTGACTTTTTTGCAAAATTGACGGGAGGAGTTCTTGAGGGTGAGAAACCTCCAACCTGTTTGGAGCAAACCATTTGATTTGTTTGTAAATTCCAAGGTAAACGTCACAAATCAAGCTTTCATATGTCGATTGTTCTTCCCTGTAAAGTTTTCAGCTTTTCAAGTTAG
>JAJGRW010001313.1:445979-468079 GCA_025461045.1 Carex parvula | reverse complement strand
CTGAAAATTAATATGCTATATCTATTTCATCTACTTGGCTTAACAAGTCTTTTCCATGTGAGGTTGGTGCTGCAGCTTTTGTTACTTAAAAAGGTGCAACTGGAGAGAAGATGGGGACGGCTGTTTTATTTTTATAGTTTTGGTCGGTGCTGATCGCCAGTCCGCAGTCGCCACAATAACCATTGGCTATTGGCCTTTTTCTTTATTCAATAAAGTACCTTCACCAGAAAAATTTACGGTAGTTTACTTACCTGCCTGGGGAATCTTTGAATTGATTGCTCAGCAATCAGTTGTCTCACATCATTATTCATCACTCATTTTGGTGAGAAAAAAGCAAAAGGAAAGAAAATATTCTCTAAAGAATCTAAATTTGTCGAGGAGGCTTCATCTCCAGTTAAGTCAAACTGAGAGGGTTCATTGGGGTATCCAAGCCCAAAGAGCAAAGAGGGTTGAGAATTTGAAGTTGGATATAGTGTGCCACGTGTCAAATCCCAAAGCCTAATTTTTGTTGGCGCTGAAGCTGATTATGATTACAAGTTAAGCTGGTAAAATCATTACTTTTTATTTTTAGTACATGAAACATTATAGCAGAAAGATCCGACGTGCATAATAAAATTACAATATATATGAATATAAAAAGAGGAGGGTCAAATGCATCATGATTTTGTGCTTCAAAATGCTCCACATCCTTTATCTCAGTTTTAAAAGTCCGAACAGTCGATCCAAACTGCTCAACATAATCTCATAATAAAATATTTTTGGAGACCAAATTTTATATTTTTTAGAATTTTTTACTTTTTTACATAGGTACAATATCACTTTTTCGGATGGTCCAGAATCTCCTGAACCAGTGATTTTGTATCTATCTAAAAAAATAGTAATAATTCTAAAAATATAAAATTTGGTCTCCGAGCATATTTTATTATGAATATTATGTTGAGCGGTTCGGAACGACTCTTCGGACTTTGAAAACAGAGATAAAAGATGTGGAGCCTATTGGAGCACAAAATTATGGTGCATTGAACCCTCCTCTATAAAAGTTTAGAAAAACAATGATTAAAAAAAAAAAGATATAAATAAATATACAAAAACAAAAGGTGCGTTCATTTCTCATTTGTCCTTCGCTGGTGAAGTCTGGCTGGTTTCCACAAGGCCACAACTAAAAAGTCTATCAAAGAATATAGTTTGGGCATATTTTTACAATTAGGATATTTCTTTTTTTCTTTTCTGATTTTACCTTTTCTTCTCTTTTACATTTTTTCTGTTGTTTTTCTAAACGGGTCTACACAGAAACTCAAAAAAGAATCAATGGATAAAATCATGAATATGGATTTTCTATGAACCTTGAAAAGACTTTTATTGTAACAAGTCTAGTGTTCATAAGACATATAAACAACTTCAGTTTAAAAATAACTTAATAATATCAAAAATTAATTGTTTGGATAAAGTACGAAAATAAGTGGAAAATAGCTCGTTTGTTATAGATACAAATAATATATCTCAAAAGTGAGGCTATGGCATATTACGGATCGAGCATGCTGTTGATTTATATTTTTATTCTGGAAATTAAAACTTTTTAATTCAAACCAATAAACATGATCTCTGTATGAAAATGTACTTAGATACTAACTTTTACATGTTTTAGATATTTGTACTATATTTTTTTATAGTTAGAAAATCACTTGATCTAAAAAATTTGGACTATCTGAAACTAGTGATTTTCTACCTATCTAGAAATATAAAAATCTAGTAAAAGAATCTAACAAATGTAAAATTTAGTCCCCAAGTACATTTTCATATGGAGATCATGTTTTATGGTTTCAGTTTGAACTTTTTAAATAGAGATGTGGATCCATAGCATCGGTCAATCAGTAATATGCATATTACTATAGTCTAACTCATATATAAAACCATTAATATTTTACTAAATAAATAAAAAGTTTGCCAATTTTATTGATAACACAGAATATCATGTTGCTTGTACAAGCATTAATTAAATTCGAGACTAATTTAGAGAGGCGTAAAAAAGAATAATTAAGATTAAATGCAGATATTATTGAGAAATCTTCTTATCACTGTGTAGTGGCAAGTTCAAGATTCAGGAATAATTCGTTAAGGTCTAAAGTTTTATGATTTGAATATAATACAGATATAATTCGAGAATAATTTGTTTTTTATTACAAAATATAATATATATATATATATATATATATAAATAAGGGGAATCAGTTATATACCCATCAAAACTTTTGAAATTGGATATTTGCCCATATCCCATTCAAATTTGAGGTAAATTTTGAATGGGATATGGGCAAATATCCAAATTCAAAAGTTTTGATGGGTATATAACCGATTATGCCTATAAATAAATTACAAAATAAAAAACATTGTAAATTTTACAATAACATAGGTGTATATGGTGTTGTCAATACAATTCATAAAATTCAAAATAATTCGGAGATGTGCCAAAAATGAACAATCAAGATTTAATACAATTATTATTTGAAAACCTTGTTACTATGGACTTACAATGACTCATGCCACAATATGAATTGATAAAAGGTGCTGCATTAGAACCGGAAAACTGGGCAAATATATAAACCTATAAAAAGGCTTCCTACTTTCTTGAACTAGTAATGCATCACGTGAGAGGCATATCAACCTTCGCTTTTCTTCATCTATGGCACTTGGCACATGCTAAAGTTTACTTTAATTCACATTAAGCAAGCATAACTTCACGTGCTAATATCGGATCAATACCGTACATTTGACACATCTACAGGATCTAACGGTCATGGTATACAATAGAAAAGCATTAAGACGGAGCATTTATTACTAGTTCTAGTCTTCTAGAGATTTCTCCATAGTTGTAAATTGTAATACTAAGTTCGGATAGACCAGACTTGATAATCCAGCAATAAATTCCACAAGCAGTGACGAGGACTAGCTAAAATTCTTTCCTCTTCAAAATATCAAGATAAATAGTTTCAAAAAATAAAAAAAATAAAAAGAAATACTTTTATTTTCTCACAAAGGAGAATGAGTATATATGGTGATATGCATATTACAGAATCATTCTGTGTTACGAATCATTTTTTTTCGAAGTCTAAACAGTCAATTTGAATTGCTCATCGCTTTTTATATGAAAATGTACTTTGAAACCAAATTTTATATTTTGTAACTTATTTTACTATTATTTAAATAGATAGAAATTCACTTGATTAAAATTCTGAACAATAAAAAAGTAGTCATTTTCTACATATGTAATAATAGTTAAAAAAAATTCTATATAAATAAAATTTGGTCTCTAGGTTCATTCTCATCTCAAAATCACCTTGAACGAATTGACAGTTTAAAATTTAAAAATAAAAATATATATATATCCCGTTCATCTGTTTAAAATTTAATATATATATTAGAGAGAAAGAGAGGGGAGGAATTGGATACTCTTAGAGTGGAAAAAACGTGCCGTGCCGTGCCGTGACTAACACGCTGTGACTTTGGTCTCGTGCCGTGTCATGCCGTGTCATGCCATGACCAAGTTAATTTTTCACGTGCCATGCCTTGCCGTGACCAAAATGTTAAGTGGTGGTCATGCCACGTGAGTCACGCCGTGCCTAACGTGCCGTGACCATACGTGACTCCCGTGACCATTTAATCATAATTTATGTTAGTTATTCAAGATTCACCATTAAATCAATATTTAATGGTCATATATACGTGACTCGCATGACTACGTGACATGCCATGCCGTGACTAAATCTTTCACGTGTCGTGCCGTGCCGTGTCAAAGTTTCAAAGATGAGCACGGCACGCAAATGGTCACGGCACGGGACACGCGAGTCACGGCATGTAACTGACACGCGTGCCGTGCCGTTCCGTGACGGAGCCGTCTCCGCCGTGTCATTTTTCCCACTCTAGATACTCTACTTATATAAGCATATGAGGCATATGCTTATAACTAATTTTTGTGTTTTCAAACTCCAAATAGTCGATCTGAAGCACTCAACATGTTCTCCATATTAAAATGGGCTTGGAGACCAAATTTTACTATTTTTTTTATAATTTTTCAAAACAGTGTTTCAATATGCTATAAAAATTTTGAAAAATAATTTTTTTTTTAAATAGTGGTTTTGAAAATTTTAAAAAAATAACAAAAAATTTCCAAAAAATATAGAATCTAGTCTCCAGGCATATTTTAATACATTTTAATATGGAGAACATGTTGAATGCTTCAGATCGACTATTTGAACTTGGAAAACGCAAAATTGACTTATAAACATATGAGAGCATATGCTTATATAAGTAGAGTAGCCAACCTCTATATTAAAATATTTGTTCTGGAGCCGTGGTGCAACCAATTGGTTTTCTAATTTTCAAAATTTAAACAGTTGATCCAAACCGTTAGATGTTATCTCTATATTAAAATGTGCTTGGAGACTAAATTTTACATATTTTGAAAACATTTTACTATTTATTAAGCTAATTTTAAAATCACTTATTTTAATAAACAGTGAAAATTTTCTAGATCATTGAAAACAACGACTTTAAAATTGACTTAATAAATAGTAAAAAAATTCAAAAAAATGTAAAATTTGGTCTCCAAATACATTTTATAATATATTGAATGTTGAACGGTTATGATCGACTGTTTGGACTTTGAAAATGTAAAAACCGAAACACTTGTTGCATGACTTAGGAACAAACATTTTCATATTAGCCAACCTATATATAATATACATATATATATAACACGAATATATTACCGTAACCTTATTCAGAAGAATATAATTAAATTTACAATGACCGCTCATTGTTTGTTTTCTCATTCAATGCTAAACCAAGTCTACACATAACTTCTTGTCAAACAGGAATGAAGCTTCTAGCTGTCCCTTTCCGATCGTGTCCGGTTTTCAGATTTTTTTTAAGTCGACAAAATTCACGGTCAGATATTTCCCAGCTGCTGTAGCAATGTCCGGATCTAACGGTGTACATTGAAAAGGCGGTTGCCGGCCTATAGTTCTATCTCATAGGTCCCATATCTCTGCAGTTCAAGTGAAAGAGAGAGAGGAGAGGGGGCTGTTCAACAAGAGATTGGATTCTGTCAAATACGGACATCTCCATTGTTGTATATAAATGGAGGAATTGTGACTGGAGTGTGTTGAACGGGGTTTTATGGTGGGGGGAGTAACCCTGTTTCGCCGCGTTGTCGGTTATTGTTTAGTAATCCATTCCTACCTTTTTATGTTTATAATTTCGTCATTTATTTAGTAGTTTTGATTTTTTTATTTCTTCCGTTTAGTGTCACTGTACATACATAAAGGATAACGAGCCTCTTGATTTTGCCCACAATTAAGTTTTGATGAGTATTCTCTCCTAAATGAATGAACTTTCTAATGGGTAGTTAACAACAGGTACCATTACACATTCAAAATCCATTACAATGTTATTAATATAGCGGAATTATTGATTTTGGTATGCATCTCAGGACATCGGTGTTAAATCATTTTGTTATCAAGACTTTTAGTGCTGGAGGTTTCCTTGAAAATAAATAACAATTTATTCTTAAAAACGTTAAGATAATTAAGGTAGCTATGGATCCATGTCTTTTCTGTGCATTATGTAGGAACTTATAATATACAAAGTTGGTTTTAAATTTTATGGAATAGGTATGCTTATTTTTTCAAAAAAAAAAAAAAAAAAGGTTAAAGCTTATAGTGAACCTAACTTATTGACAACTGCAACAATATTGTCTAAAATGAAAAAAAAACTATATAGATGTGCTTTCTCATTATTAAGATAGATGGAAATAAAATAAAGTTTATACAATATATTTCGAAATTATTTGGTTATATGTTGCAACACAAAGTGATTACATGTAAAATTATTTTACGATGACTAATTAATCAATTTTCAAACTGAATGCAATAAACTTAAACATATCTAAATATGAAAAAAGAATATATATATATATGTGTGTGTGTGTGTGTGTACATAATTTCTAATTTTGATAAGGTTATGCATTAGTTATCAAGGTAGTCAAATTAATTAGGTATCTATAAGATCTATCGTAATTTATATAACAATGATTCTTATAATTGACTCAAACCATAAAGCACCACCTCAATGATACACATGATGCCAAACAGGAAGTAAGATGGGTGGTCTATAACAAATCTTACAACAAAGAATTCTTATATCAAGTTGTTGGTAACAAGGAGAGGTCATCTCTCTCCCTCAACTTCTTTTATTTTTCTATAAAAAGAGTTGAAGGCCTCAAAATCCTTTGCCCCTGAAGGATGCTTTGGAGAGAGGAAGAGAGCTAGGTAGGACATTGCTTCTATTTTTCCTTTCTTTAGGTGCAATACAATATTGCATCTCTTGCACCCTTTCCTTGCCTTCATCTCCTCTTTAGCTTTTTCTCTCCTCACCTGTCCTCCAAATATTTGATTGCTTGAAGCCATCCTTGGTGCATTTTAGACAACCAGGATGTGTGTATAAGTTTCTTATTTGAACAAAAAAAAAAATATCAAGAACACCTCTCAATTCTACGCTACCAAAGAAGAAAACCTTCTATAATATGGAGAAAGTACTGTTCGATCAATCCCAAGAAGCACCCTCGATGTTCCTCTTCCTCGATCAAACAAATCGATGAATAGCTACTCTTCGTTTCATCTTCATCCTCTTCTTACTCACCATATTCTCAGGAAACCTCTCTATCTCGCCTTTTCTACAATTATAATGCGGCCGCCACGCTAAACTCCATGCTCCCTCTCTGTCAAAATCCCCCCGTCCCGTTTGTTCCATCACTCACTTCTTCCCTCTCTCTCCCTCAACCTAACCAACCGCCTCTCCTCCCTCTTCCTCTCAACAAGAACTCCTCATTTCCTTCTCAAATCAATCACAAAAAATTCATTGCCCCTACTGCTCCAAAAAGGAAATCACGAGCAACAAAGAAAGAACCTCGAGTTCAATCAAGAATGTAAAAATCCCTTAGAACGAAAGCCTTCATTCTCTCCTGCCATCAACATGACTAACGATGAAAACGACATGAATGAAGAAAATTTAATCACAGGTCAGGTGAAGGATAGGGATATCTTAGATTGTTACTCGATTTCTCCACCTCCAAGCAGTCTGCCATTGCCGGGTCTCGCTCTTTTAAGGCCAAAGATGAAAAGAACTACAGCCTGTAATTGAAGCAGTTTTTGAAGAAGCCAAATTAAACCACTTATCTGGTGTGGATAACGGCGCAACCGACAATCTTCGCCGTATCCTTAGACTTTGATCAGAAGGATATGTATGTAATAACTAACTAGCTACTAGCTAGGGTTTTCTCAATCTATGTTATTACACGAATTAAGAAAATGGAGGCGTTAAAGATGAGAAATGGAGAGGAAAGATTTGCTATATTGAGATTTGTTTATGGTCGTTTGTTGTCGTTTACTATGAGCTGGGTTGATGGGGCTTTCGGTTTGTGTTGTAGTACAAAAAAGAAAAAAAAAAAGCAAGAAATGGTGTAGTACAGATCGACTTTAAAGCAAGGAGATAGGTACGTACCGTGAGATAAAATTAGGGTTTGTACGCTTTCATGCATGGTGAGGTATTTTTGGGATCACCTATGTACGAAGAGAGATTACGGTTGGTGTGCTATGTTTTTTTGAGAGTGCACTGATATAATGTACCGTACAATATATATTGAAATAAGTGATGTTAAGTATTTATATATTTGGAAGATATATGCATCAGTTGATTATTCTTTTCTTGGTTTTTCCTTCCGAATTAAGAGATCCATAGGTAGCGCACGCTCATCTGTCCCTGCTCTAAGTGGATCCGTATACTCTCAGGTACCTGACTCAACACAATTGAAACGGACCGGCCAGATTTACTCCCAACCGGTGCCTACTCAGGATGGCGTAGGGGCAGTATTATTTTATGCTTTGAGATTCGTGCTTAAGTTAAAAAAACAATTTTTAACCGTCCAATTCAATCTGTACTCAGTCAGGTAACCCGAGGGGATGTGAATTCGCTCTACGCGGAATTCGAACTCCTATATCTCTTATGAATTTAGATCCCCTAAAGTAACTGGATCTGGCTCTGACACAATATTAAAAGGGCCTTGGTATTCCATCTCCGACTGAATAAATGTCCTATGATCGGATGGTGCTGGTTCAAACTCAAAAATTTGAGTTACTTTAGGGAATTGAGAGGTGCCGGCCGTACTAGCTGCATTCACACGGTGATGGAGAAACTTTCTTATTAGCACTAAACAATAGCTATATATTGTGCATCATTCAGCACAAATTATCTTAATTTCAGTGACGCAGTACCAGGATGATCTACATGAGAGAGAAAAGAGTCTTCAACTGATCAGGCATCATGTCACTACAAGAATGGAACAGTATCCACGGGGTAAAAGATGACTATCCGCAAAGGAGTATACTGACATAAATGTGTTTATTTTTATTAGCAATGAGAGTATCTTTGAGGTATATACGACAGTATCTCTTACGGATACTGTCTCATATGTATAGCCTGATCCTCGGTCCAACATTAATTACAAACCTGGTCATTTTACATACCTGGAGATCGAACATTACAATTTGCTTACGGGTGTTAATTAGAAAAAAAATTAGTCATGCAGTTAGATTTATTTCTTCGACCTCAAATTTTATAATATTTATGTCATTTACTTATTCGTTTTTTTTTTTTTTTTTGTTTCAGACTCGCCTGAGAAGTTCCCATGAATTTACTTTATCGCAAAATTTTAAAAGTTTTCGTTTGATTATACAAAGGTCAAATTTTAGTTTCATGATATTGTGTATCAAGGATTGCCATTTTCAGAATATTTCGTTAAACATTTTATTTCGCCAATGGCAAATATGGAACTGAAATTTTTACCTGTAGCCCTCTCGCGCCATCAAAGCAATAGCCGATTTAGACTATAAGAATCTATTTTATAACGCAGATACTTGTATCAGTAATAATATTATCGGAAATAGTATTTCCTATCAGCTTACTCTCAATAATAATCATTTTCTGAATTATCATAAACAGATAAGACGACAGATATATTTTTGTTTATCACCACCCTTATTTTTGCTTTTTCCCATTTGATTGAATGGGCTTTGACCGAATATATATATCGAAATACAAACAGAAAAAATAAATTTGTCCATCTCATTTAGGTTTCGCACATATATACCAACACACTACCGACAGCCAAATGCCATCCAATTGATTTGTACAAATATCTTGCTAAAAAAAATAAAAAATAACTTCGTACATAATTGCGTATGAAAATAATGAAAATATATTGTAGATTAAAATGTTACAAACTTTTACATTTTTTTTATCTATTTGTCTAGAACAGTAGAATCAATATCTAAAGATTCTAAATCATTTAAAAGTACTGATTTCCTCCAATTTTGTGTACTATATAAGCCTTTTTGATGTGATATATATTGTTCTTCATGTCCATATCTAGCTTTGTTTCTGCTTAATTTTATGTTTTCCTTAGCAGCGATTATTAGTAAGCCCTAATATGTAAACCCACTCCATCTTGAGTTGGCCCCATCTTTAGATAATTGATCTCTGATGACCGATTGTGGGCCCATCAGCGACTGTCCAATCGGTCTCTGATGGTCTTCCGTCACGTCAGCATATAGCATCAGTGACCGAATTCATCGGTCGCTATAGGGGCATTTGCGACCGGCGCCTTACCCTTCAGCGACCGGTGACGTCAGCGGGAGAGCATCAGCAATGGAGCAACTACGACCGACCTTTCTGCAACCAATTTAGGCCTTCTACGACCGGTACAAACCTTCTACGACCGGCGCCTTACCCTTTTGTGATCGATTTGGCCAGTCGCAGAAGGGTTTCTGTGCTGTAGTGTTTGTTTCTGCTTAATTTTGTGTTTTCCTTGACAGCGATTATTAGCAAGTCCTAATATGTAAACCCACTGCATCTTGAGTATTTTATTATCAAATCATTTGCAATAAATTCTGTAGCGGAATCGTGCAATCCACGTCCAATATTTGTTACCTCTAAACAATTGACATATCTTAAGGCCGCAATAAATACATCATGAATTGACTTGTCAGTTGTCTCTTAATTAATTGAATTTGAGTTTGTGGTTCCTATTAATTAGAAAGACATTAATTATTCCGCCCACCGTCCAATCTTATAATATTGCTAATCAGTACATTTTGTGTTAAGTATTAGTTGTTACTTGCAACAAATATCTTGCACACGTCATAACCCCCGTGTTTGTACATTACTATATCTTTCATGCGTACGTCATAACCACCATGTTTATAGTATGTTAGTTAGAGAAGTTGTTTCATGGAAAGAATATTAAAAAGTGATTGTTTGCATGAACAGAATTATAATCTCTTTGATATACTGGTAAAGAAATGCAACAGAAAGGAGGACCCGTACCTGCCCCCAGCCTACCACAAATTTGAACAAACCCAAAAAAATAGTAGGTTCCATGCATGATCACCTTCCATTCATTATTCTAATACTTTGAATAAGAATTAATGTCACCTCATTATGTCCAGGACCAGGACCATAGAATTTTTTAATTCCGTATAAAAAAAAAATAGCAAAATTATTCTGACTTTCAAAGTTCGATAAGATTATAATCAGTTTATGAATGCATGTGTTGAATAGTTTTCACTGAACTCAGCTAACCAAAAATAAATAAAATAACTCAACATTTTTACTTGT
The DNA here is from genome assembly GCA_025461045.1 of Carex parvula. NCBI lineage: Eukaryota > Viridiplantae > Streptophyta > Magnoliopsida > Poales > Cyperaceae > Carex > Carex parvula. The sequence goes on along the minus strand of JAJGRW010001313.1, from coordinate 457,351 downwards.
CTGAATATAAGTTTAGTTAAAAATATTTACTGTATGTGTTGAAATACCAAGCACAGTCTTGTCAAACTTTAAAGATCGGAACAATCATGTTTTTTGTCAAAATACAAAATTGACCAAAATTAATCACCACCACATCCAATAAGAGGAGGGTTCCAATGCACCCTCTTTGGTGCACTTAACGTGCACCCAAAACTCATATTTCATTTTCAAAGTTCAAACAGTCGTTTCGAACCTTACAACGTGTTCTTCATATTAAAATGTGCTTGGAGACCAAATTTTACATTTTTTGGAAATTTTTACTATTTTTTCAGAATTTTTGAAAACTCATCATTTGAATTTCAATTATTGTTTATTTTCAAAAATTCTGAAAAATAGTAAAATTTTCCAAAAATGTAAAATTTGGTCTCCAAGCACATTTTAATATGAAGAACACGTTGGAAGGTTCGAATCGACTATTTGAACTTTGAAAATGAAAATATGAGTTTTGGGTGCAGTTAGTGCACCAAAAGAGGGTGCATTGGAACCCCTCTCTTATTTGGGAGTGGTGGTGATTAATTTTGGTCAATTTTGTATTTTGACAAAAGAACATGATGTTCCGATCTTTAAAAGTTTGACAAGACGTGCTTGGTATTCAACACATACAGTAAATATTTTTAACTAAACTTATATTCAGACAAGTAAAAATGTTGAGTTATTTATTTATTTTTGGTTAGCTGAGTTCAGTGAAAACTATTCAACACATGCATTCAAAACTGATTATAATCTTATCGAATCTTTGAAAGTCAGAATAATTTGCTATTTTTTTTTTATATACGGAATTAAAAAATTCTATGGTCCTGGTCCTGGACTAATGAGGTGACATTAATTTCTTATTCAAAGTATTAGAATAATTGAATGGAAGGTGATCATGCATGGAACCTACATTTTTTGGGTTTGTTCAAATTTGTGGTAGGCTGGGGGGCAGGTACGGGTCCTCCTTTCTGTTGCATTTCTTTACCAGTATATCAAAGAGATTATAATTCTGTCATGCAAACAATCACTTTTTAATATTTCTTTCCATGAAAACAACTTCTCTAACTAACATACTATAAACATGGTGGTTATGACGTACGCATGAAAGATATAGATGTACAAACACGGGGGTTATGACGTGTGCAAGATATTTGTTGCAAGTAACATAAAAATTAACACAAAAATGTACTGATTAGCAATATTATAAGATTGGACGGTGGGGCGGAATAATTAATGTCTTTCTAATTAATAGGAAACAACAAACTCAAATTAATTAATTAAGAGACAACTGACAAGTCAATTCATGATGTATTATTGCGGCCTTAAGATATGTCAACTTGTTTAGAGGTAACAAAATATTGGACGTGGATTGCACGATTTCCGCTACAGAAATTTATTGCAAAATGATTTGATAATAAAATACTCAAGATGCAGTGGGTTTACATATTAGGACTTGCTAATAATCGCTGTCAAGGAAAACACAAAATTAAGCAGAAACAAACACTACAGCACAGAAACCCTTCTGCGACTGGCCAAATCGATCACAAAAGGGTAAGGCGCCGGTAGTAGAAGGTTTGTACCGGTCGTAGAAGGCCTAAATTGGTCGCAGAAGGTCGGTCGTAGTTGCTCCATTGCTGATGCTCTCCCGCTGACGTCACGGTCGCTGAAGGGTAAGGCGACGGTCGCAAATGCCCCTATAGCGGACCGATGAATTCGGTCACTGATGTATATGCTGACGTGACGGAAAGACCATCAGAGACCGATTGGACAGTCGCTGATGGGCCCACAATCGGTCATCAGAGATCAATTATCTAAAGATGGGGCCAACTCAAGATGGAGTGGGTTTACATATTAGGGCTTACTAATAATCGCTGCTAAGGAAAACATAAAATTAAGCAGAAACAAAGCTAGATATGGACATGAAGAACAATATATATCACATCAAAAAGGCTTATATAGTACACAAAATTGGAGGAAATCAGTACTTTTAAATGATTTAGAATCTTTAGATAATTGATTTTCTACATGTCTAGAAAAATAATAAAAAAAATTGTAAAATTTTAATCTACAATATATTTTCATATTTTCATACGCAATATATGTACGAAAGTTATTTTTTATTTTTTTAGCAAGAATTTGTACAAATCAATTGGATTGGCATTTTGGATGTCGGTAGTGTGTTGGTATATATGGCGAAACCTAAATGAGGACAAATTTATTTTTCTGTTGTATTTCGATATATATATTTCGGTCAAGCCAATTCATCAAATTGGAAAAAGAAAAAAATAATTGTGTGATGATAAACAAAAATATATCTGTCGTCTTATCTGTTAGGATAATTAGAAAAATGATTATTATTGAGAGTAAGCTGATAGAAATAACTATTTCCGATAATATTATTACTGATACAAGTATCTGCGTTATAAAATAGATTCTTATAGTCTAAATCGGCTATTGCTTTGATGGCGAGAGAGGCTACAGTAAAAATTTCAGTTCCATATTTGCCATTGGCGAAATAAAATGTTTTAACGAAATATTCTGAAATGGCAATCCTTGATACCAATATCATGAAACTAAAAATTTGACCTTTGTATAATCAAACGAAAAACTTTTAAATTTTGCGATAAAGTAAAATTCATGGAACTTCTCAGGCGAGTCGAAACAAAAAAAAAAAAAAAAAAACGAATAAGTAAATGACATAATATTATAAAATTTTGAGGTCGATAAGAAATAAATCTAACTTCATGACTAATTTTTTCTAAATTAACACCCGTAAGCAAATGTAATGTTCGATCTCCATGTATGTAAAATGACCCATGTTTGTAATTTAATGTTGGACCGAGGATCATGCTTAATAATGAGACAGTATCCGCAAGAGATACTGTCGGTATACCCTCAAAGATACTCTCATGCTAATAAAAAAACACATTTATGTCAGTATACTCTTGCGGATAGTCATCTTTTACCCTCGTGGATAATGTTCCATTCTTGTAGTGACATGATGCATGTCAGTTGAAGAACTCTTTTCTCTCTCATGTATATCATGCCTGGTACTGCTGTCAGCTGAAATTAAGATAATTTGAGCTGAATGATGCACAATATATAGCATTGTTTAGTGCTAAAATAAAGAAAGTTTTCTCCATCACCGTGTGAATGCAGCTAGTAACGGCCGGCACCTCTCAATTCCCTAAAGTAACTCAAATTTTGAGTTTGAACCAGCACCATCCGATCATAGGACCATTTAATTCAGTCGGAGATGGAATACACAAGGCCCTTTTAATATTGTGTCAGAGCCAGATCCAGTTACTTTAGGGGATCTAAATTCATAAGAGATAGGAGTTCGAATTCCGCTTAGAGCGAATTCACATCCCCTCGGGTTACCTGACTGAGTACAATTGAATTGGACGGTTTAAAATTGTTTTTTAACTTAGCACGAATCTCAAAGCATAAAAATACTGCCCCTACGCCATCCTGAGTAGGCACCGGTTGGGAGTAAATCTGGGCCGTCCGTTTCAATGTGTTGAGTCAGGTACCTGAGGAGTATACGGATCCACTTAGAGCAGGGACAGATGAGCGTGCGCTACCTATGGATCTCTTAATTCGGAAGGAAAAAAACCAAGAAAAGAATAATCAACTTGATGCATATATCTTCCAATATATATAAATACTTAACAATCACTTATTTCAATATATATTGTACGGTAATTATATCAGTGCACTCTCTAAAAAAACATAAGCACACCAAACCGTAATCTCTCTTCGTACATAGGTGATCCCAAAAATACTCACCATGCATGAAAAGCGTACAAACCTAATTTATCTCACGGTACGTACCTATCTCCTTGCTTTAAAGTCGATCTGTACTACACCATTTCTTGCTTTTTTTTTTCTTTTTGTACTACAACACAAACCGAAAGCCCCATCAACCCAGCTCATAGTAAACGACAACAAACGACCATAAACAAATCTCAATATAGCAAATCTTTCCTCTCCATTTCTCAATCTTTAACGCCTCCATTTTCTTAATTCGTGTAATAAATAGATTGAGAAAACCCTAGCTAGTAGCTAGTTAGTTTACATACATATCCTTCTGATCAAAGTCTAAGGATACGGCGAAGATTGTCGGTTGCGCCGTTATCCACACCAGATAAGTTGTTTAATTTGGCTCTTCAAAAACTGCTTCAATATTACAGGCTGTAGTTCTTTTCATCTTTGGCCTTAAAAGAGCGAGACCCGGCAATGGCAGACTGCTTGGAGGTGGAGAAATCGAGTAACAATCTAAGATATCCCTATCCTTCACCTGACCTGTGATTAAATTTCTTCATTCATGTCGTTTTCATCGTTAGTCATGTTGATGGCAGGAGAGAATGAAGGCTTTCGTTCTAAGGGATTTTTACATTCTTGGATTGAACTCGAGGTTCTTTCTTTGTTGCTCGTGATTTCCTTTTTGGAGCAGTAGGGGCAATGAATTTTTTGTGATTGATTTGAGAAGGAAATGAGGAGTTCTTGTTGAGAGGAAGAGGAGGAGAGGCGGTTGGTTAGGTTGAGGGAGAGAGAGGGAAGAAGTGAGTGATGGAAACAAACGGGACGGGGGGATTTGACAGAGAGGGAGCATGGAGTTTAGCGTGGCGGCCGCATTATAATTGTAGAAAAGGCGAGATAGAGAGGTTCCTGAGGAATATGGTGAGTAAGAAGAGGATGAAGATGAAAACGAAGAGTAGCTATTCATCGATTTGTTTGATCGAGGAAGAGGAACATCGAGGGTGCTTCTTGGAGATTGATCGAACAGTACTTTCTCCATATTATAGAAGGTTTTCTTCTTTGGTAGCGTAGAATTGAGAGGTGTTCTTGATATTTTTTTTTTTTGGTTTCAAATAAGAAACTTATACACACATCCTGGTTTGTCTAAAATGCACCAAGGACGGCTTCAAAGCAATCAAATATTTGGAGGACAGGTGAGGAGAGAAAAAGCTAAAGAGGAGATGAAGGCAAGGAAAGGGTGCAAGAGATGCAATATTGTATTGCACCTAAAGAAAGGAAAAATAGAAGCAATGTCCTACCTAGCTCTCTTCCTCTCTCAAGCATCCTTCAGGGGCAAAGGATTTTGAGGCCTTCAACTCTTTTTATAGAAAAATAAAAGAAGTTGAGGGAGAGAGATGACCTCTCCTTGTTACCAACAAACTTGATATAAGAATTCTTTGTTGTAAGATTGTTATAGACCACCATCTTACTTCCTGGTTTGGCATCATGTGTATCATTGAGGTGGTGCTTTATGGTTTGAGTCAATTATAAGAATCATTGTTATATAAAATTACAGATAGATCTATAGATACCTAATTAATTTGATACTTGATAACTAATGCATAACCTTATCAAAATTAGAAATTATGTACACACACACACACACAATATATATATATATTCTTTTTTCAATATTTAGATGTTAAGTTGTGTGCATTCAGTTTGAAAATGATTAGTCATCATAAAATAATTTACATGTAATCACTTTGTCTTGCAACATATAACCAAATAATTTCGAAATATTGTATAAAATTTATTTTATTTCCATCTATCTTAATAATGAGAAAGCACATCTATTTAGTTTTTGTTTTCATTTTAGACAATTATTGTTGCAGTTGTCAAATAAGTTAGGTCCACTATAAGGCTTTAACCTTTTTTTTTTTTTTTAAATAAGGCATACCTATTCCATAAAATTTTAAACCAACTTTTGTATATTATAAGTTCCTACAATAATTGCACAAGAAAGACATGGATCCATAGCTACCTTAATTATCTTAACGTTTTTTAAGAATAAATTGTTATTTATTTCAAAGGAACCTCCAAGCACTAAAAGTCTTGATAACAAAAATGATTTAACCGATGTCCTGAGATGCAATACCAAAATCATAATTCCGCTAATTAATTAATACATTGTAATGGATTTTGAATGTGTAATGGTAACCTTTTGTTAACTACCATTAGAAATTTCTACATTTAGGAGCGAATTACTCATCAAAAATTAATTGTGGGCAAAATTCAAGGGCTCGTTATCATTTTATGTATGTACAGTGACACTAAACGGAAGAAATAAAAAAATCAAAACTACTAATAAAATGACGAAATTATAAACCATAAAAGGTAGGAATGGATTACTAAAAATAACCGACAACCGGCGCAACAGGGTTACTCCCACCACCATAAAACCCCGTTCAACACACTCCAGTCACAATTCCTCCATTTATATAAACAATGGAGATGTCCGTTTTACAGAATCCAATCTCTTGTTGAACAGCCCCTCTCTCTCTCTCTTTTCACTTGAACTGCAGAGGATATGGGACCTATGAGATAGAACTATAGGCCGGCAACCGCCTTTTCAATGTACACCGTTAGATCCGGACATTGCTACAGCCGCTGGGAAATATCTGACCGTGAATTTTGTCGACTTAAAAAAAATCTGAAAACCGGACACGATCGGAAAGGGACAGCTAGAAGCTTCATTCCTGTTTGACAAGAAGTTATGTGTAGACTTGGTTTAGCATTGAATGAGAAAACAAACAATGAGCGGTCATTGTAAATTTAATTATATTCTTCTGAATAAGGTTACGGTAATATATTCGTGTTTATATATATGTATATTTATATATAGGTTGGCTAATTGAAAATGTTTGTTATTAAGTCATGGAACAAGTGTTTCGGTTTTTACATTTTCAAAGTCCAAACAGTTGATCATAACCGTTCAACATTCAATATATTATAAAATGTATTTGGAGACCAAATTTTACATTTTTTTGAATTTGTTTACTATTTATTAAGTCAATTTAAAGTCGTTGTTTTCAATGATCTAGAAAATTTCACTGTTTATTAAAATAAGTGATTTTAAAATTAGCTTAATAAATAGTAAAATGTTTTCAAAAATATGTAAAATTTAGTCTCTAAGCCATTTTAATATAGAGATAACATCTAACGGTTTGGATCAACTGTTTAAATTTTGAAAATTAGAAAACCAATTGGTTGCACCACGGCTCCAGAACAAATATTTAATATAGAGGTTGGCTATCTACTTATATAAGCATATGCTCTCATATGTTTATAAGTCAATTTTTTGTTTTCCAAATTCAAATAGTCGATCTGAAGCATTCAACATGTTCTCCATATTAAAATGTATTAAAATAGCTGGAGACTAGATTCTATATTTTTTGGAAATTTTTGTTATTTTTTAAAATTTTCAAAACCACTATTTAAAAAAAAATTATTTTTCAAAATTTTATAGCATATTGAAAACACTGTTTGAAAAATTATAAAAAAAATAGTAAAAATTTGGTCTCCAAGCCATTTTAATATGGAGAACTGTTGAGTGCTTCAGATCGACTATTTGGAGTTTGAAAACACAAAAATTAGTTATAAGCATATGCCTCATATGCTTATATAAGTAGAGTATCTAGAGTGGGAAAAATGACACGGCGGAGACGGCTCCGTCACGGAACGGCACGGCACGCGTGTCAGTTACATGCCGTGACTCGCGTGTCCCGTGCCGTGACCATTTGCGTGCCGTGCTCATCTTTGAAACTTTGACACGGCACGGCACGACACGTGAAAGATTTAGTCACGGCATGGCATGTCACGTAGTCATGCAAGTCACGTGTAATTATGACCATTAAATATTGATTTAATGGTGAATCTTGAATAAACTAACATAAATTATGATTAAATGGTCACGGGAGTCACGTATGGTCACGGCACGTTAGGCACGGCGTGACTCACGTGGCATGACCACCACTTAACATTTTGGTCACGGCAAGGCACGGCACGTGAAAAATTAATTTGGTCATGGCATGACACGGCATGACACGGCACGAGACCAAAGTCACAGCGTGTTAGTCACGGCACGGCACGGCACGTTTTTTCCACTCTAAGAGTATCCAATTCCTCCCCTCTCTTTCTCTCTATATATATATATTAAATTTTAAACAGATGAACGGGATATATATATATTTTTTATTTTTAAATTTTAAACTGTGTTCGTTCAAGGTGATTTTGAGATGAGAATGAACCTAGAGACCAAATTTTATATTATATAGAATTTTTTTTAACTATTATTACATATGTAGAAAATGACTACTTTTTTATTGTTCAGAATTTTTAATCAAGTGAATTTCTATCTATTTAAATAATAGTAAAATAAGTTACAAAATATAAAATTTGGTTTCAAAGTACATTTTCATATAAAAATAGCGATGAGCAGTTCAAATTGACTGTTTAGACTTCGAAAAAGAAATATGATTCGTAACACAGAATGATTCTGTAATATGCATATCACCATATATCACTCATTCTCCTTTGTGAGAAAATAAAAGTATTTCTTTTTATTTTTTTTATTTTTTGAAACTATTTATCTTGATATTTTGAAGAGGAAAGAATTTTAGCTAGTCACTCGTCACTGCTTGTGGAATTTATTGCTGGATTATCAAGTCCTGGTCTATCCGAACTTTAGTATTACAATTTACAACTATGGAGAAATCTCTAGAAGACTAGAACTAGTAATAAATGCTCCGTCTTAATGCTTTTCTATTGTATACCATGACCGTTAGATCCTGTAGATGTGTCAAATGTACGGTATTGATCCGATATTAGCACGTGAAGTTATGCTTGCTTAATGTGAATTAAAGTAAACTTTAGCATGTGCCAAGTGCCATAGATGAAGAAAAGCGAAGGTTGATATGCCTCTCACGTGATGCATTACTAGTTCAAGAAAGTAGGAAGCCTTTTTATAGGTTTATATTTGCCCAGTTTTCCGGTTCTAATGCAGCACCTTTTATCAATTCATATTGTGGCATGAGTCATTGCAAGTCCATAGTAACAAGCTTTTCAAATAATAATTGTATTAAATCTTGATTGTTCATTTTTGGCACATCTCCGAATTATTTTGAATTTTATGAATTGTATTGACAACACCATATACACCTATGTTATTGTAAAATTTACAATGTTTTTTATTTTGTAATTTATTTATAGGCATAATCGGTTATATACCCATCAAAACTTTTGAATTTGGATATTTGCCCATATCCCATTCAAAATTTACCTCAAATTTGAATGGGATATGGGCAAATATCCAATTTCAAAAGTTTTGATGGGTATATAACTGATTCCCCTTATTTATATATATATATATATATATATATTATATTTTGTAATAAAAAACAAATTATTCTCGAATTATATCTGTATTATATTCAAATCATAAACTTTAGACCTTAACGATTATTCGTGAATCTTGAACTTGCCACTACACAGTGATAAGAAGATTTCTCAATAATATCTGCATTTAATCTTAATTATTCTTTTTTACGCCTCTCCAAATTAGTCTCGAATTTAATTAATGCTTGTACAAGCAACACGATATTCTGTGTTATCAACAAAATTGGCAAACTTTTTATTTATTTAGTAAAATATTAATGGTTTTATATGAGTTAGACTATAGTAATATGCATATTACTGATTGACGATGCTATGGATCCACATCTCTATTTAAAAAGTTCAAACTGAAACCATAAAACATGATCTCCATATGAAAATGTATTTGGGGACTAAATTTTACATTTGTTAGATTCTTTTACTAGATTTTTATATTTCTAGATAGGTAGAAAATCACTAGTTTCAGATAGTCCAAATTTTTTAGATCAAGTGATTTTCTAACTATAAAAAAATATAGTACAAATATCTAAAACATGTAAAAGTTAGTATCTAAGTACATTTTCATACAGAGATCATGTTTATTGGTTTGAATTAAAAAGTTTTAATTTCCAGAATAAAAATATAAATCAACAGCATGCTCGATCCGTAATATGCCATAGCCTCACTTTTGAGATATATTATTTGTATCTATAACAAACGAGCTATTTTCCACTTATTTTCGTACTTTATCCAAACAATTAATTTTTGATATTATTAAGTTATTTTTAAACTGAAGTTGTTTATATGTCTTATGAACACTAGACTTGTTACAATAAAAGTCTTTTCAAGGTTCATAGAAAATCCATATTCATGATTTTATCCATTGATTCTTTTTTGAGTTTCTGTGTAGACCCGTTTAGAAAAACAACAGAAAAAATGTAAAAGAGAAGAAAAGGTAAAATCAGAAAAGAAAAAAAGAAATATCCTAATTGTAAAAATATGCCCAAACTATATTCTTTGATAGACTTTTTAGTTGTGGCCTTGTGGAAACCAGCCAGACTTCACCAGCGAAGGACAAATGAGAAATGAACGCACCTTTTGTTTTTGTATATTTATTTATATCTTTTTTTTTTTAATCATTGTTTTTCTAAACTTTTATAGAGGAGGGTTCAATGCACCATAATTTTGTGCTCCAATAGGCTCCACATCTTTTATCTCTGTTTTCAAAGTCCGAAGAGTCGTTCCGAACCGCTCAACATAATATTCATAATAAAATATGCTCGGAGACCAAATTTTATATTTTTAGAATTATTACTATTTTTTTAGATAGATACAAAATCACTGGTTCAGGAGATTCTGGACCATCCGAAAAAGTGATATTGTACCTATGTAAAAAAGTAAAAAATTCTAAAAAATATAAAATTTGGTCTCCAAAAATATTTTATTATGAGATTATGTTGAGCAGTTTGGATCGACTGTTCGGACTTTTAAAACTGAGATAAAGGATGTGGAGCATTTTGAAGCACAAAATCATGATGCATTTGACCCTCCTCTTTTTATATTCATATATATTGTAATTTTATTATGCACGTCGGATCTTTCTGCTATAATGTTTCATGTACTAAAAATAAAAAGTAATGATTTTACCAGCTTAACTTGTAATCATAATCAGCTTCAGCGCCAACAAAAATTAGGCTTTGGGATTGACACGTGGCACACTATATCCAACTTCAAATTCTCAACCCTCTTTGCTCGGCTTGGATACCCCAATGAACCCTCTCAGTTTGACTTAACTGGAGATGAAGCCTCCTCGACAAATTTAGATTCTTTAGAGAATCTTTTCTTTCCTTTTGCTTTTTTCTCACCAAAATGTGTGATGAATAATGATGTGAGACAACTGATTGCTGAGCAACCAATACAAAGATTCCCCAGGCAGGTAAGTAAACTACCGTAAATTTTTCTGGTGAAGGTACTTTATTGAATAAAGAAAAAGGCCAATAGCCAATGGTTATTGTGGCGACTGCGGACTGGCGATCAGCACCGACCAAAACTATAAAAATAAAACAGCCGTCCCATCTTCTCTCCAGTTGCACCTTTTTAAGTAACAAAAGCTGCAGCACCAACCTCACATGGAAAAGACTTGTTAAGCCAAGTAGATGAAATAGATATAGCATATTAATTTTCAG